>JARHVA010001790.1:1370000-1675000 GCA_037957365.1 Torreya grandis
TGGAAAAATGGAAAAAATTCAATAAAAGAATAAAAATGAAGGAAATGTTTAAATTTAAGAAAAATAAAAGAAAATCAAATATATTACAAAATAAAAATAAAAAGAGAAAAACAAAAATCGATAAATCTAAAACAAAGGGAAAGGGGCTACACCTATTATTATAGGGAGAAAATTAAGAAAAATAACATAAATTTTTGGAATAAAGGAATTAAGAGGAGAAAGAGAGCATAGCATAACCAGAGGAGGACAAAAGGAGTGTTGAAAAGAGGAAAAACAAGATTGGATCTATGATGCATTTTTTAGGTAGGTTTTACAATAAAAATATGGATATTTTAATGATCTTAAAACAAATATGTAGCACTTTAAATAAGATTGTAATTATTATATATGATTGGTTTTGACATTATATAATTTCCAAAAGAATAAATATAAATATATACCCATTCTTATATTTTATCAAGCATCTATATTAAGGAATTAATCCAGTTGTTTAGGTCTAAGAAAGCTTATTACCTGAAATGACTTAGTTATCTATTGTAGTGATTCATAGGGAAGTGCTGAAATTATAATAAAAGATGGCAATGCAAGAGAGGGAAACAATATCTAATATGAAATTTTAGGAGATATTACATTTGGTAGAGTTCCTCATTATTGGTTTAATACTCATGAAGTATGGTCATATTTTATTTAACAAAATGTGACTTGCTATGTATCAGACGCTACATCTACTAAATGTAGAGATTTATTAGTTATATTTTATTATGTAATTATTTGTCATTTATCTATATTAACTAATGAAATCATTTTTATTAGTATACACACATTAGTTAATATCTTGTTATATTAATTCTCTAAATTATATATATACAATTGTATCATTATACACCTATTCTAACCAATTAGTATTAAATAAACCACTATATTCTCTCTCCTTACATAGACACATACTTAACTAGCATTACTAGAATCAAAACACAACAAATGTAATGAGAAAATAAGTTGATGAACATTGAATCTATACTTATACCTTGTTATACATATATATCTACATTTTGATGATGGCATCATTGTTCATACAGTAGTAGAACATACAAAAAAAAGGAATGTTAACATTTTTTAATGTCTTATAAAGAGTATGAGTCTATGTTCTATATCTTAAGCATGCTTATAATTATAAAAGGGTCATTATAATAAAAAGATAAGGCATCACCCTATATAAAACAATCAGCCTGTATAAATTCTAGAAAGATAAGATGCCAAGTATGGTATTTATGAATATCTAAAAAATATATAAAATTGGATTTAAATAAGCTAATCAATTATAAAGACAGGGATCTAAATGACAATCTAGTTTGTCTTATTAAGATGGGAAATTGAATTTAGAGCTAAATTTGATTATTACTGAGGGAGTTAAGACATTACTTTAGTGCTCCTTGACAAGATAAACTAGGTTATATTAATATAATAAACCCATATGTTTAGATGTTTATATAGTTAACATGGGTTAATTAATGTATCAAAAAATATTAAACCCATGAGAACAATTTAAGACCATAAATAAATTTTGGATGTTGTATGAGCTTAGATACAATTTCATATTAAAAATTGAATAGTCTTTATAATTAATGATCAGTGGAATTGATCTTTTTGTGAAATATATAAATTTCATAGTCAAATTAAAAAGACCATAGTTATAACTTATCAAAATCATAATAATAGTATTCACTAAGCTTTTGGAATATAAAACATGGTCTTTCATTATTTTGTGATAAACATGGTATACTTATTATGTAACTTGGAGTATAAAACCTATTGTATGGATAAAAAATTATATAAGATACGTATTGATGATTAAGCAAAAATAACATATGTATACTATTGATAACTATCTTATATTAGAATGAAGGAGTGTGATCCTCTAACTATAGTTACTTGAGTGATTATAAACTATAAAACTATGTTATATATATATATATATATATATATATATATATATATATATATATATATGTTTTACATGCATATTAACATTATTGTAGAGGATATTGATCATATTATTTAAATTGGATTGTAAATAAGAATCATATTCACTCAACGTATGATAGGGATTATGAGATAATTGACACTTTTGAACCATACTTGTAAGTATTTATATTTACAGGAAATATTAACACTTGAAGAATCTGAGTATTGGGAGAAAATAACATATAATAATTGGTCACATGGAACTGAGAGTTATGAAGGTATGTCAAATAAAGTACTAAGATACTAACCTAACATTTAATGATAGATGAATATTTATAACTTAGCATGGGTATTCATTATTTGGGGATAAGTTATGTGATTTGAAACCCTCAGTTAGAGTTATAAATGTCTTTAGGGAGATCTTGATTAAAATTATAAATGAACAATGGTATAGTATTTGCATATCATTTGAATATTTACCTATGGAACATTTAAAAGTACTTGTATATAGGGATTATATGTATAACTAAGTGGTTTAACAAGTCATAAGGTGACCATGAGACTAAAACTATAACTGTGAGGAAATAGTTGTATAGGAAAGGAATTAAGTTAATTAAATAAAAAATTATAGAATAACTTAGTTAATGAGTTATCTGACTCTTGATAATAACATGACCAAGTTGTTAAAATATATTAAAATCTAGTAGTTAATACTTGTGTGTAGTATATATTTATAATATATTTTTTACATTTGTTTAGATAGATAGTTAACATATAATGGTGCATCATGGTATGTGCTTATAATTTATATTTATTTGAATGCTAGTGTGTAGTTTAAACTTAGGGTATATCTAGGTGGTATAATCCCATACTTTCTTGATTGTTATTATGTATGTGGATCATTTGATTCTTGAAATTGTAATTTTGGTTATGTGTTTTTTGTAGTTGTGAACTATGATAGTATGGGATATCATAGAGTACTAAAATATAAATGTATGTTATATTTGGATGGTACATACTAGAATTTTTATGTTTAAACTCACATCTATGTTTGACTGATTAAATGTATGTGTGTTAGTTATTAATATGAATAGTATGTTTTGTGACAATTAGTATAATTTTATGTATGTGTGAATACAACCTTAAGAGTTTAGTGAATGCTATGATAATATATTTTTGTGTTCCATGAGAACTATGACTTGCTTTGTTATGTCTAGTTTCTTGAATAGAAGTTTAAGTTCCCATATATTTAAGACTACTTTGTATGACTAATTATGGAAAAATAGTATGTATGTCTTAGAATACAAGACTATGATAATATGGGTTATCATATGGTGTAGTATGTTTGGAAACTAATTGTGGTAGTGAAAATCTATAGTTAAATGTGTATTTATCAAGGTGGTATAAACTATAATCATTAGTTATAGTATGGAATAGAAAATAATGTAAGATTCATTCATGGTTTTGATGGAACAAATGTATACTTTGGTTACTCATATGTTTAGCATGTTATATGACACGTTTTCTAGTAGGATGTAAATTAAATGAATATTGTGGTTGAATTTTATTTGACCAATCTATATTTTTGATATGGAGTAAGGAGTGAGATGAACCTTGCTAGCTTACTAGTATCACAATGACATATGAAGGTAATATGATTAAGTGGTGGAATTTAATTGATTTGTAGATCATTATTATTTATTATTCATAAAAATTTGGACCAAAGTATGTTTAGTGAGACATAATAATTCCATGATTATGATTTACATATTTGTGTGATATCTTACAATAAAATGGTTTTTGATGATACACTACATGTTTAGTTTTAAAAATAATACAACACACAGGTACTTAGTTCTCTATAAATTCCCACACCATTAGTATCTACTCATCTATGAAGGGAGGGCCATTCCCTAATAGAATTAGTGTGGGGTATCATTGGTCCATGTTAGTGTGGAAAAGTGCTCGAATGATGTTCTCCCTCCCCTTAACAATACTACTTATCAAGATGACACTTCAGATTGCCACAAATACTTTAGTTTGAAAACTATGCTCTAGGGGAGCCATGTATCTTATATTTACATTGTATTGTATAGTATTGTACTTATTATTGAATATTTTTAGGAATATTTGTTATTAATTATATTATTACATTGATAGCAGTGATTTTAGACTTGTATTAGTTATGCTTGAGTTGATATAATTACTTTCTATATTTGTATTATGATGTGCTCTCATGATATTAGAGATCAGCAATATGTGAATTAATATACTTGTTTCTATTATCATGCTTTGATTATTTTATATGGTCTCTATAATTTCTCATGGTGTAATCTATTTTTGTTAAATCTGATTAAATAAAAAAAATCATGTACTTCTAGTTGACCCTAGTGGGGTTGTTACACCTATAAATTCTCTTATGTTTTCTTTTGGATGCATTTATCCCCACAATTAATTTGGATAGATTCTATCTCTATATCATCACCTTTCCATTTGGAATTAAGTTGTGTCATGATTCTAAAGATTGGGCCCCTTGATTTTGGTAATCAATTCAATTACATAGTCTAATATGGACTTTTGATTATTGAACATGTGAAATGGGATGTAAAATTTGCCTCAATTAGTACCAACATATATGCCAACAAACCATTTCATGATAGGCTCCATTCATGTGTCTTATTTGGGCTCATTTTTGGTTTAGCCTTTGTTTTGTAATTAGCTTTGCTTTTGTGGACCCCAATTTGCCATTCCCTAGCCATTTGGCCTCTTTATTATTTTTAATGCAATGATGCTTTGATATACTTTTACTATCCACTATAAGGATATAGAGTTATGGGATAATTCCATGTGTTTCCATATCCCTAATCTTCTTACTTGGGGGTTTTGAAACTATACATACATCTATAATATTTTCGGTCATTAAGATTATGACACATGGAATAATCCTAATAGCCTCCTATATTAGAGCTTTGATAACATTAAAATCATTGGAAAACCCTTAAATAAAAATACAAAGTCTCAAAAAAAAAATTGCACAGGCTTGGGGCTACTGGGAGAGTGACACATGGCTCCTAATAATCCTCCAAAATTTAACTAAGTGTTGAAGAAAGAAAATAAGTTATTGGTATACTATCCTTCAGTGATGAATTAGGATTTTTACACATCATAGTACCACTAACCTAATACTGTGATATATTCACTCAATTACATAGGTGGTTTTGGGGCCCCAGGTCACCAAGATCATGACACTTGGAAGTATCATGCTTACCTACTTACTTATAACATTGATGAAATGCATAAGTCCTGAAAGACTTTTTAAATAGGCCTAGGGTTATAGAATGCTAACACGTTGCTCCAAAAAAGGTTGAAGAATCACCTAAGTGTTGAAAAACATTTAAAATTCTTAGGACACTTTAAAATATGTATTAGACTCATTAGGACTTGTGAATGACTGCTATGTGGTTCCAAGAGGCTTGGACCAGAGCCCTGTCACACTGTTAACCCAAAAAGCCATCAAGACATCACTTGGGGTTTAATAAATTCAACATAGTGCTCCCAAAACCATCATGATAAAAATGGATTGAAATTGATAAAGTGTTAGAAAAGACTCAAAAGGCTCAGGACACTTTGAAAAAGGGGCTAAATTTTCCAAGATTTGTGAATGGCTGTTACATGGCATCAAGAGGTTTGGATTAAATCCTTGTCACACTAACAACCTAAGAACCCATAAATACATTTACTAAGGCTTGTCAACTTTAACATAGTGTGACCAAAACTATCATTAGAAAAAGGGCATGAAATAAACTAAGTGTTGAAGCATTATTTTTGTAACTTTTGTTTGTTTGGCCTTTCTACTCAGATAAAAGACCTAAAAATATTTATGAAGGCTTGATATTCAGCATTTCTACTTCACACTTTGCATTAAAAATATTATTTAAAGACTAAACTCTTTTAGAATATGATAATTCCAAAGATATCCATTTTTATTGAACTCTAATTAGAATTGAAGAACCTTCATGCATGTACCCAAGCTTTAGAAGTAGAATATACTCCTCCAATGGTGACCAAAATGGTCAACAGGTAGCAAGCTCTTTAATATCTTATATTTTATGTTATCCCTCTTCCAATTATTTTTCTACTTCATTTGTTATATAACAGCCTCTTCTAATTATTCAAAATTTTAAGTTGTCTTTATTTTTCTAAGGTTTACATTACTAAATATGTTTTTTTGGTTCTCAGTTTTGGATTCTAGATTTTATTTATTATCTTCTTATATTTAGGATACATATTTGTTTCCTCCACTACCTTATTAAATGCCTCTTATTACCATTTTTCCATAGTCATTTGAGCTTCTCTGATTTTCTCTTGTGTTTGTATTATTATTTTTTGTAATGATGTATGAAATCCCACTATTGTATCATTAGACTTAACTATGTGTAAATTAAAATTTCTCTTACTATCTTGTGTTGTCCTTCCATAGCTACATTATCATACATTTTACCCAAGCTTGGCATTCCACCTTTCTTTTTAGATAACCCTATTAGTGTAACCATTTCTAGTACTTATATTTTGGTATCTTTTCCTTTACCATTTGTGTTTCTATTTTTGCTTCTTTTGATGACTCTAATTATGAATATGACCCAAGTGTTTCCATCCCCTTCTCATTTTCTTAATTATCAAAGTTGTATCCCAATCTAGATAAGGTGAATACACAGTTTGAATAGTCACATGAGATAAGAATCAAGTGAACACCACTAAAGAGTTGTAGCAAATTGAAATCACAAAAGAGAATTACATGAGACAAATTAAATTGGATAAAGCTAAAATACTCATTAACTTTGGATACAAAATAAAAAGGGATAGAATTACATATATAGGTGGGAGATAGAGTGAAACCCCATATTCTAGTGAATGTGTAACTAATCTTCCCAAATGAGCAAACTATCCTCTAAGACCCTAAGTAAGAATAATGAACCATGTAAACAAAATCCATAGGATAAAAGTCTACACAAACACCCCCTTTTAAGTGTAGTTTAGGTGGGATGTATAATTAGGTCTAGGAAATGAGGTCTGATGAGGTACCCAAGTACATAACAATCTCTCATAAAGTAGAGAAAAGGATAAAACTTGTAGGAAAAATTATCACCCAAAAAGAGAGACATAGAAGAAGTGAAGAGGATAGAAGGCCCCTTAAAGATGATGTTGTCACTAATGTAGATTTCACCCCAATAAGAGCTCATAGATTAATTAACTTCCTCTTAGTGAAGGGTTTGGTAAATATATATGCAACCTACTCTAAAGACTAATAAAATATTAAGTCAATGACCTAACCATGAATAAGCTCCTCAATAAAATGCATATGAATCTCAATGTGTTTGGTCCACTAGTGCTAAACTAGATTCCTACATATCTATATGGTACTCTAGTTATCACAATAGATGATGGTAGGCTTCCTGAAAGGAATGCTAAACTCAGATAAAATTCCCTAAATCCAAATACCCTTAGTAGTTGTGTTAATATATCCCCTATAATCTACCTCTATGGATGATGTAACAATAGCATTTTTCTTCTTACTAAACTAATTAATAGGACCAAAACCCAAATAAAAGGTGTAACATGAAGTGGACTTATAATTCTAAGTATCATCATCCTAATTTAAATCTATAAAACCAACTAAGTCAACCTTTGTTCCAAATCTATACTGAATCTTGAATCTATAAGAGCCTTGAATGTAGTGAAAGATCCTCCTAGTTTCTTTCTAGTACAGTTCATGGGGTTCCTACATGAATTTAGAGGCAAATCCCACTACATATGAAATATCAGGTCTAGTATGAATTAGATGAATTAGGCTACCAACAAGCTATTGATATCGCATGACATTAACCAAATGTGTACAACTATCAGCCTCAAGTTTGACTCTTGATATAAAGGGAGTCATAGATGGCTTAAAATTAGCCATGTAAAACTAAGTCAAAATATTGAGAGCTTACTTGGGTTGTGAAAGTGAAATCCATGAATTGGATTGTGATATATCAATGCCAAGGAAGAAATGCAAAAGACCCAAGTATGTCATGTTAAATATGTCCTATAGAGATATCTTCATCACTATAACAGTTGATGAGGAACTCATAATGATCAAAACATCATCAAAATAAAGGATCAATATCAATAAATAATCATCCTTCCATAGGAAATATATATTTGGGTCCAAATGACACTTGGTGAAAACTAAAGTAAGGAGGAAGGAATTCATCTTGGAGTACCAAGATTGAGGGGCTTTTTTAAGGCCATAGATGGATTTACTAAGTCTATAAACTAAGAATAAATCTTGAACAAATCTAGATGGTTTCTCCATATAAATCTCCTCCTCAAGGTCTCTATGAATAAAGGCACTCTTCACATCCATCTGGTGCACATCCCAACCATGTGTTTTGGCTATAACTACTCTAAGTTGGGTCAAAGTCATATTTTTAATAGGTGAAAAGGTGTCTGAGTAGTCAATGTTGGCTACCTTTGAAAAACCCTTGGTGATTAATTTTTCCTTATACATATTGACTAACCCATTTACTTCAAACTTGGTCTAATATATCTAGCTACATTAAACCATCTTCCTTCCATCTTGTATATCACTATCCCACTTAGGTATGCCTGAAGCCTCTCAAAAAATTTATGGATCTAAAACTGAATCAAATAAATCATTTGTACCACTCTAATAATCTAATCGATTACATCTATCATTTGTTGGATCCCCTACCCAAATGCCTGCACTATAAAGTGTTTACCTAGCCCAAAGGGGCTCAAATGTGGGTGAGTTAGGTGCTAACTACTCATCCTCTAAAACATGACTATAGGTGGATGTATAAGATTCCTTATCACTACCCTCAATGTTAAAACTAGAAGAAAAATAATACCCTAGATTAATAACCTACTCTAGATGATCCAAATCAGAAGAAGAATCATCAATTCTACGTGAATCTAATGAAAGAGAAGAAGTGTCAAGTGTTGAGTTTGTGAGACTCTCTTTAAAATTAACACTTATCTCTATGAATAAATCATGTGTGGTTGGATGTAGAAGGTGGTACTCCTTGACACTATCTAGATAACCTACAAAGATGCAATGCTTAGACTGAGGTTCCATATCTTTATGTATCTTCTTCAATATACATGCCATAGCTAGAGATTTAAAAACCCTAAGGTGCTCAACATTAGGTTTCCTTTCATACCAAAATTCAAAGGGTGTTATGCCTTTATCTTTATAAGGAACCCTATTCTAGATATAACAAGCATAATTAATGGCTTTGGCTCAATACTTAGGTGCCAAGGACTTAGAGTGAATCACACAACTAGCCATCTCTTTCAAGGACTTGTTATTGCATTTTAAAACTCCATTATATAAAGGATAGTAAGTAATTATCCATTGCAAATCAATATCCTTTGTGGTTTAAAATGACTCAAATTTGTTGTTGACATATTCACCTCTATTGTCACTAAATAACCTTGATGGATTTCTCAGATTGTTTCTCAATAAGTGAATTAAAGTCTTGAAAATATTCAAACACTTCAAATTTTTACTTAAGAAATTAAAACCATGTATCTCTCAATAAATTATAAATGAAAGTGAGAATGTATTTAGCCCTTGTAAAAGATAGACTGTGAAAAGGACTAGACACATCACTGTGTACTAATTCTAAAGCTTATGAAGCCCTCCAAGTTTTACCTTTGTCAAATTTTACTTCAGGATGATTTCCAAGATAGAACCCTTCATAAAGTCCCTTATATAATTGACTCAAGGAAAGCCTATGACCATGTCATTTTTTCTAAGTTGTTCAAGGTAGCAGTAGTTAAGGTGGTCAAACCGCTCATGCCACAATTTGTGAACTTCATTTGAATGAGTTGATAATGTTATCAAAGAAGAATCAAGTGTAAAATAGGAAAAGGTGTAAAACCTAGCTTGGTGATCTACCTTACCCACTACCACTATAGTATCACTATGTAACTCCCAGATGTTAATTAAATCTGGTAGAAAATCAACCCTCATGCCTTTACTAATATGAGTGATTTGATACATTGATATGAGATTGGTTGAAAGGGAAGGGACACTTATAACATTATTGAATGTTCTTCCTTCCACCTTAATAAACCCTCTCCTAGTAATAGGTATATAATTGTCATCATCCAAATTGATAGAAGACATGCTACAAGGATCTAAATAAGAAAACTCAACTAGTGAAGAGCCCATGTGGTGAGAAATACTCGAGTCAATGACCTATGAAGATGTTGAAGCTAAAACTAATAAAATATCCTTTCACTTTACTTTCTCTTTCCCCTTGACCTTTGCCTTAGTATAATCATGGGTAGATGAATTTTACTTGATGGACTTAGGAACACCTATGTTTTTCTTTTATAGGAGATGAGTTAGGTGATATATTTACTTCTTAATGCATTTAAATTCATAATTCCCATTTGTCTTATAGTACTCGCACTTAACCTTCTCTTTCTTAGGTTTTCCATTGGATGAGGAGTCTTTAGTATTGGTTTTATTAGAGGTTGATTCTTTCTTCTTCACCTGATCCTTATTCTTCTTCTTCTATTTGTTGGAAGTCTTTACTTTCCCATTCCCACAAATTATGGTTTGAGGTTTTTTGGACTTCAATGTTCCCATCTAGATTAACTTATCTTTCTCCCTAGTTAAGTAGATAATGAAAGCATCTAAATAGGGCATTTTCCATGCAACACCTAAAGCACTTTTAGTGGCATGAAAAGTAAAGACAATGAATGAATAGCCAAGACCTAGTTTAGAGAGTATAGAAAGAAAATTTTGGTCATCTTATTTATTTATCCCACATTATTTCAAATATAATCTCAAGGACTTGAACTTAGTAGATAAATATTGAAGGGTTTCAAAGTTACAAGGATTTAGGCTAATGTGTTATTTCTCAATCTCATGACCTCTCATCACATCTTTCTCCCCAAATAATTTACCTAGAATGTTCCATACATCATGAGGTGATTTGGTAGGATCTAAGTGAAATAAAATATTAGGTGCTATAGAAAGACATAATATCCCATAAGCTTCATCACTATGGTTATACCACTTTACAATATTTTCAATTGTGTTAGGTTTAATTTAATTAATAATGGTTATTTTATACAAACCTTTATCCATTATAATGATTTTTATCTTGATTTTCTATTAATGATAGTTAAAGGGAGTTAGTGGGTTGACTGAAATTGAATCTATTAGTGCATAAATGAGATGTAGTAGTAGTGCAAGTTAAAGATATTATAGAAATGAAAGTGTAATTAAAATGAAAATAGGGATCAAAATAGCATATTACACCTCCATAAACTATGAAATGGTGAAACTAACCCAAAAATGTTTCAAATGCATGCTCAAAAGCTGTCAAACTCACTTGATAGTGCGTCTAGAACAATCAATGCATATGTTAGAAAAGACATATTTTTACAAAAGAAAGGACATCAGACTCGGTAGATAATGCATAAAAGGAAGTAATTACAATTTTAACAAGTGAAAAAATGAATAATAATTTATTTTTAAATATTTCCAATAATTTTTTTTTAATAAAAAATACTCCCTAACAATGTTAAACTTGACCAATCTTCTTATGCATTACTTATGCATTAAAAGAAAAGTAGCCTATTTTCCCTTGTTTTAAATCAATCCATTAAAACAAAATTAACATGATAAAAACATTAGAGCAAATTTTAATAGTCTTAACTGGTTTTGAAATAAACTTTCAATAACAATCTCCAAATTATAAGATTTGATTACTAAAAATGTCATAACTTTTACATTTCTTAAAAAAATTTAAAAATTTAAAATGATAAAAAAAATCTAAGAACAAGGTACACAAAATATATAAATTTTTTTGGTGAATTTAAATATGGTTAGATATAAATAATATATTTAATAGGTGAATGGAAAACCAAACATGAGAATGAAAAATTAGATCTGAACTAGGAAGCCACAAAAAAGACAATGTGATGGAAAATGTGTTTCCTTAATAAAAAAATGCTTTCTTCCAATACATAGTGAATTTGATAAAACTAAAAGAACATTAGATCTCCAAAGAGATTCCATATACCAACATTATATATCATTCAGATGTATGATAAAATGAATGAACATATCTTAATGAAAAACAATACAGAGCTACGATCATGCGTATGCAACAAATCTTAAGATTTCATAGAAAGCTTAGTGATGAATAACTAGACAAATATTTAACATGGGTGGATCTAATACTATATCATAGTTTGATCCAATATGGATAAATTGAATAAGAATTTAAAATGGTCACATGAGACAAGAAGTGAGTGCACACCACCAAAGCGCTATAACAAATTGAAATCACAAAAGAGAATTGAACGAGACAAATAAAAATGGAGACAGCCAAAATATTCATTAACTTTGAATATATAATACAAATGGAGAGAGGTATATATATGTGGGAGAGAGAGTGAAATCCCACATTCTAGTGAATGTGGGACCAATCTTCCCAAATGGACTCTAAGACCCTAAGCAAGCACAATGAACTGTGTAGACAAAACTCGTAGGATAAAAGTATACACCAACATTAATTTCCTTTTGTTTTGTCTCATCCTTCCATATAGTATATGGTGAATGGATATTTTTTTATCTTCTTACCACTCATATATAATAATTTTTATCTTATTGACATAGATTATGTGGTAAAGCCTTATTTCTCTTGTTCTATTTGGATTTTTATTTTTATCTATTTAGAGGTCCCCTCCCATATTTTAGACATCTTTTCCCTCAAATAGTATGGGGGTGCCCTTATCTATGGTGGGTAATTGAAAGGAAATTATGGGCCAAAAATGGGGTCTAAAGTGGACATATTTTTTTATGAAAAATTATAAATCTCAACATCTATATATTATTTGAGATGCCTACACTCAAAAATTAAAGATAATGTAACAACATGAACTATAGAATTTTAAGTCTATTTTCTGAACTAATATTTTTTTTTTGAAAATTATCAAGTATAAGTAGGTCCAACATATGAAATATGAAGATTAAATCCTTTTTTTTAAAAGTAAATAGTTGGTCATTTTTTTAACATCATTTTTTTTAAAACCCTTTGATGGAAAATTAGATAAGATCATATAGTTTAAAACCACTATATTTTTTTTTAATTTTTAAATAAGTTTTTATTTTTTATTAATTTTATAAGTAAATAGACCATGAAAAGTGATAAAAATGGATATTTGGTCATGCACCCCCTAACTACCTCCAAAAAATGAAAAATAGTCTTTTTTCTCATTCTGTATATAATTAGGTTTAGTTTGAAATCATATATCTTTTTTACATTTGGATGAACAAAATACAAGATACATAAAAAAATATATACATGTATGGTTATGACATATAGTGGCATAAATCAAACATACTTTGAAATTAATATAGATGGAAACCTTAAAATGGTAAAAATAAAATAAAAAATAAAAAAAATCATATATTTGGAAAGAGGAGAGTGTGATTGACATCATAGTAATAATATTAGTAAATGTCTCAATGAAATTCATAGTGTTTACGATATCAAAAGTTGAATTTTTTTATTTTTAGTTAGGATTCATATGTGTGTATGTGTCCAAGCCTTAGGCTCAAGAATCCAAGCCATTTCTAAGCATAGAGGCATGTGTTTGAAATTATATAAATAAAAAATGCACTCACATTATAATGCATACATGCTCCTAAGAGTATGTAATATTAGGAATGCACACATGTTATAATGTGTACACATTCTTAAGAGTGTGTAATATAAATTACTTAAGCAAAGAATGTAAACAACCAAAAGGCAGGGGGTTGTTTAATAAAATAAATGCCAAGTATAAGTTGACATTTAAATTATTAATTTATTTCTTTATAAATTTAATACTGAAATCCTTAGGTTGAATATTGAAATCCTAAAAATTAATAAATACTAATGAAAATTGACTTTAAAAAACTATCTTCCAAATCATAACTCATGGAGTCGTGAGACCATTTCTACAAGATGCAGAGTGACACTAATTTATTCTATTTAATAAAATAAATTTAAATTATAATACTTAAGATTTATTTTAAAACCCCTTAGCCTTAAGGTTGTTCACATTCTTTGATTTTTATGTCTTTAATATTACATACTCGTAGGAACATGTATGTATTATAACATGTACACATTATAGGCTTTAAATTGACAAGCCTAGATAAAATAATGTGTATGCATTATTTCAATAATGATTATGTGTTTGTGTTTAATTCATGAAAATGTCCATAAATTGTCCCATCATATTCCTACACTGACCCCCATTTATTTTTCTTCATCACTCTATCGTAGTGTAGTATTTAACTACAAAAGTGATAGTATCATTTTTGGTTCTACGTTAGGGTATATAATATAGGAAATTGGCTTCACAATAATGATGACTTGTATAGTGTGGGGATTATCTAAGAAGGGATTGGGAATACTTGTGCTTGTTGTGTCCCTATAGTTGAATCAAAATGGGCATTTCTCATATAAGAGGTTCACTTTATCTAGTAGGTTGGGAGCTAGAACTTGCTTCACTCATGAATTAAGTTATTCAAGGATCTTTTGGTAACCATGTAGATTCTATAATCATTATTTTAACTTGGTCATCAGTGACCTCATAAGAGAGGGGGGAAGTGGTGTTATCTTACTATAGAAGGTTTATATATAAATATTACTAGCATCTAATATGAACTTTACTTTGGTAAAGTACTTTTAAACTATTCATGCATATATTCTAAATATCATGGTCACTATATTTATAATGTGGTATGGTAGATCCAAATACAAGGAATATTCATGTGTCCTAATTAGTATTACCCTAGTGGTACTCACCATAAGTCAAATGTAGGGAATTGACTCTATATATCTAATTGCATCATCAAAATGATTCATACTCTACCATGTACTTGAGTTGTTATTTTTGTGGGTTTGGTTGCATTAATGCCTTCCTCTCTAGTTCCATAGATCGGTGGTCAATGTCTACAAAATTAGAATGGATATATTTTTGAGTGTCTTCATAGTGGGAAACTAGGCATAAAATTATTAAAAATTCTTTATGAAGAGTTGGTGGTTATGATGTTGTGTAGTGTCTCTTATATTTTAGATGTTTAGTTTGTTTTGCACTAAAAATTTATGGCACCCCCATATCTTACCTTATTGTAACAAATAAATCTAAGTAGAGTCTATATATTTTGATTGAATTTTTATTATATGGTCATTATCACATGGGTTTTGTGATAAATTATTTAAGTAAACCCTTACTTTATAGCTTCATTAAATTGATCATTAGTTGCATTAACTATAATAGTTTTATTTCCTACATTATTTCTTTTGACCATTTTCACCTAACTCCCTTCCTTCTTGTCTGAACTATTTTATTTTTCCTCTTTATTTACTTTCATCCTTATCTATTATGTCATATTATTTGCTTACCAAATGTTTTCATAGTTCCCATCAACCACCTCTTTGTGTTCAATTTTATTTTGTTTTAGTTGAAACTAATCCATGAGTTTTCCTTTGTGTGAAAACAAACCTAGATAAACTTTTTAATCAAATCTTTATTTTTTCTCCTCAATGTTCCTACAAAAAAAATTTATTGTATTTCTCTATTATATAATATGTATTCAATTATGTATGGCCCTAGCCATAATATTTTGATTTTTCCCAAATATTTATATTTGTTATCATAAAAAAATACCTTATCATGAATTTGATGTTGAGTAGTGTCCTTGAATGTTTAGTTCTAACATTGATATTGTCATTGATGTCAAAGGTTCTTGTGAAGGTGAATGGTTAATTAAGATTTGAGGTATGTGTATGATAAGTTCTTGTGTTATCATAGTTAGTGTTATTATTGTAGGAGAGAAGTAATGTGAGAGTATTGTTTGAATAATGTTAATGATATCACTGAGATCAATATGAGTGAATAAAGGTCAATGTATCAAGTGTCAAGTATCTTGAAAAGCCTTGTCTAGACCCTATGAGAAGGTATGTATAGGTAACATGATGAAATGATTGAACTATGAAGATCCTTAGTCGATCTCTAAAGATTTACTAGGTAGCTTTGAATATGTTCTATTGAATCTCCAAAGAATACTTAATAGTATTTGGGCATGAGAGAGGTTGTTTGATTTTGTACATGAGGTGTTGAGATCTTTGATTTGTATATGAGGTTTGGAGGGATTTTTAAAATGGTTATAAGATCACCTCTGAAGGTCTACGTAAGCAGCTTTGAAGATGTTCTAAGTGCCCTACAAAGATGTTCTTTGAATCTCTAAATAAGAGTGTTTGTATAAGGTTGATTAAGCATACATAAGAGGCATTGGATCACTTGGGAGAGTTTTAAGTTGAATCCTTATAGGGTGACTAGAAGGTTAGTTTCAAAGCCTAATGAGATTTGTAGGTCAAATCATAAAAAATAAGAAGAGAGATGATAGCTAGATGGGGTATTAGGATCAGTTTCCAAGACATGGGTGAGGAGGTGAGCATTAAAAAAGGTTATTCAAGTAATTTTAATCATGTGCATAAAATTTGAGGTCATGGTTTGTGTTGGCCAAATTTGGCCTACATACCAAAATTTATCTAATCTAGTATAAGAAGCTGAGTAGGTGTAGACACGTAAATCGTGTCTACCCCCTAGGTATTCTTTCACCCTTGGCCCCCCTTGGCCCATGTCCTAACCCTTGTCCTAGCCCCCTCCATTTATCAAATAAATATTTTAATTTATTTGGCCCTCTTCCACCTCACCCATGCCACCTTGGATCCCCTCCTTGGATCCCCCCACCTCTCTCCTAGCCTTTATTTCCCAAATCTCCCCTTTATCCTTCCTCCCATGTCCATTTATGCCTCCCTCGATTATTTTCCCACGGCCCCTTGACCCGGCAGTGTGCAAGAATGGACAGAGGCTAATTTTAGCCTTTGTCCCCATTCTTCGGCCACTGACGTTGGTGATTATGTGGCCAACATCGGTGATACTACCGGTGTCAACAGCCTTCAAGACCATTCTCTACAACCATTCTTCTAACCCCTCATGAACAGAACTCTCTTAACACTTTTGCATTCGTATTTTCTTCTCCTCCCCCTCATACAACAATACCAGCAGCTACAGGGACCTTGCAGGAATAGCTCCAAGCAACAACTCCATTTGCAAGTCCTTCAATAGCTTCGACAACAGGTTTCTTCATTCTCCAACCAGCAAGCAAGAGGTAAGCACAGTGTTATTTTCCATTTCATTTCTTATTTGCATTTATCTATTTAGCTAACTACTGCCTAGACCTTCCCTGTCTATCCCTGAGAGGCTGAAAAGCCTTCTCAGACCCCTGCCTCTCATCCATCCCCCTTTTGTGCTTCTGGTTCTCAACCAGTCACATTCCTGACAGTCCCCTCTACCCAACTAGTTCTGCACAAACCCTCAGACTACTCCTCAGACCCCAAACAGTCCCTCTGAATCCCACACAGAGCCTCAGACCCTCAGACGAAGCCTCAGTCCATTCTACAGACCAAGACCAGACCTATAACTCATCCCTGACTACTACCCCGGCTGACCTCGTCCATTTCCCCTACCAACATCGGTAGCCTAACTGACGTTGGTGACCTTCCCTGACTGACGCCGACAGTATCACCGACGTCGACGACTGTGCAAAAGTAGATTCCTTCTAAATAGGTATGCATTTGCCTTAAGTTCTTTCTTTCTATCTTTCATCATTTATCACTTTCTATTTCTGATCAACATTTGATTTTTAACAGTGGACTGGCATCCTCTAAGAAGCCTTTGTGCTTCTAGGACCAAGCCTTCACTTGGCAGTCTACCCTTTTGTCATCTAACATTTTTTTGTGTTTAGTGTCTTTCCCTTTCAGGTGTCATCCTCCACAACCAAAGAGGAGTTCTCACAACATCTAAATTTTGGTGCACACATCTATAACCCGGGTACATACAAACCCTCATCCTTCTTCTTAGTTTCTCATTTTCTCTTTCTTGAATGTGAAAAGCAAATCTAGCGTAGAAACATTCTGGCACGCCTAGTGGGACCTTAGGGTCTCCCTTGGGTTCCTTTCCTTTCTGTTCATATAGGTGCATTAGGTTTCTCCCTTTTCACCTCTTTCTTCTCTTCTAAACGAAATCATAAGTAGGAATAAAAAGAACTTTTCTTTTCTTTTCTTGCACTTCTAGACTAGTCAAAAATCATATCCTTCAACCCTTTCTCAACTTGTTTTTCATCTGAACTTAACATTTTGACTTGGGGCTTAAAACACATTGCATTGCATTTCTACTTGCTTGCATTTCTTAGTCCACACTTAGTAATTAATAACTGCATATTGAATTAATCGTAGTCCACTTGATGTTACACAACTGAACCACTTGCACTAAATCAAACATCAAACTTACCTGAGACAAGGCCAGACTGGGATTTCATCCCCCAGCGAATACCTTACCCATCCCGGTGATCCTACTTGGATTTCATCACCAAGGAGAAAGCCCACTCTGTTCTCTGACAGAGTCTAATCTCTAGGGAAAGTATATTTTGGCTAAGCGAGACCAGCTTACCACTGGACTCGTGAAGTGAGGGGAGCTTGCTCCTTAGCACCAGGCCATGTACGGAACCTAACCCAGACTTTTGAGTGCCTAAACAAACCTAAAACCATCCATAGACTACCTCTTCTAAGACCCTTCTAACAGCCAACCTCCCCAAACATCACTTTAAGGCATAAGCTACACGAGCTTAATAATTTATTTCTAGGGATTTAACGCTTAGGCTCTACTTGTGTTCATCTTTTTTGTTTTTATCTGCTTTTTTGAGCTAGTGAGAATATTCTTCTTCCTATTTTTCAAAAACTCTCAAATCTTTTGGGTTTCTGGAAAACACAGTCACTGGCATCAGTTTTACCACTGACATCGGTAGCCTTTTCTCGCCGGCATCGGTTATCTGACCGACGTCGGCCATCTTTATCACCGACATCAATTTTTAAACTGACGTCGGTCTCTGTCACAGTTCTTTTTTTTTCAAAATAGCATCCTTAAAACCTGCCCCTTTTTTTGCCAAAACCCCATTCTGAGTTTCTGAAACTGAAAAAAAAACATAGTTGCTGAAACCTGACCTTTCTTGCTTTGAATGGTTCTGACTCGCAGTCAAGCCAAGGCTCTAGTCAACCATGTGAGGCATTAACCACTTCTGTCTACCCCATCCATAACCAGTCCTATAATGGAGTTCCACTAGGAGATTGAAAGAACTCCTACTCGCCCAACCCAGCCCCAGACTCCTATTGTCCCAGAAGGGGACCAAGATTTTGCATGATTCTTGGACCTCAACATCAAAGCCTTGTAGCACTATCTCGTGCATATCCGAATGTGAGACTCCTTAGGCAACCCAATCTATGGGATGCCGACTTCCTTAGTCAAGACAATGATCACATCAACAACATCTACAATTCAACCTATAGACAATCAAGCCAACACCTCGACCAACAACCCAACTGTCTCCTACCTTCAAAATTTAGCCTCTCCTTCTAGACCTACCTCCATGGGGGTTTCGGTACCCCCTGAACCTCAAACAACTCAACCAAATCTTACACCTTTCCAAAACCTAGTGGTCTCTATCCCCCCTACTCTTGCACCTATCAACACAAGAGTAACTATCTACCCTTCAACACGTGTGGCCACTCCTCAACCATCTTTGACGGCCCCTATCCAATTTGTGCCTACCAACCCCATAACACAAGTGCCCTTGGCTCCAACTTCCACCCTGATAACTAGCTACCCATATGTTGAATCTACGCAACCAACCATGTCATATGCCCCTCTTAATATCTTTCAAGCACCTTATAATCTAGGGGGTGCTCCACCCACCAATCTATCAGTAGACATCATCAAAATGTTGATGGACAAAATGTCTAGCCTAGAGACCTCTGTTTCTGGCTCACGCAATGCTCTCTCATATGAGCAAATTTGCAATGAGCCCATTCACCCTTTTATCCCGATTAGGCCATACCCCAATCAATGGGAGCTTCCTAAATTTTCTCACTTTCAAAGCAAAGAAGACCCACAACAGCACTTACAGGCATTCAGACATGCCTGTTACCTTATTGCCCATGATGATGCATTGCTTTTACGCACGTTTCCTATGTCTCTCTCTGGTGCTACGCTTGACTGGTATAGCTCTCTTGCCATCCATTCCCTCTTCACATTCACATAGCTAGCCCAGCTCTTTCTTGATCACTTCTCCATCAACATCACCAAGAAGGTCTCAATCACAGACCTCTATTCTATCTGCCAATTTGAGGACAAATCCATAGCTGACTTTGTTGCTCACTGGAGAGGCCTCATCAATTGACTCTCCTTTTCCTTACCCCAACCCAAACTTATTGAACTTTTCTCCCAAGCCTGTGCCAAACATATTTCTTCCACCTTATGAGTTCAGACCTTCCGCACCTTCGACGAAGCCTTCACGATGGCCTGCAAACTTGGATTATGTGCCATTGAGGAGAATAAAGTCAAGTTGCAAAGCAAGAATCCCAACTCTAAGACCAATGACTCCTCTTCTTCTAAACCTTCATCATCCAATCCTAAGTCTAAAACTTTAGCTAACACTGTGGTCGTTAGACCTTCATCCTCTTCACCTTCAACCAATCAGCTTGAGCCATCCAAATCTCAGAGCACCACCCACCAATTCTAGCAGAGATACGTACAACGATAGTATACTCCTCTCAGAGAATCATACGCATTTGTGCTAGAAAAACTTGTTAAACAGGGGGTTCTCAATCTCCCCCAGATCCGACCACCTCCATAATTTGATCCCTCACATGCCATCCCTACATGGTATAGGGAAAATGACTTCTACAACTACCATCGTGTTAAAGGACATGACACAGGAAACTACAAAACCCTTAAAAACATAATCCAAGACATGCTTGAAAAGGGTGACCTCATCCTAGACAATCCCAATGCACCCCCTAATCAGGGGATCTACATCTTCAAGCAACCATTCCCCAATCATCTACCGACCCAAAACAATGTCCAAACCTTGATTGATAACACTCATGAACACAACATTTAAACAGTCAATATGGTCTTGCCCTTCATCCCCGACCAACCTCAAGAGGTTAGTTCATCTATCAGTCCATCACGTGAGGACGAACCTCTTTCCCTGGTTAGTTCTCTATCAACCTCTCATCTTGGAGGACGCCTCAAACTTACCAGCACCACCGGTCTCACCATCCTCCTTCTTGCTACCTATGGAGGACCCGACCCTTCCTACTCCTCAACCGCAAATGGAGGGCACCATCATCCCTGCCCTTTACCCGCTTGAGGAGCCTCATTCTCTAGTTTCTTCTCCACCCAAGGAAGAACCTGCCTCTCCTTCATCTCCAACCAAGGATGAATTGGTCACGACTTCATCATGCCATGGGTCTGAGACTGCTACACCCATCTCATCTTCAGCCCCACAACTGTCAACATCTTCTCAAGGACCCAAACCTCATCCAACATCTTCTCAACCATTTTCCTGACTAGTGGAGAAAATTGGACTTCTCTCTTCAAGGAAAGTGGAGCATCAGGGGTTGTGGGAGCGTCTTAAAGCTCTTCAACATGCCCATGCCCTCTTGTCTCATACTGCCAATCCTCCCAAGGCAGAATCCCCCAAGACTCTCAACAAAGACCAAACTCCCACTTCTAAACCCACATCTACCCTGTCTAAACCTATCAAGTCACTTGGCATTTGTCCTGTCTATACCCTCACTCACCCACAAGTGAAGGTGGACTTAGACCAAACCTTGACCAATAGTAGTCTTCCAACCAAGTCAAAGAAGACTGCCAGACCACAGAAGTGAATGCCTCCTCCCCCGTCATCATTACCTTCCATTTTGGGCCCCCATCCTTTGACCCTGGCCAGAGTCCTTCCCACTACAACCTCTAATCAAAACCAGTTACCTCCTTTGCTTCCTTTGCCTACCTCCAGCCTACCCTCTCCTAAAAAGGTGGTACCTCTCACGAAGAAAGTGTCATCTTTGCCTATCACCGCACCATCAACTTGAAAGGTGGTACAGAAACCTCCTCCAACTCTGCCTAAGCAAAAGTCACCAGCATCACACACATCAACTAGCAAAGACCCTTTATTGGGCTCATACTCGTTGATATTGCATTAACTTTTGCAGACTTCTAGCATAACCCTTCCACCCATCAGGCCTTTCCAACCTCTCGGGTCCAAGCCCTCCTAGTTCGATGACATGAAGATTTGCTTATACCATCGTATGCCAGGACACGATACCGAGACTTGCTATGCCCTCAAGGCCATCATTCACCACTATATGGAGAAGGACACTCTTCTCCTTAAGGACACTCTTGACCAACCCTTGACACCTTCCCATCCAACCTCTTCAACCACATCAACATCTCACCAGCAAGCCATGACCCCTTCTTCACCTCCTATCTTTGAAATCAATGCTATCCACATAACCACTAGGTCACAAAAAGACAAGGCAAAATAAAAAGCTGCCATTCCTTGGACCTACCCTTTCATCAAACCACCTCTAGCACCCAAACCTAAAATTTCTATCCTTGGCGCATCTCAGCCTTCTCCTTCTTCCTCTTTTGGGCCAATTCATGACTCCATGTTGAAACAACTTCACCAGACACCTGTGAAGATGTCCCTTTATGACCTCATCCAAACCTCACCTCAACATCGTCAAGCCCTCATCTGAGCCTTGTAGGTAGTGGAGGTCCACCCCAAAGACCCGCAACCACTCACTACCCTCGTCCACTCTTTATCTCCTATTGCCTCCATCACATTCAGCAATTTTGAGATTCCCACATCCAACATGGAAGATCAAGATGCCACCCTCTTCATCACTGCCTATGTTGATCAGACACACATTAAATGCATTATGATCAATGGAGGTGCCAACATCAACATTATCTCCACCCATGCCTTTGATCAGTTGGCTCTTCCCAAGAATTACGTCTCTAAAACTAACGCAATCTTGCACTCCTTCAATGACACCACTGCCACGACCATTGGCACAATCATCCTTCACATCTGCATTAGTCCATGCACAGTCCTAGAGCTCTTTTATATCATCGAAGGAGAGTTTCAATACAACATGTTGCTGGGCCGACCCTGGATCCGTGCCATGGCTTGTGTCCCCTCCACCCTGCACTGTTGTGTGAAATTTGAGCACGACGGGCAAGTCCACACCATTCTCACTGACCCTTCACCCTTCAAAACTTGTAACACCACCTACTATCCAAATGACATCCTCATTCCTATCAAGCCATCAACCCCGACACCGCCTCCATCCGCGGAAGCTTTAACTAGTTCACAACCGGCGGTCACCCTCACCCCTCCTCTTCAAGTGACTACTAAAGACCCCATGGAAGACATCTTCCAGTGACTTTCACTTGGGGAATATCACTTGCTGACCTTAGACATGTTCCAAACACTACAAGAGTATGGATGCCTTCACCACAGCCCCAATTATGACCATCAGATCAGGATGGTCGTGCCTATGGTCCTCCTCACCTTCGAACCAATCTTGTCTATGGGGGGCTCAATCAAGCTCCTACTAATGGCAACCCTCTCTCTTCACCCCAAACATTCACATCAGACTTCTCATTTCTTGGCAACCCCACCTTTGCACACACTTACCTTTACAGGTGCGCATGGAAGGGTTTTAGTTTCAGACGCTATGAGCAGGGCTCCCATCAGCCCATCAAGCTACTCAATGATGATGACGCCAAGAAACGGTATGGCCTGGGATATCATGACCCCACTCAAGCCTCTACAGACCTTTGCCCCAAGCCAACCATTGACCAATCTCCTCCAAGCTCACCCATTCCTCCTCCTTCACCTACAGAGTCGGTGGTTTCCATCCCTCCTAGTTTTTTTTCCATAAACACCATCTGCCTGGAACCCCTAACCTATCAGCTAAATGGGGTGTCTAGGTCTCTCCCTCTCATTTTTCCTAGCATGATATAGAATGAATCAGTGACCATTCACACTATCTGTTGCATAGGTGATGATGCCATTCTTTCTTACATGGGCACCGATGACTCTTTCATCCAGCACTCCCTCCCTTCTGAGACCCAAGTTATGTTAAATGAATCAACTATTGACATCAACCTCCCTTCTTTCGATGTTCCTCACATCTTAAAGATTGGCCAATCTCTAGACGCCCAAGAGCAGCTTGACTACACTCAATTCCTCTCAGACCATAGCAAGGCCTTTGCCTAGACCTACAATGACATGCCTGGCATCAACCCCACCATTGCTACCCATAACATCATCACCAAACTAGAGGCTAAGCCTGTTAGGCAAAAGCTTCGAAAGATGCATTCTCATGTTGCACTCCTTGTCAAAGAGGAGCTTCAACGCCTTCTTTCTATCTCTTTCATCCAACCCATCAATTATCCATAGTGGGTCTCTAACATCATCCCTATGACCAAGGTGACTGGGGGGATCTGGACCTGCACAGACTATCATGACCTTAACCTAGCCTATCCTAAAGATGACTTCCCTCTTCCTAACATTGACCATCTTGTTGATCTCATGGCCGCCCATGAGATGCTATCTCTCATGGATAGGTTTTCAGGATACAACTAGATCTTGATTGCACCAAAAGATCAGCACAAGACTACCTTTATCACCCCATGGGGGACTTTCTACTATCGGGTCATGCCTTTCAACTTGAAGAACGTAGGTGCCACTTATCAGCATGCCATGACTTACATTTTCCATGATCTCCTCCATAAAATCATGGATGACTATGTGGATGACCTATTTGGCAAATCCAAGCTTCGTTGTGACCATTTGACCATCCTCAAGATCATCTTCTCTCACCTTTTTCAGTATAATGTCTACCTTAACCCCAAGAAATGTATCTTTGGGGTCCTCTCAAGCAAGCTCCTCGACTTCATCATTTCCTTCCGTGGCATTGAGATAGATCCCACCAAGATCCGTGCCATCCTCGAAATGCTACCTCTAACCAATCTCAAGCAGCTTCACAGCCTACAAGGGAAGCTCCAGTCCATTTGCCGTTTCATCTCGTAGTTTTCTGATCACTGCCAACCTTTTCATCATCTCCTTAAGAAGGATGTCTCCTTTAAGTGGGATAAGGACTGCCAAGAGGCTTTTGAAGCCCTCAAATGCTATTTGGTCTCTCCACCAGTCCTCATTCCACCTAAAGACGACCAACCCTTCTACCTTTATATCTCTACCACCAACCATTCATTAGGTGCCATGATCATGCACCAAGACGAGCATCACCCTGAGTAAGTGGTCTACTATATCAGCCAAACACTGGTCGACTATGAAACTCAGTATACTCATACTGAAAAACTCTATTTAGCGTTAGTCTTTGTCGCTACCAAGCTTCGCCACTATCTTCTCAACCACAAGACCTTTGTCATCACTCACACTGACCCTCTTAAATATATGCACTCCAAGCCATATAAAATCAGCGTATGGCTCAGTGGCTCATGCTGCTTGCTGAGTTTGATTTTGAGTTCATCTAGTAGAAATCCATCAAGGGGCAAACCATCGTTGACCAACTAGAAGTTGCCCCTCTTCCCAATAATCAACCTTCACAGTGCGAGTTTCCTAACGAATCTATCACCACGCTTTCCACCGATGACACTATCTATCAAATGACCATGTTCTTCGACAGCTCCAAATGTCATTCTCATCCCACTCAAAGGTGAGCCCATGCCTCTGTCTTTCAAGCTCGACTTTGATTATACCAATAATATGGCTGAATATGAAGCCTTAATTTTGGGACTTCAAACTGCCCTTTCTCTCAGCATCAAGTCCATCAACATCTTTAGTGACTCACAACTTGTCATCAATCAAATCAATGGTTCATACCTCTATAAAAATGAAATTTTGCAAAGGTACAAAAACTGTGTTGACACTCTTCTAGCCTCTTTTGACCATTACCTCTTGCAGACTATTCCTCGATCCACAAACAAGTTTGCTGACACCATGGCTTCTCTCACCTCACATATCCCATCTTCATCATCCTCATCTAGAATCTTTGTCACGATGCATCGTGTGCCATTGCTTTCATACATTTCTCCTAACACCAACCATGTCAACACCATAGACTCTAGTCCACAATATGATTAGTATAACCAGCTTGTGGACTACTTGTCTCATTCTATCATTCCTCCCCATCTCTCTAGCAATGCACGGTGAGCTTTCATCAAACGCACAGCTCGCTACACCATGCTAGGGGGTCTTCTCTATAAGTGAGGCTTTGACGGCCTCCTTTTTTGCTATCTAACCTCCACTGAAGCCTCTCATGCCATAAAACAAGTCCACGATAGGATTTATGGCAGACACTTCAGTGGGAATTCGATTTCCAAGTGCATCCTTCATCTGGGCTATTATTGGCCCACCCTTCATCAAGACTATAGTGACTACATTTAGCATTGCATTAAGTGTTAGTAGCACTCTAACTTACACCATCTCCCTAGCCATACCTTACAAGTCGCTTAGGATTTCTAGCCTTTTTCTTAGTGGGGCTTAGATCTCATCGGCAAGATTAACCCTCACTCATCTCTTTGTCATCAGTCCATCATCACTGCCACTGAGTATTTCACTAAATGGGTGGAAGCCATTCCTCTCATCTCCATAAAAGCTAACAAAATTGTTGACTTCATCAGCACCCACATCATCTATCATTTTGGTGTCCCTCACAAAATCATCACTGACAACAGCAAGTCCTTAAAAAACAAGACCGTCTAAAAACTCTATGACTCATTTGGCATCAAGCTCAGTTTCTTCGCCTTACTACCCATAAGCAAATGGGTAGGCCGAGGCTTCCAACAAAATTTTGACTAAAATTCTCATGAAGGTGGTTAATGACACTGGAAGGGACTGGCACATTCATGTTCCCTTCACTTTATGGGCCTACTGCACTAGCATCTGAACCTCTACAGGTGCTACCCCTTTCTCTCTAGTGTACAAAATAGAGGCTGTCCTACCTCTTGAAGTACAAATCTCGTCTCTCTACATCTCTCTGCATGACATTCTCTCCAACGATGACTTTCATTAAGATCGCTTAGCTCAACTTGAGTTACTTGATGAATGTTGTCTCGCTGCCCTCAACCATCTCCATGTCTATCAAAATTGCATCAAGCGAGCCTATGATAAAAATCTGCGAGAATGAGATTTCAACATCGGAGACCTCATCCTCAAAGAAAACTAGCATGTCACCAATATGGAGCAAAGTAAATGAGGCAAGTTTGCCCCTAATTGGCTCGAACCTTTTATCATCACGCACAAGTATGGGTCAGGGACTTATCATATGTCTTCTCTCAATGGATGGCCAAAACTTGAGCCTCTCAATGCCTTGCATCTGTGGCCATTCTACTGTTAGTCGAGTATTCGTCCACTTGACATTTAACTTGAGCTCGTACCTTGAGCAATCCCCGTCCTCTTAATCCTCATTCCTTCAACCCTATTTCCCTTAACAAATCCTTTATAACCCTTTTATGATGTATGGATGCTTTGTCCTAATAAAAGGGAGCCCTTGAACTTCTATAGTCTTGTCCATGACTCTAAATTTTGTCAAAAAAAAATAAAAATAAAAAAAATCAAGATGTCAAAACATATCCAAGGTCACCCAATCAAATCAAAAAGCAGACTGCTCCCTCGAAGGACAGCTATACTATCATTGTTGTAGTTAATAGACTGCTCCCTTGAAGGATAGCTATTCAAACTTATATAAAGCAAAAATATAGACCACTCCCTCGAAGGATGGCTATGACTAAATCTTGCTACAAACACCACTTTCTTAGAAGCTTCCCATATCGATCAGCTTCACAAATGACCACCAAGTAAAATGACATCTCTATGTGGACTTCCCACATTGATCAGTCTGCTCTTTCAAAAAAAAAAAGGGTCATGGACTTGGCTTGTAGTTGTCTCAGGGTCTCCTATAAAAAGGGGCAAGGTTATACCTGCTCTTAAAATGGGTTACCCTATCCTCCTCCTATCATAACACCTGCTCAAGGGACTTCGATCTCACTTTAATGTCAAAGTGATTCGATTACCGTTCTAACACAACCATGGTCAATCACGCAATGCATGAGTGGGGCTCTTTGTTCTAACAACCCCTATTTATGCTATCATTTTGGTCCTTGTCAATGAAAGGGCGATTATGCCTTTCACTTTCTGCTTACATTTTGGTCACATTCAAACTTCATCATTTGTCGAACCAACTCAACTCCAATCTCTTTTCAGACCACTCACATAGCCTATTCACACTAGTTTCTATGGATACCAATACACATGGAAACTATGGACTACACAATTTATGTTAAGCATAAACCAATACTTGTTGAAGCATAAATAGACCTCAATTCACCCCTAGTAATTGTCCATTGTCAAGACCCCTTAACCAATGTTATAGCATACACCATTTGGAAAAGGTTGTAACATCTTTTTCTCCTCATCATTTTGACACATGACCAAACCAATCTCGACCAATCTTCTCAACTAATCTGAACTACATTGGTCTGAGGCCCTAAGACTGGGGCTATGTAGGCAACACTCAGATGACACGACGTCCTTTGAGGTTAGCTCGACCACCCTCATTTGTTCATCTCTCTAATGGACAAACCTTCTCATCTTTGACCATGACCTTGACCTCGACCAAGACCAATCAATCACTTCGACCCTCTTCCTCCCTCTTTGGGAGAACTACATTGGCCTGAGGCCCTTAAGACAAGGGCTATGTAGGTAGCACTCAGTAGACATGGGGTCTCTTGGGGTTAGCTTGGCCATCCTCTTTGTCACTTTCTTCCATCCCATTCTCTCGTGACCTGTCAATCATATCACAGTTAGTCACATATTTTCATAATCATTAGCATAATCACTTTCATCATCTCCATCCATAGTCATTAAACATCACCATTTACTCTAAAAATCATAACCATTCACATCAAACATCAACATCAATACCATTAATCATCATCATATAACCATTTCATTAAACATCACATTCATCATCACATTAGTCATCATAATCACAAACATAACATCATAGCATCATCATTATACACATCATATCAAAACATACATCAAATCAAAGTGCCATAAACATTAATCACATCAATACAATTTCTCAT
Source organism: Torreya grandis (assembly GCA_037957365.1). Taxonomy (NCBI): domain Eukaryota; kingdom Viridiplantae; phylum Streptophyta; class Pinopsida; order Cupressales; family Taxaceae; genus Torreya; species Torreya grandis. The sequence continues at coordinate 1,399,140 of JARHVA010001790.1, forward strand.
AACTCATGTCAATAATCCAAAATAATCTCATCATATATATCTCAAAGTTTTATACAATCACACAATCTGTGCATCTCTCTCTCTCAAAAAACATCACATACATCTCACATCATTGGCACGCAAGCCGGTATATACATCACATCACAAGTTGCCCTCAAGGCTGTGGCTATGGTGGTGGTGGCGGTGGTTGAGAAGATGATGTATCCTCTCCCCCCTCTAATTTATGCCATCTGCGTGAATCTATAGCCATCACCCATGACATAGACCACTGCCAACTCAGCTCTGCCCTCATATCTGAGTATCGTTGTATCTAAGGAAACCCCCTAATGGCTCCCTCATAATATGTGATCTCGTCCAATGCATTATTGTATCTAACTATAGATACAGTCTGCAGTGGACCCATCTGACCTACTACTACCCCCTGTACTACCCCCTATGGCTGTGAAAATGTCAGTTGCACTGATGCCGATGGTCCTACCCCCTGTGAAAATGCCAGCTGCTGAGATGGCTACTACAATGGGCCCTGCCCTCCAAAACTCTAACCTACCACTGCCTGTGCCTAGGATGCAGCCAGCTATCCCTGTAACAGAGTGACCCACCCTATTAGTGTTGCCACTCAACCTGTCATCTCTGTCACCTATCCTGTTACCCCTGCCAACTACCCCTATAAAACTGTGACTTGTCCCTACAAAATGGTCACCTGAGCCTGTGCTGCATCCCTCTCCTATCACGCTATGTCCCTCTCCTCGCAGGCTATATCCCATTCCCTGGTGACAACCTACAGATCTAGCTGGGGACCCACCCGTACACTTGTGTACCATCTTGTCCACCATGCTATGTAGGCCTCTGTACACCTTGGGTCGGCTATCCCAGGTCCTGCCAGCAACTCCTCAAAATCTAGCCCCTCTGTCTCCTCTAGCAGTGGGAGCGGCACCTCTATATCATCCCATCTATACTACAGGAATGCAGGAGGTACATCTTGTAGTAGCCCATACTGGCATCACACTCTCTCTACTAGGATCCTCTTGAGCTCACCGGCTCGCCTGCCTTTGACCCATTACATGCTCTGAGTTCTGATCGTCTGCTCACCCTAGTCTCTAAACACTGGATATACCAAGTATGGTCTCCAAATGATATCTATTAGAATCAGGGCCTCTAGTACCCCTCTGTAGTGGTCAATATCTCTGATGACTCCATCCACCTGTGTCTATGCCATCACCTCACGCCATCACCGGAATCTAACCCTGAAGCCAGCCTAAATCACCATTGGGAGGCCAAGAGGTCGTGTCACTGTGATGTGCTCGTAGGCCCAATAGTGTAGAAGGTGGCCTACACATAGACTTTACCATCACCATTGACTGATGCCCCATAGCTCTCTGTATACCTAGGCCAAAAAGATAGGTGCCCAGGCAAACACTGTTTACTGCTCTAGCATGTCCATCAAAACCCTAGTCATGGTGATCGGGAACCTGCCTCCCTTTACATCTGGCAATGCATAAATTGTGATGCTGATCATCATCAAGACCGCCAGTCGATGTGCACCCTCATCTACCACATACAGAGGCTCATAAGCAAAACTAGCTAAATGGTAGCTCATCTCAGAGATGTGCTCCCCAAATAGCATGACCATATGAATGTCGTGTGCCTCTCTTGAACATGCATAGATGTCAGCTCCGTGTATTGGCAGCCAAAAAATCTGGTACACATCCTTGACTGTGACTGTCAACTCTCTTATGGGTAGGTGGAAGGTGTTGGTGGAATGGTCCCATCACTCGATCAATGCACCATAAGACTCACATCTCTCATCACTCTACAGTAGCATCTCAGCCCCCCTAATCCAACTGTGCTCATCTGTGCCCACTCTTTGACCATCACACCTCTGTGCATCCACATCAGCAAAGTTGGGAGGCGATCTCGTAGCATCAAAGTTTGCCTCACCTGCATCCATCAGTAATCAAACTCATGTTAAATCTATTTCTACTCTTCTTACTTAACTAACCTATCTGACCATCTACATCCATCCTGACACCCAAGAAGTCCTTGGCGTAGCTTTGACCCCTCAACTTGATAATTTTTCATCACTCCTTTTGACCAGGTAGCTATCGATATTAGTTATCGTGCTGGCAATGGCACTCACCTAACCAACATTGGTCACTTCATGATCGATGTCGGCAGGTGAGTGACCGATGTCAGTCTCTGGTCAGTCAACACTGGTGAACCTGCCAATGTCAGTGACTGGTTTGGCCCTAAGGTTGAATAGGGCGAGCCCTAAATTTAGGGCTTCCCCATTTTGCCTCCCCCAACCCTCCTAAACCCTCCTAAATCACTTCTAATCTATCCTAGACCCCCTACCCACCTTCTTAGCTACCTTCCCCCCATTAATTTCTACCTAAAGCAACCAAAAATTCAAAAATCAAATCAAAACAAAAATCAACCAAACAGGGCTCAAAGACCCTCCTACCTCATCCCGACGTCGCCAGCATGGTGGCACGATGGGTGCCATTGGTGGTGGACCTCCCATGGGTACTCTACTCCCCTCTACCATCTCTTCTATGCTAATGACTCTACACACTCTTGTTGGCCCACATGCATCCCTGTAGCATCCAATCAACTCCCTCTCTCCACCAATGTTCCTCTGCCACCTCGCATCGCTCCTCAGTCAACTCTGGGTCGCTTTCACTCAATCAACTCCAAAGCTCTTTTTTCTCTCAATCAACCAAATCACAAATGACTTTTGGTGGGCTGCCAATCTAATTTTGTTAGATTTGGTAGGCCATCGATGTCGGCACCTTTGTGCCCTAATTTGTCGACGTCAGTCGATTTCCACTGACATCGGTCCTTTTTATCCACCAACGTCAGTTAGGTCACTGACATTGGCATACTTCAAACCTCCTCATTACCTAAAATCATTCCCCTAATCAGTCAGCTCTCCAGTAGAAGTCATCTTAGCCCCCTGGAGCACACTTGAGATCACTTTTGCCTCCGTCCATCGACCACTAGACCATGGAGATCATAACCATCTCCTCTGACCATGACCACTTCCAAGACAAATGTTGCCTTGGTTGTTTTTGTATGTATGCTACCTCACGACTGGTTAGCAAAATTATGTGCAGCCCATATTTATGACCTTTACAAGTATAGGATCACAAGCCAATTGATCCCCACTACTTGTGGCACTTTTGTGTTTCCAGGAGCACTTCCCAAGCCCAAGATACCTAGAACACGATGACCATTGGAGCTTTAACTTAGATTGAATAACCCGATCAGCTATAACCAAATGTTGGGGCCTGATTATTTCAATTTTGGCACTCCTCGACCTTGACCTGTGATAATTTGACCTGACCATCCCGTGAAGTGGTATACGCGCAATCATGACTATTGCAGCGTTCACACTCACCCTCTCTCTATCCATCTCTCTGTCAAATTTACACTCAATCTCAGGTTCCCTTCCCTCGACTCTCGCTTTGAGGGGGGAACACCTCATCCCATACCTAGAGCAACCAACTCCTATTTTTGTCTTGCAGTTCGTCAAGAATAACCAACAAGACAAAAAGGGGCAAATGTAGACACGGAAATTGTGTCTACCCCCTAGGTCTTCTTTCACCCTTAGCCCCCTTGGCCCATGTCCTAACCCTTGTCCTAGCCCCCTCCATTTATCAAATAAATATTTTAATTTATTTCACCCTCTTCCACCTCACCCATGCCACCTTGGATCCCCCCACCTCTCTCCTAGCCTTTATTGCCCAAATCTCCCCTTTATCCTTCCTCCCACATCCATTTATGCCTCCCCTAACCATTTTCCCATGGCCCCTTGACCTGGAAACATGCAAGAACAGACAAAGGCTAATTTTAGCCTCTATCCCCATTCTTCAGCGACTGACATCAGTGATTATGAGGCCGACGTCAGTGATACTGCCAGCATCGATAGCCTTCAAGACCATTCTCTGCAACCATTCTTCTGACCCCTCGTGAACAGAACTCTCTTGACACTTTTGCATTCATATTTTCTTCTCTTCCCCCTCGTACAACAACACCAGTAGCTACAGGGACCTTACAGGAATAACTCCAAGCAATAGCTCCATTTGCAGGTCCTTCAACAGCTCTGACAACAGGTTTCTTCATTCTCCAACCAGTAAGCAAGAGGTAAGCACAGTGTTGTTTTCCATTTCATTTCTTATCTACATTTATCTATTTAGCTAACTACTGCCTAGACCTTCCCTATCTATCCCTGAGAGGCTAAAAAGCCTTCTCAAACCCCTACCTCTCATCCATCCCCCTTTTGTGCTTCTAGTTCTCAACCAGTCACATTCTCGACAGTCCCCTCTGCCCAACCAGTTCTACACAAACCCTCAGACTACTCCTCAGACCCCAAACAGTCCCTCTAAATCCCACACAGAACCTCAAACCCTTAGACAAAGCCTCAATCCATTCTACAGACCAAGACTAGACCTGTAACTTGTCCCTGACTATTGCCCTGACTGACCTCATCCATTTCCCCTATCGACATCGGCAGCCTAACCGATGTCAGTGACCTTCCCTGACCGACGCTGGCAATATCACCGACGTCGGCGACTGTGCAAAAGTAGATTCCTTCTAAATAGGTACGCATTTGCCTTAAGTTCTTTCTTTCTATCTTTCATCATTTATCACTTTCTATTTTTGATCAACATTCTATTTTTAACAGTGGATTGGCATCTTCCAAGAAGCCTTTGCACTTCTAGGACCAAGCCTTCGCTTGGCAGTCCACCCTTTTGTCATCTAACATTTTTTTGTGTTTAGTGTCTTTCCCTTTTAGGTGTCATCCTCCACAACCAAAGAGGAGTTCTCACAACATTTGAATTTTGGTGCTCACGTCTACAACCTGGGTACGTACCAACCCTCATCCTTCTTCTTAGTTTCTCATTTTCTCTTTCTTGAATGTGAAAAGCAAATCTAGCGTAGAAACAGTAGGGTCCTAATTGAAGAGTGATCTAATGTCACAAAGAGTAAATAGATTTTAGGAGAAGATCACTTATAAATTTTAAGATTTTGAAACACTTTAAGTAGGATTAAAGTGTGAATTTCATGATCCTAGACAACTAGATCATCATGGCATGTCTTGCAAGAACAAACATGTCAATTTGGTTGAACATTTGATAAATCCACTTAGAAATCCTCTCAAGCAAAAATATTATATGGAAATTATGTATTTCGTTCCTAGATCATCCTCTACAAATTTCATATCTTGATGTTTTTTATATCTCAAGATATAAAGCTTCAAAGTTATACTTGCAGAGTGAAATGTACTCATGGACATCAAATTAAAGCTACAATAAATAGTCATTTGAATTGAAATGTTCCAAGATTGAAAGTGGAGGTGAAAAGTGTCCAAATATTAGGAGATAAGATCAAATATAATAATGAGTGGTAATATGATAGAGTTAATGGGTCCCAAAGATCTAATGGTGCATATTTGATCATGCATCAAAGATCAATGGTGAGCATCAAGTCAAAAGGTCAACATAAATGCATGGATGACAAGTGTCAAGATCTTAGGTACCTAAATAGAGATATAATGATGCAAATTGAGTGATAAGGACAATAAGATGAGAAATATCAATAGAGTGTAATTAATCATACCAAAGAAGATCAATGGTGAGCGAAGGTTAAAGAGTCAAAGGATACCAATGATGAATGAGTTCCTAGCAAGTGTCATAACCACTAAAAATATCAAATAAATTAATAGTATGTGTTTGATAAAAGAAAAGTAAGATCAATGGTTTATTATACAAGGAGCTTAGATTGAATACAAGGACACTAGGTGGTGCAAATGTGGAAGTAGATGGAGTTGACAATAAGATCCTAGGAAGGGACACATAGCTGAAAAATGGCATAGTTTTAGAAACCCAAATCAAGATCAAGGGCTAATATCAAAAGTCTAATCCAAATACAGTTGAGGTTAAACCATAGAAAATGTTTCAAAGAAAGGCCATGGAGGTAGACATATTAGTTTTATTGGGTTCATTTTCAAAGCTAGTAGTATGATTATGACCCTTTTCTCCACTATTACATGCCAAAGATGAACCAGTAGGGAGAAATCCACACCAAAACAATATCACAATAGATTTATCTAGATGTTATAACTACTTTGATGCTATAATTTGGATTTCAAATGACTTTATCCCACCATTTTAACCATAAAGAGTATCAATATAGACCAAAAATGAATTGAAAGGGACTGATACAGTTTTTGTATCCATTTTCTAGAAGTAGTCTTAGACATTATGATATTTTTTAACTAAATAAATATGGGATAATGAGATATCTAGGTCATTATGTTCCCTTATCTATCCTTCTACAAATTATCCCCATCTTTCTCATCCCATTCTTTTATAAATATAGGATTCTAAGCCTTAAAATGCATCCCTCTCTTTGGCATGACTAGACTTTGCTAAGATTTATACTGTAACACCAATTTTATGCAATAATAGACTGAACTCCTCCATTTACAAGTTGAATTAAAGAATGTTTTATGATTTTATTGATGTGGTTAAGTGAATGTATGTTTTCCTTGCCTCTATCTAAGTTTTCTCACCTTCATGTAGTGTTTTTGTAGTTTTCATAGGTCATTCTAAGTATATATATAGTCTGTTGGTTAGTTTGGAAGTAGACAACTACCCTCCCATGCTAGGTTGATAGCTAGTCCATGCCTTTTTATGAAATACTTATGTGAGGGATGATCAAAGAGTGAGTGGAGTGATCTTCTATAGTATTGAATGTATCTTTTAGTGTGTCTTTCATAAGTATAATGATCAAAACATTTTTTGCATCACCTCCCTTTTATTTATTTTCATAGATTATTTTTAATCTCTCTCCTCTTTTCTTAGCAAAAAGCTAGTTTAGGTTTGGCATAGGTTATGGCCCTAAAAGGAAACCAACCTTATCTAGAGGTTTGACCAAATATTAGGTGACCCACAACCTAGGTTCGTTCCCATATTGGACTAGGTTTGAGTAAGAGGACCTAAATAATACCCTTCTCAATTAGGGTAAAACCTAGGATGCCAATAGTTCTGACATGATCGGTGGGACCAGGTCTCCTAGACGAACTAAAATTTGGAGATACAAAGTATTTGTAATAGCAAAGGATATCCATCATCATCAAGGGCTAAATATCTTTAAATTTTTAGAGTTCATAGCACCTTACAAATAACATTCTCATGCCAAAGGTTACTACAAGGTTATCTAGTAAAGGTATTTCCCTTGAATTCATTGAGATACCTTCTATTTCATATAAGAGAGAAATATTTAATAGGACAAGACCTTATCCATAAAATAAATATTCATCTCCTAATCATATTATTATTTTAAAAAGTGTAATCTCCCCTACTCAAATGGCCATTAGAATTTAAGTATTTATTCCATTCAATAGAGGTAGTCCATTAAACTTAGCCTAATATGATGGTATTCCTATGTTTTCTCTTAAAAGCATCCCATTATTTTCTAGAGAAGATCAAAAACTACTATTGAGAACATCTAGGATGTTGTGAACCTTTATTTAGTGCATAATATTATTCAAGATAATGTGGCCATTAGACTTCTTGATGCTTCCTTCAAAGGAAAATATCTACAATGGAATAAAAATCTCCCATTAAATTACATACCTACATGGGATGAATTAGGTGCAACCTTAGTTAGAAAATTTGAAGACAAGTCTAATTACCTATCTTTAGTTGAATAGTTAACCAACATAAAGAGAGCTCCTCATGAGTTCATGTTTGATTTCAACCAAAGATTCCAAAATATATGGATTAGAATACCTAAAATTATTACACCATCCCTTGAATATGCCTTATTTTATTATTTAAGATCTCTTAATTTTGATATTAGTGTGAGGATATAGTCTATGGGTGTTATTACCTTGTCAGATGCTTATGAGGTTATAATAAGATCAAAAAATAGTTTGATACAAGTTGGTAAGCTTTTTTCAAGGCCTTAAATGCTTATATTCCTATAGTTTCAATCTATTCCACCCCCTCAAGTTCCTCAATTTCCATCATTATCCCCTATTCCACCTCCTCAAGCTCAAGTTGCAACCCCTTCTAGTCAAGCCAATGAACTTGGTGAGATGAAAGGTTTGCTTCAATATTTTGGAAATGAAATAGTAAAAATTAAGAGGAAGTAGTATCAGACTAATAGTCCCTATCAACAATAGAATTAGACCTCCTATCAGACCTTCAAATATCAAAGGCCTCCTTATCAAGGATTTAGAGAAAATAAACCATCCTCCCAATCATGAGGAACCTTAGTTCCATCCAAACCATATGTATCTCTTGATCCTAATTCACCTTCCACATCAAAATCTATTTCTCCTACACTACCTCAAAATAACTTGATGAATGACTCAAATTGGTATCCCTCCCACCTTAATGATGTTTAGAGCCAAGCCTTGGTATCATAGAACATTACTATGCCTCAAATGACATAAGAAGAGTTTTTTCTTTAAGGAAGTCAATATTAGGAGACAGGTTTGGTTCCCCAAGGAGAGACTAAAAAATTTCAAGGGTATCTTGATACCATTAATGCAAATTGGTAAATGGATTATTATGTTAATTTCAATCATGGTGGTGAGACTATCAATTCAAGTGGTCAAGTTGTAGTTATAACTAAAACTAAAAAAAGAGCCATTGATGAGGCTCAAGATGTCACTAATACCTCAAGTAATAACAATGTTATTTCTAGAAGTACCAAAGATCAACTTGTTCCCCTACAACATAAAAAAATTAGAATGTAGAGGTTGGGAATGTCCTTCAAATACCTATGATCCGTGAACAACCAATGGTTAAAAAGGTGAAGCTAAAGTTTAGTGGAGATTCATTCATCATAGTGGATCAGATGAAGAAATATAATGTTAACATTAACATGTATGATTCCCTTATTATCTAGGATTAAAGGATATGCTCATCCAAGAGCTTTTAGCTCTCAAGGTGTCTCTAGATCCAGTTGAGAAATAAGGAGTTATCTTAACTAATACAGACTAGCCAATGAAACATCAAGTATAGTAGGTACACAACATTGAAAAATGGGATATATCTGAGGAAAATTCAAGTAAAACTCCTCCCTTCTATCTCTCTCTAATAATTGGTGATTTTTTAGTTCATAACTATATGATGGATAGTGGAACCAATAACACTATCATGCCTAAGTAAATTGTAGACAAGCTTGGTATTATCTATGAACCAAATGTTAAATGCGTATTTCAATTATATTTTTCACCAAAAAAGATAATAGGCATCATTAAGGATCTAAAGTTAACATTACATGCTTGTCCCAATGTTACTATTTAGTAGGATGTAGTTTTGGTGGACTTACCTTCCTATTTTTCCATATGCCTGTCAAGGGACATTACCTCAAATATTGGAGGATACTTATCAATTGATTGGACATATTTGATGTTCAAGACCAGGTATGATATAAAGTAACCATACATTTTGAACCTATTGCATGGTTCCATTTGGAACCATATTTGATAAGTGCTATGAACACCAATGGCCGCATCTCAGATGAGGTGGTAGAAGATAGTGTAGAGGAAACCAAATCACCTTTAGATCACATGAATATGATCCTTATAAGCTAATTGAAGAAGGAATTGGTGTTGATTTCTTACATGAGAAATATGTACCAATTCCAATCTTGATAAAGGATGAGGATTCTAGTGATGATCTATGGCAATGATATTATTAGTTCCTAATTATACACCTCATACACTCAGCCTTGCACACTTGAGAGAAATGTAAAGTAATGATGGAAAACCTACTAGTATGTCATTATACCTAGGGAAGGGTTTGACATAAGGATTATACTAGATTTAGAAAATGATTGAGAAGCACCTATAGAGGGTATGGCTATCTCCTTTCTACTTTTGGCTCTATTTGAACCAAGGTGAGAGAACCTATGGGGTATCTTGCTCTCATGGAGGGATTTTAAAATTAAATCTCCATGGGGATTCTTTTCAAAAGGGATAAATAAGACCAAAACATAACCAAGTTTGTACACTTCACCTATGAAAGGTGTTGACCATTTTTCACCCAACAGGCCAAAAATTGGTCCCCTTCTGTCCCTGCTATTCCAAGCCATTTTATTTTTTGATTTTACATGAATCTATCCATTTCTATGGACTCTGTAGGATTTCTATAGACTATGTAGTTCTAAATCTATGGACTTTATAGGTTTTAAATTTCTAAAGACTCTACAAGTTTTGGATTTCTATGGACTCAGTAGGTTAGTCCTTTGGCACATGAAAGATTAGTTCAGAGAGTGTTGGGTTTTACAAGGGTTCTTCCAAATCTCATCTGAAGAAAATCATGAAGAAGGTTGGCATCATTAAACCATTAAACTAGTTTAACACTAGGTTCAATTACTTGGTTCATCAACCTTGTTTCAATCATCCTTCATTCAATCAATCAATTCATCATCACGCAGTGTTGAACCATTGAACTAGTTCAATGCATTGGTTCAATCACTCAGTTCAACGCTTTGTTCATAACAAAAGTTTAGTAGCAAAGCTCAACAAAAAATTTATCACAAGGTTCATCGACAAGTTCAAGTGGCTTCAAGTTTAATGTTTGGTTCAACCACTTGGCTTGGTGCATAGTGTTGAACCATTGAACCAGTTCAATAGACTGGTTTAATGCATTGGTTTAATACATTGCTTCAACACGTTGGTTCAATCATTTGGTTCAATGTTTGGTTCAACCACTTGGCTTGGTGTGTAGTTTTGAATCATTGAACCAGTTCAATGAGTGGTTCAAGCAAATGGTTCAATGGGTTGGTTCAACGAGGCATCCCAAAGTCAAAGGGTAGGTGCCCTTGCAAAGGGTAGTTTCTAAGTCAAAGAGCCCTTGTGGAGGGCAAGGAGCTTCTCAAAGGTAGCCTAAGGGTAAGTTTAGAATTTTGTTTGAGGCTAAATTCTTTCAAATTTGTCTGAAGGAATTCATTTAGACAAAATTCCTAAAGGAATTTAGGGGAAGGCTGCCAGTTCAAAGCAAAGCCTTGGGGAAGTCAAAGCAAACAATTCCCATGAACTTTTTGGCCACAAGAAAAGCCTAAAGCAAAAAATCCATGGAAAAGCCTACTGAAGGACCTAAAGGAATTTGCCAAGGATGGTGATGTCTCAAAAACCATCATTTTCAAGAAGGTAGATTAGCCATTATTTTAAAGTGATGATGGGTGTGCGGGCATCAATTTTTAAGGTAGTGAATTAGTCATTTGTTTTTGAACTATTTTAGTGCCAACCATGGAAAGAGCCCAAAGAACGTAGTGACCCACTAGAAGATCACCCCCAAGGGCTGAAAGAGTAGGAAGAAGACAAAGAGTAGAAAAGACAAAGCGTCTAAGTGGCAAAGGGAAGGCAAGTTATTGCCAGACGAGCGGTGCAGCCTATTTTATCCAGTTGGCATTGATGAGGGGACAAACTATAGTCTATTTGCAAAAAAGAGGCATAGCCATGTTATTACATTAATGCTTGAAAGCCAAATTCAATTTTAGTGATTGTAAAACATGGTTTTAGTAGGTCTCTTCTAGAAGAATGACATCAGTAATAGTGGCTTCCTCTTCCCAAGGTTCAAAATGCACATGGGCCACTGGTAGAAAAGGGCACCAAAATCTTTCCCAAGAAGCACCAAGTTCTCTTCCTCTTTTTATATATTGTAAAAATTATCATTTGAAAAGGATCCATCTCTCTTAGCCTTAAGGCAAACTTTTCCCAAAAATCTCTCAAGCTTGTAAGGCAGAGCTACCATATTTTTACCTTGAATCAGAACTTAGCATTTTTACCTCTGTCTGGGCTTGCACTTTAAAGTATATGTCTATTTTCAGTTTTGTGTTAAGTCATTGTCTTTCATGCTTTCACATATCAATCATAGCATGTCCAGTGCATTATGAAGTCTCCTTTCTATAGGTCTTCTAGAAGTGTCTACAAGGAATATAATTGCCCATGAATAGGCTATCAAAGTGTATCCCAGAACACCTTTACTAGTTCCTTTCTCCATGTACTTCCACGGACCCCTGGCTGACTATTGCAGAAGAGCTTCCCACTTTAGATGAAGTGTATAGGCATTTCTTTTTGGTGGAAAGTGTATATTCAGGCTAGGTGGGTCACATTTTTTAGTGTATCACCTTTTCTTTTTTAGGCTTAGGTTATGTTTTTAGCATCTCTCTCTCTTTTCATCTCCCCCTTTTTATTTTTATTTGTTATCAATAAGAGAAGCTAGGGCCTAGAAGATACATTAGAGGGAGCTAGCCTTCATCTAGAGACTCTCCCCTCTAGCTTCAATGGTCCCACAAGTAAGAGGGGAGTTTCCATTATTGCGTGTGGAAAGGCAGGAGCTCAGCCTCCTGCCCCAGGTGCAATCCACAATGTCAATAGTTTTTGGCATGCCCAGTGGGACCAACTAAAACAAGTTGTGTCCAAAGAGTTGAATAATTTTTAGTGTGTTCTTTAATTGACTAGCCTTTGGAGGATTTTTCATCAACACCAATGGTGACTCTGAGTTGAATCAGCTGGGTAAGTAGCCTGGTGCCATCATAAATCACATTTTTGTATGTATAATTCCTTTACACAAAATCATGGACCTTGTATTCCTTCATATGACTATGATCAAGCTCCAAATATTTATGCAATCCCCTCAAGTAGCTCTCTTAGTCACCCTTCAATGATAAGGGAGGTGGTGCTGGAGTTTGAGAAGTAGGTAATGGAAATCAATAGACTGGGTGAGCAGTATGATTATTAGTAGGAGCTGATGTATAAAGAGGAGTGTTTGTTTATGCAAGCTCAGGCCTTGTAATCCATGGAGGAAGAGGTATAAAAATGGAGAAATCAATTTATTCAAGATATTCATCCTTATGCCCCCCTCTTATCCTAAATAAAACCCCCTCTTGTGTACCAAATCTCTTATATTAGATGGCACTTGCTCACTCTAGTTCATCTAATGCATCTACCCTCAATCCCATGCGTCTGGCTTTCCAACATCAAAGGGCATTAGAGTATCCCCCCATGGAGATCAATCTTCTCAATTCCTTATATTATGAATCTTCCATTGGGGGGAATACCATGAGTGAACATATCCCTCTTCTAGAGACTCTTTCAGTGCATCAATAGTCTCTTCCTAGCATTCCTCAACCTCCTCAAGTCTTTCAACATGATGTGTAGATTTTGAGTTGGAGGAAGGAATGTCAAGAACCAGCCCAAAGCCTTAAAGAGGATGATGTTGGTGATCTCCATGAAGGGCTCCTTCAAGAAGATATAGCTAGGATAATTATAGAGTTAGAGTCCTAAGTGAGATTCTTCAGCTAATGTGTGATGGACCTATCTAAACATAGCCCATCCACACACCTCCAAGAGAGCTATCAGGCCAAGCCTGATATAGATGAAGTGTTGACCAAGTGGAAAGAGGAGAATCATTTGATTCTAACTCAAGGACTTCCTCCTCTTCCACATAGGTTTAATCATCAGCTTCCCACTTCATCCCTTCTCAAGGAGGAACCTGTTCTATAGGAGGCGAGTGAGGAAGAGAAGATCCAATTTGCAGATCTTCAAGAGGCTATCATGAGTGATGATGAAGAATAAATCATCATCGATGCTCCTTGTGAAGACATCATCGATGATGGAGAAGACTCAGGTCACACATACATGTAGATGTTCTAGCAATACGAAGAGGAACATAAGCATGGTGAGCCCTCTTCCCCTTTGTTTGATGAACTTCCCTGTTGCTTCGATGAGGAAGACAACTATGCTAAGGAGCCTGAGTTGGAGGAAGATCAGGAGGATATCTTTGAACATCCAAAGATCTTGATCTTTGAGGAGGAAAAGGAGAAGCTGGTCTCCCTTAGGGAAAGCCTTGAAGAAGAGTTTTTTGAACAGAGAGGTGATGTCCTATGGGATGAGCAATCTATTTGTGATTCCATTTCAGACATCACCAAAGTCACCCTTCTTCATAAAGGCCAAGAGGAAGCATATGATGAGTTTGATAGAGTCTTCAATGATGTAGGAGGAAATAAGTCAGACCATGATGCATTGCAAGGGAGATATACACATCAAAGGGCTAATGGTGATGAGCTAGCAGCCACAGATTTCTTGGTGAAATGCACCAACATGAAGGACCAACATTTAACAAGATTCCATGAACAAAAAAAGTATGTATATGTTGGAAACATGTTCAAAATCTAATCCACTCAGATACCAGCCAATCTAAGTGATAGGCAAGAGGAGGAGGTCACCAAATATCCTTTTCATTCAGCCACTTATCTGGCACCATAAGTCTTCTTGCCAGGAAGGGGACTTAAGATTTTTTCCCTTTTATCTAGGAGGGAAGAAAATACACCTGGTTAGCTATATATAGTAGTTTTCTTTTAGTTTTCTTTCCTACTTTCCCTAAATGTAGTTTGCATAAGTAGTGTTTTAGCCTTGTGTGTGTTTCCCTTTGTGTGTGGGGTAAAAGCTTCATGTTTTATTCTTGGATCTTTGGGGTTATTGCTGACCTTTCTTCAAAGTTGCATCTGACTCCGTGCCTAATGGACTACAAGGAAATTGAGCTCTAAGCATAGCAGGCATGCTTCCCTTGGGAGTCACCAATTTGTTGACCATTTTTTGCCCAACAGGCCAAAAATTGATCCCCTTCTATCCCTATTATTCTAGGCCATTTTATTTTTTGATTTTGCATGAATTTGTCCATTTCTATAGACTCTACAAGATTTCTACAGACTCTGTAGGTCTAAATCTATGGACTCTATAGGTTTTGGATTTTTACAAACTCTGTAGGTTTTGGATTTCTATGAACTCAGCAGGTTGTCCTTTGGTGCATGAAAGATCAGTTCAGAGAGTGCTAGGTTTTACAAGGCTTCTTCTAGATCTCATCTAAATAAAATCATGAAGAAGGTTGGTGTCATTAAACCATTAAACTAGTTCAATGCCTGGTTTAATCGCTTGGTTCATCAACCTTATTTTAATTAGCCTTCATTCAATCAATCAGTTCATTAGTACACAATGTTAAACTATTCAACCAGTTTAATGCATTGGTTCAATGCATTGGTTCAATCACTAGGTTCAACACTTGGTTCATAACAAAAGTTTAGTGGCAAATTTCAACAAAAAGTTTAGCACAAAGTTCATCGATAAGTTCAAGTGGTTTTAGGTTCAACGTTTGGTTTAACCACTTGGCTTGGCGTACAGTGTTAAACTATTGAGCCAATTCAATGGACTGGTTCAACATGTTGGTTCAATGCATTGGTTCAATCATTTGATTCAACATTTGGGTCAACCACTTGGCTCAGTGCGTAGTGTTGAACTATTGAATCGATTTAATGAGTGGTTCAATTGAATGGTTTAATGGGTTGGTTCAACAAGGCATCCCAAAGCTGAAGGGTAGGTGCCCTTATGGAGGGTAGTTTCTAAGTCAAAGAGCCCTTATAGAGGGCAAGGAGCTTCTCAAAGGTAGCTGAAGGGTAAGTTCAAAATTTTGTTTGAGGCTGAATTCTTTCAAACTTTTGTCTGAAGGAATTCCTTTAGATAAAAAGCCTAAAAGAATTCAGGGGAAGGCTGCCAATTCAAAGTAAAGGCTCGGGGAAGTCAAAGCAGACAATTCCCATAGAATTTTTGGCTACAGGAAAAGCCTAAAGCAAAAAACTCATGAAAAATCCCATCGAAGGACCCAAAGGAATTTTCCAAGGATGGTGACGTCCTAAAAACCATCATTTTCAAGTAGGCAGATTAGCCATTATTTTAAAGCAATGATGGGTGTGTGGGCATCAATTTTAAGTTAGTAAAGTAGTTGTTTGGTTTTGAACTATCAGAGCACCAACCATGGAAAGAGCCCAAGGAATGTAGCGACTCACCAGAAGATCACCCCCGAGGGCTGAAAGAGCAGGAAGAAGATAAAGATCAAAAAAGACAAAGCATCCAAGTGGCAAAGGGAAGGAGAGTTATTACCAGATGAGTGGCATAGCCTATTTTCTCTAGTTGGCATTGATGAGGGGACAAACTATAGTCTATTTGCAAAAAAGAGGCACAACCATGTTCTTACATTAATACTTGAATGCCAAAGTCAATTTTAGTGATTGTATAGCATGGTTTCAGTAGGCCTCTTCTAGAAGAATGACATTAGTAATAGTGGCTTCCTCTTCCCAAGGTTCAGAATGCACATGGGCCACTGGCAAAAAAGGGCACCAAAATCTTTCCTAGGAAGTGCCAAGTTCTCTTCCTCTTTCTATATATTGTAAAAATTCTCATTTGAGAAGGATCCATCTCTCTTAGCCTTAAGGCAAACTCTGCCCAAAAATATCTTGGGCTTGTAAGGCAAAGCTACCAAATTTTTACCTTGAATCAAAACTTAGTATTTTTACCTCTGTCTGGGCTTGCACTTTAAAGTATATGTCTATTTTATCCTTTGTGTTAAGTCATTGTCTTTCATGCTTTCACAGATCGATCACAGCATGTACAGTGCATTGTGAAGTCTCCTTTCTGTAGGTCTTCTAGAAGTGTCTACAAGGAATATAGGTGCCTATGAATAGGTTGTCAAAGTGTGTCCCATGACACCTTTGCTAGTTCCTTCCTCACTGTACTTCCATGGACCCCTAGCTAACTGTTGCAGAAGAGCTTCCCACTTCAGATGAAGTATATAGGCATTTATTTTTGGTGGAAAGTGTATATTCAGGTTGAGTGGGTCACATTTTTTGGTGTATCACCTTTTCTTTTTTAGTCTTAGGTTCTATTTTTAGCATCTCTCTCTCCCTTTTCATCCCCACCTTTTTCTTTTTATTTATTAGCAGTAGGAGAAGCCAGGGCCTAGAAGATACATCAGAGGGAGATAGCTCTCATCTAGAGACTCTCCCCTCCAGCTTCACCAGTCCCACACGTGAGAGGGGAGTTTACATTGTTGCATGTGGAAAGGCAGGAGCTTGACCTCCTACCCCAAGTGCAATCCATAGCGTCAACAAAGGGTTGTCACACAAAATGTACAAATGCTCTATGTCATACATAAGCTACTAAAATAGATGAAATTGTGACTGCAATCTTCATTATGAATAATCTTTAACAATAAAGGGTATAAATAAAAGATTTCAATACTATCATTTAAATCACAAATTGTAAACACATTTCAAATACATAAGATATTATGCATTTTTAAGGTAACACTTATACTATGTAGTAGAGCGAGTTATTTGTAGGTTAGGATAAGGTAGGATAGGTTAGATAATTAGAAATAAGGAGGGTGGCATGCTATTGGTTTCCAAACAACAAGGTATCTAGTAGTATTTCATGACAACGTTCCTTGGTAAAGATGTAGAAAAAACTTCAAATGCAAGGCAATGATAAACACCAAATAATCCCTAAGAGACTAGGACATACACTAAAACTAGAATCTCAAATACTTTTATCCTACTGAGTTCATGAACCTAGGATGCACTTAAAAGGTATTCAATAACACATTTACAAATATAATTATAGAGAGGGATTTATAAGCTAGATGCATGCTCATAATGATAACCAATAATGAACATAGACCCAAATATCCATTTAGTAGAAACTATAAAACATGTCACTGCATTGAATTAACATGATACAATAAATAACCACAAATATTTTCTAGTGACTTGAAAAGAAATATTATAGACATCAACACTTTAGAATGTTACCATGGGGATAGGTATGGTGAGATTATTCTTTTGACAAGGGATACATGAACATGATCTCAAAGCTTGCTAATGGTTGCATAGATGTAACTACCTTAGAAAGGGATATAAAGTCTACAAACAATAATTTATCCTAGAAAATTTTTGTAGAACCTAAACTTAAAGGAAATAGACACCTAAAAATGAACTATGTCAACCAATAGCCAACAATAACCTTGAAATAGAAGATAAGCCTTCTATTTATATTTTTTCAATCCTTCCCAAATATGGACCTATAGGTTGTAAATTAAAAAATTATAGGATAAGTCTTCAAGTCCACCAAGATGCTCTTAGCTATATAATATTTCATTCCACTCATGAAATATTCATCTACTTGTGAGAAAGAATCATTATTGCAATAGCCTTTACAAGGAATGATGAGGACTCACAACCTCTTGGAGCATATCAATAGCCTTCACATGAGCTTGGAAGGAGTATATTTTTTTGAAGATCTAAAAACATTTTGTCCTCATGTGAAAATTATTTGGAAATGCTTTCATATTACTCAATTTCAAATCATGGACATTCCTAGACATCAAATCTTCTCTTTTTGCATGGCAAGGAAAACCCATTACCTGTAATGATGGATTACAAGTTAATCTAATTCTGGCATGAAATAAGAAATGATTTAGGATCATTGGAAATATTTTCTCTGAATGGCTCACAGATTTTATTTTATGCTTTGATTCATCTCTCGACTAGGAAATGAGCCATCAAATTTAATTTTTAGACTAAAGGTTACCATATATTGACAGTTGGTGTTCCACATCATATCTAATTAGGTATATGTAGGCTCTAAGAGTGACTAAGGACTCTATTCTAGACACTTGTTATTTCATCATATAATTTGGGCCCTTTGAAAAGTCAAGCTCAACTTGCATCATTGGATCATCCTTGCCCAAGAAAATATGAGCCATAGATTGCATGTGAGATGCTCAATTTATAAATTTATGGAATGCATCTATATCACTTGGCACTTTTCATTTTTCCTACATTATCTCTAACCTTTAAACTATGGTCATGCACCATCAGATATGGCTGGGGTGAGCAAATGCACTTCATCAGATCATGATCTAAGGGATGGAGTGTGATTAGATACCACTTTAACCTGGCACCAAATATATGCCACTTGGTAGCCCCATGGGATTCTTATGTACCTTGTAAATAATTATTACTACTTTGAGCACCTTTACACCACATGAAACTATCTTGCATGATCTCAAGTCCCAAAGACTTGTCAAATACTAGCTTGCACCTCAAATCTTTGAAACATGCTTAGAATTTAAATCATGCCATGTGAGCTTGAAACTTTTCATCCATGCACTTGTACTAAGTTCCTTTGACATTTAAACATCGATCACATACTATCATATCATCCTACTTTGAGAAAATGAGTTCCTTAAGATCTAGCACTATTTGAAAACAAAAAACTACTTTATGGGGTCTAAAATTGATGCTCATATGACCATCCTAGAATATTTGAATCCCAACAGCTAGTCCTTGTAGCTTAAATTTGACGTCTATGCACCCATAAAAAATATCCATGAGACTGTCACCTATAATTTATAAATATTTTTTTGGGGACTTTATTTCATAGCAATTTTGACCAATGGACTCTATCTTTGGCATTACTTTTTTGCTTTAGAATTTCTATCTTCAGTTTCTCTATCTAATTCAACACTTCTATCTTTGATTTCTTCTTTAGCATAATTATCCTACAACCATTCCTTTGGGCATTTTATTAGGAAAATTGTTTTGGACAAAATGTCTAAGATAATTTCCTTAAATTAATTAGTTTATATAATTTTTCCAAAAGAACCAGTCCATTGTACTTTCATCAAAGGAATTGGAACCTAGAAAAAATTGACCTTATTACTTCTCTCAAAGAAATGAAATTCTTTTAGACTTTTTTCATGAGAAAAATATCTGAAGGAAATAAGACCTATGTTCCATATCAACTTAGATGAAAGAACCTTTCAAGAACTTTGAACATACCCTTTAGAATTTTTGTCTAGGGTACCTACCCTATAGAATTTCCCTTTAACATTTTGGAATGTTCCTTTGATCTCTTAAAAGTTCCTTTCAAAATTTCTAAAAGTGTCCTTTGAATCCTCTAAAACTACCCTTCAAGAACTTTAAAAGTGTCCTTCACCATCCAAACTTATCCTTCAAAATTTTTGTAGGTACCCTTCAAGAATTTTACAGAGGAAAAATGACCCTTTTATAAGTGTCCTTCAAGAATTTTTAAAGGAAATGACCCTTCAAAAAAATTTCAAAGGCAAAATGGCCCTTCAGGACTTCTAGAAGCACCTTTGGTCGAAGAAAATAAGTTCTTGGAATTATTTCAAGATTTTTATGTGGGAAAAATGCCTAAATGGAAAGTAACCTTTAGATGGTTTGTTGTGGATAAAAATTCCAAACAAATGACCCAAAATAAATGAAATATAGCTTTTAACCTTTTGTAAAACTCTTAGCCCAAAAGAGATAAGACATTGAATTCTTTTAGAACTTTTGTAGAAGATAAAATGTTCGATAGAAATAAGTCCTCAAATTTTTTATTCTAGATAAAAAGCCCAAAAATTCTAAGGGAAAAACACCTTCACCAAGTAATGATAAGACAAAGGACATAGCCAATTATTTATATGAAGTTGACCTTCCAAAGGAATACTTGGAGATTGAAGTTGGGCTAATGACTTAGACATTGATACTCAACTCAGGTTGAACTTAGGCATTTTTACTGACAAGGGCCCAATTGTTCCATTGAAATTTTGGGAATTAATATTGGCTCTCTCTTAGGGATGCATACCCCCTGTGGGTGTGCAAAGAACCACAATATACAAGACTAGGTACCAATACACTAGGCTACAGAGTCAAGACTTAGTGATATTTTTAACAAGTGCTCATGAAGGCTCAATAAAACATGGGAGACTTAACAAACATAGATCAGAAATATTTGGAAATGAACACAAAATAAAAGGAATGGAAAATAACTATATAAATAAGGCCCAAAGTGAGGGAAAAAAACAAAGTAACAAACACTATATAATATGGTACACATGTTGTAGATAGACTTAATCAATGAAGTGTTTTAGATGTATACCGTTGATTAAAAATTCTAGTATTTCACCATCTATATCTATCAAGAAGAAATTATGCTCACCAATCTTACAATCAATGGAATAGGGACCCATCCACAAGGCATCAAACCTTCCATGTTTTCCTTTCTCCTCATGCTTGCTATCCCAAATCAAAAATAGATCACCTACTTAGAAGGTTCTTGGAGTGACTTTTCTATCAAATATTTTCTTCAAATTCTCCTTGAACTTAAGGTTTCTTTCATGAGCTTGTCTTCAAATTTCATCAAGAACAATAATCTAGTTTACCTAGCTATCATAGTGGTGGATCTGCTTATCATCCTCTAGTTGCTACATTAATTGATAAGTGGGCAACTATAAATTCAAAATCATAACTACTTGAGCTCTATAAAAAGTCTCAAAATGGATTCTGCCTATAGCTCTCTTAGGTGTAATCCTATTAACCCACAATGCAAACTTTAGCTACTCACCAAACCTCTTCTTGTTTGCTTCCAATGTTCTACTGATGATCTTGAGTAAGTTCTTATTACTTGATTCAGCTTGCCCATTCCCTTAAGAGTTGTAACTAGAATCATAGGTTAGCTCAATCCCATAGTATTTTTAAAATGTCACTAAAGGTTTAGCTTTAAAACTCAAAGCATTGTTAGTAACAATTTTAACAAGCACACTAAACCTATAAATAACCTAATTTAACAAAAAAATCCATGACTACTTGATGTATTACTTTATTTGTAGTGATTTTTTTGACCCATTTAGTGATGTAGTCAATTGCAATTAGGATCCATCTATGCACAATGCTTGATGAATCAATGATTTATATAAATAAATCCATTCCTAATTATCTTAATGGGGTTTCAATCATCATAGGTTGTAAGGGAAGAGAGCTTGAAGCTTTCATCCTCCCAGTAAATCACTGACATTTCTCACATCTTCTGACTATCTAAGCAACTTACTTAAATTGTGATGACCACCAATAACCATTTCTTAGAATTTTATGAGTTTTAAATTTAGGTGTAAAGTGGACACCACAAACTCCACTATGGAAGTCTTAGATCAGGCTAATATTTTTCTCTTCTAGCACACATCTTAGGATAACCCCATATGGATTCTTCCATGCTAGTCCATCCTCAGTCAAAAAGTACTTTTAAGACTGAAGCTTTAGAGTTCTTCTCTAATTCTTATCTAAGCTAGGAGATAGCTTAGATTTTTCAAGTAGCAAACAAAGCATCTATACCACAGAGACACATTGAATAGACTCAAAGAATCATTAACATTAAACACAACATTGTTTACCTCAACAAATTTCAAGATGGTATCAACCATAAGCTTGGCTAGACCCATCCCCCTTACCAACTTGGTGGTCTATATATCCATGTCATACTCTTGTAGCTTATTAACCCACTTGCACCTCTTACTTTATACATTAATCTAAGTTAGAATGTTCTTCATCATAGTGTGAGGGACATAGGCAATCATCTTCAAACTCATAATATATAGCCTAAACATTTTAATAGCCTTTAAAAGAGCAAAATCTTATTTTTACATGATAGTATAGTTTAGTTCAAGTCCTTACATAGATTTTCTAAAGAAAGTTATGGGATACTCATGGCCTTCCTCATTCTTTTACAACAAGATAGTAGCCAAAGTATTGGATGATGTAAAAGAGAATACTTGAAATGACTTTGTGTAACTAGGACTAGCCAAAATAGGGGTAGAATTTAAATCTCCCTTGATGTCATTGAACTCTTGTACAACCTTTTTCCATTTGATGGTTTAGCCCTTATTTAACATATAAGTAATAGGTAGAGTGATCTCTATAAAATTAAACATAAACTATCTTACAAAGTTAATCTATCTAAAGAAAGACTAAATTCCATTCGTGGACTATGAGATAGGCACTTTGTCAATGTATTCAACCATTTCATGGTCAATCTTGAAACCATCCTTGGACACTATATGTCCTATCAACTTAGTATTTTATACTCCAAAGTGGCAATTCTTGGGATTAGGCAAAATGCCAAACTCCCTACATCTGATCATCACCTTTTCCAAATGATCCAAATGGTCTTCTCTTATTTTGGAGTACAAAGTAATGCCATCCTTATACATACCAATAAACTAGTTAATTATCCTTACAAAAGTGACATCCATAGCTCACTAGAATATTACACCAATATTCATCAATCTAAAAGGCATCCTCATATATACACAAGTACCCCAAGGTGTGGTGAATGTTGTTTTGGATCTCTTAGATTATTTGACCATAACCTAGTTGTATCCTAAGAAACCATCTAATGTGGACAACATTTTTGCTTCAGTGATGCTATGTAATAAGTTCTCCATATTGGGTAGGGGATAATTATATTTTAAAGAAGATTTGTTTAAATTATTGAAATCCACACACAAGTATATATCACCATTATTATTTCTTATAGGGACCAATTTAGTAACCCATGATAAATACCTAATGGGATGAATGATGCCACCATCCCTTTTCTTCTTTAACTCATACCACATCTTGATGACCAAGATGGGGTTAATAGGTCTCTATTTTTTTTTGAAAAATTTGATATCAGGTTGTAATGGGATGACATGCTAGAACAAGTCCTCCCTATACACTTTTAGCTTAGAATAAGACCACACTAGACAATCCTAGTACTTCCTTAATAACTTCAATAAGCTTTTTTTCTCTACTACACTCAGGTGAGTACCTAGCTAAACCTTCTTTGGATTTTCATGAGAACCTAAGTTTCACTCAATCATATCCTTTAAGATGAATAAGTCTCTCAACTTGATTATATTTGCTCCATCAAAAGATGCTTTTAGACTAACTAGTCCTCTTAGGATAGTGTCTATCTTTAGTTGAATGATATATTTACCAAACAAGGTATCCTTCTTATCATAACCCTAAATCATGGATTCCAAGTCTATGAGTTGATCATGGAACTCAGCTTCATAATTCAAAAACCTCATAATCTATTCACCATCTTCAAATACCCTACCAATGATGAACATTGTCTACGATTGAGGGCCTGACAAGCACTTCCAATTGATATTGATAGCAAGGGATTGTGTTTATAATGTTAAATTAAGCCCCTAACCCTACAAGTCTATCAACTTCTTAGTTGAAACTTCTATTATGATAACACAAATTAAATGCATCAAAGAACTTTGGCAAGTCCCACACAACATTATGATACTATTTTAACCTATTATTATTTGTGTCAAAAGCACTGTAGACTTGATTTACCACTAACTCAAAATCACCCTTAACAATTAGGCATTTTATTCCATATTCATGGGTAATGTTTAGACCAAGAAAGAGTGCCTCATACTTAGTAGTATTATTAATTTACTCAAAATAAAGATGAAAAAAAACATAAAACATTTACCATTGGGGGAATAGAAGACAAACCCATATCCATTTCTAAGATTAGAGCAAACCCTATCAAAGCACATCTTCTAGACTACATTTTCTTTATTAGACTCAACTTCAAGAGCAATAGGATATTCATTAAAATTAACATTCCCAAAAAAGTTTCCAAGCTTAATGTCTATGTACAACACTTCATTGAGAGCATGCTTCAGATCTTTAATCATGTGTAGCATCTTTGGTCTCTATAAAGTCTGACCATATTACCCTCTAAATAAATGGTGGCATAAGAAATTCCCATCTTCACACTTCCACCCATGTTGGTATCCCATTTATATGAAAATAATATCCCCCATTTATGTGGGTAGTCTATAACCACCACATCCATGTTCAAGTACTTAATATGATGAACTACCCACTGTACCACTAGCCCCTTGAATTGTCCAAAAATTAGAACCTCTCATGAGTCTATGGCATAACACTTAGAAAAGGATAACATGATATTCACTCCAAGCTCATTGAGGACACCCAAGGGCATCACATTATAAGAAGATCTAGAATCAAACATGCAGTTGTGAAAAACCAGACCATTGATTAGCATAGTCATATAAAAAGGATCCACATTTAACTAACTCTCCACTACTGTAGTCCCCAAATAGACTTATAGAGTAGGTTTAACAACCTCTTCTGATTATGCATCTTCTTCTAGAGGTACTTGGGGTATATCAACTTCATTCACAACTGACCTTTCACCAAATTATAAATATTCAAAGGCCCTCTTCCTTTGTTTAGGTATTCACAATAACTCAACAAGTGGTATGAAGATCTTTATTTGACTCAACACTAGATCCATGTCACACATACTATAATAAGGAAGAGGCATGTTGGTTGGAAGGGTAATGACACCTTCATCTGAAATATAATCACTTAAGGTATAAATTGGAGGAGGTTGAGGTGGATTTTAAACTTTGATAGCAACCTTTAAAGGCCAATTATTTTTGAGATCATTAACATCTTTGGGGATGCTAGACAACATGGGCATTCGATTGCTCCTAGTAAGATCACATCTAAGCTTAAAAATTTGGGTTATAGGTGTTATCTTAGAAGCTTACGAAACTAATACAACTTTCTTTGCTTCTTTAATTGCATCCCCTACCTTTGAATTTGTAGGGGCAATGTCTTGAGGAGAATCACTTGGTTTCCTACTTCTCAAGTTATATTCCTTATTTTGGGTAGCTATTTCATTAATTAATAGCTACCTATCCTCAACTCATGGAACTCCCATAGGATATTTCTTGATCATCATAAAGTGCAAGAGATCAAAATCATGGATGGTAAATTCATATGATTGTGCCATATTGACATCATAATCAAAATCAAAAGTTATGACACTCTCCATTTCAATAGTGTTCTAAAACTAATCATCTGTAGTATCATTCCATAACTATATGGAGGTAGTCAATTCATGTTAAGGTCTTTGATAATCAAAAACAAAAATATCATAGTTAGATGATGCATATTTAGGTTCATTTAAATCTTTATTAATTTGTTCATCAATATCACGTAGAGGGTACAAAAGGAAGCATTTGTCACACCAATCAATGTCTAAATCTAAATTTATATAATTTACATTGGAATTCAAAGGTAGGTACCTCCTTTATATCACCTATATTCTAGTTTCTCTCTATCCTATCTTCATGTGTAGGCCTCTTACCTCTATCATTATCTCTATGGTGGAAAGCAGGCCCCCTTTATGCTTGATTTAGATTGGGAGACTTATCATGGCTGGTAGACACTTGAGGGACCCCCTTTTCATCTCTAACCAACTTTTACAACATCTCTTTGACATTAAAGGCTACATTTTTAGAGTTATGTCTAAATTAGCTATCTTCATGGACTATGTTTTTTTTTTAATTGACTAGATTCACATTATCCCACTTTTTTAAGGGTTCTCCCACAACCTTGATTTTGTTTTCAATCTATATGCCCATATTGAATTCCAACCATAGTTTAGTATGAGCCTTATTCCTTAATAAATAAGCAACCTTCTTATCAAAGTCATCACAGTACTTTATCAAACATGATGTATCATTGGACCTAATGTTTTTGGGTAGCTACATCATGGTCTTGTTGAATTGAGTGTTAAATTCCTACACACACTCATTAGTATTATTCTTGATATTTTAAAAATTAGTCAAGAGAAACCTTGGATCAATCCTAACACCATACTAAATTCTAAAAATAATTTTCATCTCTTCTCATGAATTAATGCATCTAGAAGGAAGAGAATTAAACCATTCTCAAGCATCTTCCTCTAGTGTGTGTATAAATAACTTGTTGCACACATTCTCATACTCAATATCATAATCTTCAATGACATTTTGATAGGCTCTTAGATGTTGATCACTTCTTATTGCATTATTCCCTTGAAATTTTGGGAGGCATTTTCTCACTTCATGTGGAACCTCATTAGGAAGCCTTCCATCTCATCAAAATTGATAGGTCTAAACCTAATAATTATAAATATAGGATGTGCATTCTCCTCTTGGTCCCTATGCCTCATGATTGGTTCAATATAAGGTTCAAGAATAAATGGCAAAGGGATATGATGGGGTGAATGAGGTGGACTTGGTAGATCTGACCTAAGAGGGGATTCAACTGGTTGAGATGAAGCTGGAAAATAAACATGACTATGTGTTTCAAATTCAATAGAAGATCTATAATTATCCTTAATTATGGGGGGTTAATAAATATTTCAATATTATTAAGATCTTGAAGGTCCTGAATAACTAAACTTTTCCATTCAATAGGCCTCTAGACTTGTCCCCTTCTTTGAGGAAGACTTAAGGGTGGAACAAGTATCTAATATGGGTCACCTTTGAAAGATGATCTCATTCCTTCCAAATTTGAAAATAATGAGATAATCAAAAATAAAAGTTAGAAAATATTTATAATAGGCACCAATATTTCTTGAAACTAGAAACTAGAGTCAGAGTCACCACTAGAATCAAACTTCTAAAATCGAATAGTTTACAAACTATTGTGATACAGACTAAAAATAGACTTGTTGAAGCCAAATGAGATAGAGAACAAGGACACTAAATTTTTCAAAATAATGTTCAAAAAGGAAAAAACACCTTTAAACATGAAATATTAATAGTTCTTTGTAATAAAATCAACATAAGTTGAATTGTCAAACCTTAAAAAACTTCCTAACACATCCTTAGTAGAGTGTTGAAATGTTGATAGCCAAGATAGTCAGATCAATGTAGTAATAGTAGATAAATTCATAAGGTGAAATACTCATGTCTCTATATAAGAGTCCCTAACAATGAAGGTGATAATAATTATCCCCAGTAATGGCACTAGTTAAGGTGTCATTGATGGACTAAATAAAAATACATCAACAAAGCTACAAATAGAGAACTTTCAAACTAATAGCAGATATCTACAAGAGTCCCTAAAAATTCAGGTGACAAGAATTATTCCCTAAAAATGGTGATGATTTGGTGTCATAGATGTACCAAAGACAAACATATCAACAAATCTATAGATAGATAACTTTCAAACTGATAGTAACTCTTTGCAAGAGTCCCTGTCAATATGGGTGACAAAAATTATTCCCTAAAAATGATGATAGTTTGGTGGCATTGATGGACCAAAGATAAATAAATAAACAAAGATAAAGATAGATCATTTTCAAACTAATAAACACTCTCTACAAAATTCCTCAATAATGTGGGTGATAATAATTATTACCCAATAATGGTGCCATAAGAGTGTTGGTTCCCAGTTGTACACCTCATACACTCGACCTTGTATACTTGAGATAGATGATAAGAAATGATGGAAAACCCACTAATATGTCATTGTAGTCAGGGAAGAGTTTGACATCAAGATTAGATCGAATGCAAAAAATTATTGAGAGGCACCTATAGAGGTTATGGTTAACTCCTTGCAACTTTTGGCTCTACCTAAACCATAATGAGAGAACCTATGGGGTAGATTTATCTCATGGAGGGATTTTACAATTAAATTTACATGGGGATTATTAGCATAATGTAAAACTACAAAAAATTCATATCCAAGTTTGTACACTTCACCAATGAAGGGTTGTCACACAAATTGCAAAAATCTTTTAAGTCATACACAAGCTACTAAAGATAGATGAAATTGTGATTGTAATGTTCATTTTGAAGAAACTTTAACAACAAAAGGGATGAATAAAATACTAAAATTCTATCATTTAAATCAAAAATTGTAAACACATTTAAAACATGCAAGATATTATGAATTTACAAGGCAAGTAACACTTATAGTATGAAACAAAGTGTGTTATTTCTAGGGTAGGATAGGATAGGAAAAGTTAGATAATTATAAAGGAGGGTGAAATGATGGTGGTTTACAAATAGAAAGGTATCTATTATTATTTCATGACAACACTCCTTATTAAATATGCAAAAAAAAAATTCAAATGCAAGGTAATGATAAACACCAAATGATCCCTAAAAGATTAGGACATACACTAAAACTAGAATCTCAAATACTTTCCTCTTACTAAATTCATGAACCCAGGATGCCTTTAAAAGGTATTCAAAAATAAATTTACAAATATAAATACAAAGAGGGATTTATAACCTAGATTCATGCTTAGAATGACAACTAGTAATGAACATAAACCCAAATTCCAATAAGCAAAAATTATAAAGCATATCACTACATTTCATTAACAGGATACAATAAAGAACTACAAATATTTTCTAGTGACTTGAAAATAAATATTAAAAACATCAACACTTAAAAATTATACCACGGGGATAGGCATGGTGAGACTTCTCTTTTGAAAATGGAGACATGAACATGTTCTCAAAGCTTGCTAATGGCTATACAGATACAACCACCTTAGCAAGGGAGATAAAGTTTACACATAATAATTGATTCCAAATTTTTTTTGTGGAACCTGGACTTAGAGTAAATGGATGCCTAAAAATGACCTATATCAACCAACAACAACCTTTAAATAGAATACAAGCCTTATATTTATACTTTTTCAATCCTTCCCAAATCTAGACCTGTAGGTTGTAATTTGTAAAATTATAGAATAAGCCTTTAAGTCTACCAAGATGCTCCTAGTTAGATAATATTACATGCCACACCTAAGATCTTCATCCACTTTTGAGAAATAATAATTTTTGAAACTACCTTTACAAGGAATGATGAGGACTCTCAACTACCTAGAGCATATCATTTGATCTTTTAGTTGAAAAATGTTTTTCACACGAGCTTGAAAGAAGGATATTCCTTGGAGGAGCCAAATAGATTTTGTCCTCATGTGCAACCTATTTAGAACTGCTTTCCTATTACTCAATTTCAAATCATGAACATTCCTAGACATGAAATCTCTTCTTTGTGCACACCAAGGAAAACCCATTACCTATAATGATGGATTGGGAGTTAATCTAATTGTGACATGAAATATGAAATGATTCATGATCATGATTGAAAATATTTTCTCTAGAATAACTCATGGATTTTCTTCTATTCTTTGATTCATCTCTGAACCAAGAAATGAGCCATCAAATTTAATTTTTAAACTAAAATTTACCATATATTGATACTTGGCATTCCACATCAAATCTAACTAGCAATCCATAAGCTCTAAGAGTGAACTAATGGATCTAATTTGGATACTTGTCATTTCTTCATGCAATCTAGGCCCTTTGAAAATTCAAGCTCAACTCATATTGTTGGATCATTCTTGTTTGAGTAAACGCAAGCTATAAATCATGCATGAGATGTTCAATTTATAGCTTTATGGTACACATCTATACCACTTAGCACTTATAAATTTTCTCATGAGATATTTAACCTTTCAACTATGGTCATAAACTATCAGATCTAATTGGGGTGAGAAAACATGCTCCATTAGATCATGATCTAAGGGATGGAGCATGATTGGATATTGCTTTAACTTGGCCCTAAGGATATGCCACTTGGTAACCCCATAAGATTACTGTGTACCTTACAAATAATTATTACTACTTTGAGTGCCCTTACACCATGTGGAAGTGTCTCACATGACCTTCTATCTCAGTAACTTGTCAACTGCTATCTCGCATCATTAGATCTTTAAAACATGCTCAAGCTTTAAATTATGCCCCACAAGCTTAACACTTGTCACACCTATGCTTATCTTGAGCTCCTTTGACATTTAAACATTGATCATGCACTATAAAATCATCCTATTCTAAGTAAATTCATGTTATTAGATCTATCTCCATGTGAAATCAAATGGCTGCTTCACAGGGGTCTAAAATTGACACTTGTGTGATCATCCTACAATATTTGAATCCTAATGGCTAGTCCCTACAACTTAAATTTGATGTCTTTGCACTCATCAAAAAATGTCTACAAGATCATCACCTATAATTTGAAAATGTTTTTTTGGGGACTTTGTTCTATAGCAATTTTGACCAACATGATATGTCTTGGACATTCCCATTTTTGGTTCAGCATTTCCATATTTGGCTTCTATGTCTGCTTTGGCACTTCTATCTTTAGGATCTTCTTAGGTACAATTATCTCACAAAAATTATTTCAAGAATTCTATTAGGATAATTATCTCAAACAAAATGTTTAAGATAATTTCCTTAAAGAAATTGGTTTTTATAATTTTGTTGAAGGAACTAGGCCATTGTACTTTCATCAAAGGAACTGGGACCTACTATAAATTTACATTAATACTTCTCTTAAATAAATGCAATTCTTTCAAAAAAAATTGAGAATTTTTTTAAAAGGAAATAATACCTTTGATCCACATTAAATTGGCCCAAAAAAACCTTTCGAGCACTTTGAACATACCCTTCAAAAATTTTGTCTAAGGCAGCTGCCCTATAAAATTTCCCTTTAACCTTTTGGAATGGTACTTTGATCTCTTTAAAGTGCCTTTTGGAATTTATAAAAGTGCCCTCTAAATCCTCTATAAGTTGCCTTTGGGATATTTTCAACTGTCCTTCACCATCTAGACTTATCCTTCAAACTTTTTATAAGTACCCTTAAAGAATTTTACAAAGGCAAAAGGACCTTCTGTAAGTGTCCTTCAAGAATTTTGTGAGGGAAAAATGTTTGAAGGAAATGAACCTTCATCAATTTTTCAAATGCAAAATATCCTAATGAGACTTTTAGAAGTACCTTTGGCTGAAGAAAATAAGTTCTTATAATTCTTTCATGATTTTTGTGTGGGTAAAATGCCCGAAGGGTAAGTGTCCTTTAGAACTTTTACCATGGATAAAACATTTGAAGCAAATGAAATATCCATTTGAATATTTTGTAAAAAAATTATCCTAAAGGAGATAAGACAATTAATTCTTTCAAAAAAAATTATAGTAGATGAAATGTCTAATAGAAATAAGTCCTCAGATTTTTTATTCAAGATAAAAAATCTAAAAAGTCTAAGGGAAAAACACCTTTGCTAAGAAGAGACAAGACAAAGGACAACCAATTATTTACATGAACTTGAACTTCTAAAGGAATACTTAGAGATTGTATTTAGGCTAATGAATTAGACATTGATACTCAACTCAGGTTGGACTTAGGTAATTTTATTGATAAGGATCCAATTGCTCTAGTGTAATTTTGGGCATTAACATGTACTTTGATAGATCAAGGAATAAGCATGGTGCTAGAACTAGAATGATGTTGATTTCTCTACAAAATAAAATTTATTTCTCATCTATTGAGTTTCAATTTGGTTGTTTAAACAATGCTAAAAAATATGAGGCACTAATTCATGGTCTACAATGGGCTAGAAAGATTAAATTCAACACCTTATAAGTCTTTGGTGATATGAACTTGTAGTTCACCAAGTGAGAGATATTAATGTATGAAAAAACCCATTACTTAAAACTTATAAGCATAGAGTATGGAACTTACTTGAAGAGTTTAAAGCCTTCAATATTCAACCAATACCAAGAGATGAAAACAAACATGTAGATAGGTTGGTTTCCATTGGGGCACAATTTAGTATCCTAGCTAATGTAAGAAATGAAAAGTTTTAGTCACACATTAAGGTGATTGTAAGGCTTTTTGTCCTAGATAATAATGATAATTAACAAGTTTTTTAAGTGATAATTATATTGTTAGATTATTGCAATAAGAGGCTAAAATTTCCTTAAGAAATTTGTTAAAGTACTTGTAGTAGTATGGTGATCAGATTGTGAAACTAAAAACAAATAAGTTTCCCAAGTGACTGGTCACACTTGAGAATATATTTAGCTATGATGATGAGTTAAGGAAAGAAAATTCATCTTTGTCAAAAAAGAAAGAACACTATGCCAATGTGGAAGTTGCACCTAGTAAGAACCTAAAGTAGGGTAAAGTATGCACTTAATTAGAAAAAGAAGCTTTCATTGAGTTATGTGCAAATTTTGCTAATGTATTTGCATGGCAATATAGTGATCTCAAAGGATTTTACCCAAGTCTATCTCAACACGCCATTGAGCTATAATATGAAACTAAAATAGTAAGATAAAGACACAGGCCTATTAATCCTAAGCTTGAGCCTTTGATGAGAGTTGAGCTTCATAAGCTCATTGAGTCAACTATTATATTTCCAAACAATCACTCTCTTAGGTGCCAAACCTTATTCCAGTATAGAAAAAGGGGTGAAATTAGACTATGTGTTGACTTTTGTGACCTGAATAAGGCTTCCTTTAAATACCACTATCCATTTCCATCTATGGAGAAAATTTAATAGTTGGTTATAAGTTTATAAAGGTTCTCCTTTTTGGATGGCTATGGTGGTTATAACTAGATTTGGTCAAGGAAGAAGACCGATTCAAGACAACCTTCACCACAAAGTGGGGGACATTTGTATATAAAAAGATTCCCTTTAGTATATCTAATGTTGGATCATATTTTTAAAGAGCCATGGACATGGCATTCTAGGACCTTCTTAATAAATCTATACTAGTCTATTTGGATGATATAAAAGTATTTTCAAAGAATGCAAGTGAGCACATAGTTCACCTTGAGAAAGTGTTTGGAAGGTGTAGGCAATTTGGGGTATCCCTAAATCCCAAAAAGTGTGTCTTATTGGTTTATGAAGGTAAGATAAATGGACATATAATTTCTAATCATGGTTTAAGCATAGACCCTAAAAGAATAACTTCAATTCTTGCACTTTCCTTGACCAAGCATAAAAGAGTTTTGCAAAGCTTCTTAGGGGAGATTAATTTTATCAAAAGATACATCTCAAATTTTTCCACTTTAGCTAAGCCACTTATGACCATGATAAAGAATAAAAATATCTTCATCTGGTCCAAGGAAGGAGTAATAAGTTTTAAGGAAGTTAAGCAAGCCATGGCTATTGTTCCTATGCTCATGAACCTAGATTTATCAAAGGAATTCATTTGGTACACCTATGCTAACATTGAAACCATTTCAAGCTTTTTTATGCAGTAGAATCATTAGGCCTTAGAGTAACCAATAGCCTTCTTTAGTCAAGGCTTGGAAGAATTTGAAACAAGGTACTCTTTTATTGAAAAGCATGTACTTTATTTTATTAGGTCTGTCAAGAATTTTATATACTTTTTATCTAATAATA
This sequence comes from Torreya grandis, assembly GCA_037957365.1. NCBI lineage: Eukaryota > Viridiplantae > Streptophyta > Pinopsida > Cupressales > Taxaceae > Torreya > Torreya grandis. The sequence goes on from JARHVA010001790.1 coordinate 1,432,915, forward strand.
AGATACATCTGATGGTTTCCCATCCAATTATCAAATAATTTCTCTTGAATAAGGATATAAATGAGAAATTAACTAGTTGGATAATAAAATTAATGTATTATGATGTGGAGATCAAGGTCATAAAGATGGTTAGAGGCAAAGGACTTTGTATGCATCTAGCCCAAGATTTATAAGAATCCAATGAAGTGGTTATGGTGTCAAATGATGAGGAAGTTACAATTGATCACACCTCACCTTCTAATTGGTATCATGATTTGGTAAGATATCTCCAATATGGTCTTTCTACCTCTCACCTGACTCCTTCAAAAATAATATATTTTAGATTGCAATCCATTTCATTTATTATTATTGATGGTGTTTCGTTCAAGAAATATATCAATGACATGTTATTAAGATGCATTAAACAACATCAAAATGAAAGGTTGCTTGAATATTTCCATGATGGACATGGTAGAGGGAATCATTTAGTAAGGACCACAACCAAAAAATATCATGAGAGGTAGGTATTATTGTCCAAGCTTATTTGGTGATTGTCATGCATGGGTTAGGAAATGCAGATAATGTGTTACGTTTGTAAGAAAGGTGAAACTTGCAGCCTTACCTCTCTAACCAATTATAGTGGATCAACCCTTTATCTAATGGGTATTGTAATTTATTGGTCTCATTAACCCCCCTTCAATCTCAAGTTGTAAATAGATACTAACTTCCATATACTACTTCACTAAATGGACAAAAGTAATGATAGTGAAGGAAGTAAATGAGACCAATGTTCTAGATTTATATGAAGGTTTGATTACTAGGTTTGGAGTCCCTTAAACTATTATTTATGACTATTATATGGCATTTATGGGGACTAGGATCAATATATGAACTATTCAACATGGGATTTATCTCAACACTTCATCAAACTACTATCCACAAGGAAATGACCTTATTGAGTCCAATAATAAGAACTTGTTGAAGATCATAAGAACAATTGAAGATAATTAGAGGTCATGGAATTTGAAATTAAATTTCTCTATGGGCTGATAGGATCACCTACAAGAATTTAATAGCCAACTCTCCTTATACACTGGTATATGGTAAGGTAGCAAGAATGCTTATTTCTCTTGAATTTCCTTCCCTAGAATTGATGCATCAACTTGAGTTGTTAGAGAATGAACCTATGGAGATTAGATATGATGAGATTATGGATCCAAAAGAGACAAAACATCAATCCATGCTAGCCATGGAAGGCCATCATGTAAAGGTGAAGAGAGCCTTTGATACAAGAGATTTGTTCCTCAAGTGGGATGAGGACAAAGCTAAGCTAGGGAGGCATACAAATTTTGACTCTCTTTGGAGTGTTCCATACATAATTTCTAGGTAAAAATCCCATAATGCCTTCCAACTTACAAGGATGGATGGTGAGGAGATTCCTATCCTAATTAATGGGATACACTTGAAACATTGCTACTAAATGTTGAGTTCCTTGTACATAGTTGTTTTAATTTTCCTCCAAGTGTTGTCTTAGCACATTAGTTTGTTTGCTCTTGATTTGTTTAGTTAGCTTCCCTTTTTTATGTATTTATTTCCCTATTTTAGTGGAGTCTATTATCTTTTCAAGTCAGAGGGCTATTTACAACCATGATTCAAACTTGTCATTATTCATGAGTCCAAAAGTCATGTGAATGGGCTAAGTTATAAAGCATAACAAGCATGCTACCCAATTGAGTCACCAAAGATGTTGGCCAAATTTAGCCTTCATACCAAAATTTGTCTAATCCAGAATAAGAAGTTGAGTAGGGTAGGGTCCTGATTTTAGATTGATCTAATGTCATAAAGAGTATATAGATTTTAGGATAAGATCACTTGTCATTTTTAATCTTTTAAAACACTTTAATCAGGCTTAAAGTGTGATTTTTTTTATGAACCCATGATATCTCTTCTCTTTACTTTGTTAGTATAGTATTTTCTATGAATGCATATGATTTGTAAGTCATCCCATGAGAATTTTGTTTTATCCCACATGCATATGAAGTAGTAATTACTTAGATTAGAATTCATATATATGCAAGTTTTGAGGTCAATGATGGCATCCACAAAATTATTTTATTGAGCTTGCTTAAAGCAGGTTGCCCCCTTGAAGTGGTCTATGATCAATTCAATATTTTCAAGTGTTCTTTCAAGTTTAATTTGAGCTATTAATTTTTATTATTTGTGCATTTTGAAATTTTTGCAAGAGGATCCTATCATCTAGTATTAGAGCACTTTCTAGGGCCATAATTTTTTTAGACAGCTTAAACTCTATTATGTTGCATAATTTCTTTATAGTATTTTTTTTAGAAATTCCTAACTCTGTCATACTATATAACTTTTTTTACATCATAATAATCTTTTTTAGATTAGGGTAAAACCTAAATTCATAACTATGGGAAGTGCTTGGGTGAAATTCCTAAAACTCATTGTGAGGAGTACCATAAGAACCCAAAAGTAGCTGGCCCATTGAGAGGACTTGCCAGCAAAATGGGTAACGACCCCTTCCTGATTGCATAGTTCCCATCTATGGGAAAAACTAAGAGTTGTCACTAAGAGATAAATCTATGGCCAATTTTTTTTAGAGTGGTACTCACTTAGATAGCATTGGTGGCTAGAGTGATATATCTAAACCCTTAGGTAGCCATTAAAACTTGGGGTCCATTTCTATAAATTTTAGAAATACTAATAGAGTATTAGAAAATACTAGTAGAATCCACAAATTAGCCTTAGAAATACTAGTAGAGTATCACAAAAGCACCATATCAGATCTACAGACTTATTTCAACATATTTCCAATGACATGTTTTATAGAGCACAATAACTAGCAATAGAAGCAAAAAAAAAGAGTAATTTTTTTTTGTTTTTTTTTGTAATATCTCTCCATCTGTATCCCTGTTTACATTCAAACTTTATTTGAATGCCTAAAATTCCATTCCATAAATTTTATTATTTGAGGTCCCATATCCTAATTCCACTCCTAATTCTTGTAAATTGTAAATTTCCCTTTTTTTGGGTTTTCCCATAACTTCTTTTATTTTTATTCATTTGCCTCAAAAAGTTTCCATAGTGTTCCTCTCACCTTTCTACTTTTTTGACACTTTGATAAATATTTTAGTTTTTTCATTTTCACCACTAAATTTTCCCTCATCTTCATCAATCATACTCCCACTAAGCTAAAAAATTATTAAAGACCCATTTACCACTTCCATTTTCATCCTATCTCAAAAAAAATCTTAATAAACATGTCTCAACTTTAGTTTTCCTACCCATTGCAAAAAAAATATTAGTTAGGTCATAGTGGTAACCTGAACAAGAGCAAAGAACATGGAGGATGAGATTTCCACCCTTAAAAACCATATCAATGATCTTGATGAAAAACTTCTTGGCCTCAGTCTTCAACAGACCACCATGAACAATAGATAGCATCCAAAGTCCTCTTTAGACACTAGGTTTTCTTCTTCTAGCACTTTTCATGGGATAAAGCTTAATTTTCATTAATTCAATGGTGTAAATCTAACTAGATAGATCTATCAGGTAGAACAATATTTTAGTTTGCATAATACTTTTGATGCCAACAAGGTCCCACTTGCATCCTTTCACTTAGAACTTGAAGCCCTTCAATGGTATCATTGGTATACCAAAGCTCATGATGAGCCCATGTGGAATAATTTTTGCACCCTTCTTTTGTAATGGTTTAGACCTAGAGATTTTGATGACTTTAATAGAGCACTCACTAAGATTCTCTAAAGATAAATTGTGTGAGAATATCAAATAGAATTTGAAAAACTAGCCAATCACATAGATAGATTGTCTAATGAGTTTTTCAAGAGTTATTTTGTCAGTGGACTAAAGGATGCAATATGATCTCAAGTTAAAATGTTTCAACCCAACATAATGATGGAATCCTTAAGGTTGGCTAAGTTGGTAGACGATAAGATCACATCTCAACAATGATTCAAATCCACTTTTGCTTCATTCAAAAATACAACTCCATAATGCACTCACGCAATGCCTACCCCCAAAACCATTCCTATCAAATGTTTCACTGAAGTAGAGATACAAGCCCATAGAGAAAAAGGACACTAATATAATTGTGATGATAAATTCACTAAAGAACATTTATGTGTTGAGAATAATTAGTACCTATTAGATGTGAACTCTCCACCTAAAACTAATGATTGAGAATATGCTCAGGATATAATAGATTATCAGGAAGAAGATCGACCAATTGTGTAATGTAATTCTCAAGAAGATCAACCAGAGATCTCTCTCCATGCCTTAGTAGGAGTCACTACCCCAAAAAATATGTAGGTTAGAGGTTACTTCAAGAATATCCATCTCATAATACTCATCAATTTAGGTAAAACTCATAACTTCATTGACCCTTAGATTGCCAAATAAGTTGATTATTTTATCCATCCTTGCTCTAGCTTTGAATTCATGATTGTTAATGGGGGAACCTTACCTTAAAAAGGTAAGTGTTATAATGTGTGTATATCTATTGGAGATTATAATTTGTGATCCAACATGTTTTCATTACCCTTAGGTGGAGATGATGTTATTTTGGGAGCCCAATGGTTGCACACACTTAGACCCATCTTATGGGATTTTGATAAACTTTGGATGTAATTTTAAGATAATGGGAAAAAACACATATTGAAAAGCATATATTTAGGATCTCTTAGCATCATAAGTTCACATCACATGGAAAAGCTTCTTAAAAATAATTTGCATGGCATCATTGCCTATCTCTATTTTATTTGAATGCAACCATCATCAGTCTCTACTACTCTATCTAACCTACAAACCATTTTATATCGGTATTAAATTGTTTTTTTTGAACTAGGGGGATTTCCAGCTTTAAGGATAGAGGACCATTGGATCCATCTCCTTCCTAGAAGCATTCCTCTGAAAATCATGCCTTATTGATACCCATTTCAGCAAAAGACTAAGATCAAGATACTCATTTGAGACTTACTAAAGTAAGGCATTATTCATCCCAATACCAGCCCATATTCTTCCCTAATTCTCCTTGTCTAAAAAAATATGGGTCATGGTAACTTTGCATTGATATTCATGCACTTAATCACATCACAATCAAGGACAAGTTCTCAATCCTTGTTATTGATGAGCTTCATGGTGCTCAATTCTTCTCCAAGTTAGATCTCCACTCAGGATATCGCCAGATTTAGCTTCATGAAGATGATCTCCCTAAGAAAACTTTTCACACACATGATGGCCACTATGAGTTTTTGGTCATAACCTTTGGCCTCACTAATGCTCCTTCAACATTTTAGGCATTAATAAATAAAATATGTCAGCCCTACCTATGAAAATTCATTCTAGTCTTCTTCAATGATATCCTCATCTATAGTCAAACATGGTCTGAGCATATCTAACATCTAGAACTTGTACTGCAACTTTTATCTAAGTATCATCTTTGTGAAAAATAATCCAAATGTGGTTTTGTCTAGAAAAAAGTGGAGTATCTTGTGCATATTATTTCATCCCAAAGGGTTTGAATGGATCCTAAAAAAATAGCTGCCATGGCAAATTAGCCTCATCCTCAAACACTCAAGAGCCTCCATGGTTTTTGGGGTTAACTGGATACTATCATAAGTTTGTAAAAAATTATGAGAAAATTTCAACTTGTTTGATAGCTATGTTGAAAAGGGATACTTTTACTTAGACACCAGTTACTGAGTTCACATTTTAAGAATTGAAATAAGATATGTGTACTACCCCTATTCTAGCCATGTAAGACTTTACCAAGACCTTCACTATCAAGAGTGATTCTTATAGAAATGGACTTGGTGTTGTTATCCTTCAATAAGGATGCCCCATTTAATTCACTAGAAAAGCCCTTTCTGGTAAGAATTTAGTGCTCTCTACTTATGAGAAGGAAATGATGGCCATTTTACATGTAGTATAGAAGTGGTAGCCATACCTATTAGGCAATCATTTTTGCATCAAAAATGATCAACAGATCCTAAAATATTTCTTGAACAATGGGTCTCTACCCCATCACAATGTAAATGGGTCAACAAACTCATGGGTTATGACTATGATATCACTTACAAGAAGGGTAAGTATAATATTGTGGTTGATGATCTATCTCACACATTCATAGATCAAGCTTCCCTTTCAACTCTTTTTATGCCTATTCAAAATTGGTTGGATGATGTACAATAGGGGTATGCCAATGAATCCTAATTATCTTAAATCATTCAATAATTTTATACCAATCCATCTATTGTACCACATTATTCATGAGATGGTTCTTCTCTATGATACAAGGGTCATTTGCTACTTCCCTAGAGCATAGATCTTCAACAAGTAGTATTTTATGAACTAAATACTTCTTCTTATATAGGGAACTCAAGATTTTTCAAAACTTATGAGTAGGCATGATACAAATTCTTTTGGAAGGGGATGAAAAAGTCAATTTAATAGATGGTGGTTGAATGTGATACTTGTCAACACAACAACGGTGAAGCAACACTCATCCCTAGGTTGCTTGAACCCTTACCCATCCCTATTAGGACATGGACCAATATTTCTATGGATTTTATTGAGGGGATCCCTAAATCTAGAGGTAAAATGGTGATCCTGGTTGTGGTTGATTTCCTTTTTAAATATAGTCATTTTTGTGCCCTCAGCCATCCCTATACCACCTCTATAGTCACACAAATTTTCCTAGACTAGATTTTTCGTCTGCATGGCATTCCTTCATCCATTGTTTTAGATCATGATGCAACCTTCACCAGTCATTTTTGGAAATAACTATTTCATCGAATTGGCACCCAACTCAAGATGAGTTCTAGATATCATCACAAAACAAATGGCCAAATTGAAATTATCAATAAATGCTTAGAAACCTTCCTTCATTGCTTTACTTTAGAAGAACAACATCAGTGGGTAAAATGGCTCCCTCTCATTGAATGGTGGTATAATAAATCCTACCACACTTCAACAAAAATGACTCCATATGAAGTAGTCTATGGTCAAGCACCACTAGTGCTCCTTCTGTACACCCCCAATAGTTCATCAATCCAAGCGGTTGAAATGCTTCTCTAAACTTAGGATAAAATTCTCAATACCTTAAAAGATAATCCTCATATGGCATAGAATAAAATGAGATAATAGGATGATCATTACCATTTTTAGTAGACTTTTCAAGTAGGTGATATATTTTTTATTTGCCTACAACCATACAAGTAATCCTCCTTAAAACTCAAAGGGTATCATAAGCTAGCTCCCAAGTTCTATGGGCCCTATAGGGTTCTTCAAAAGATTGGGTTAGTTGATTACGAGTTGAAACTCCCACCTTCTTCATGAGTTCACCCAGTATTTCATGTCTCTTATCTAAAGAAATTTCCTGGCAAAAACATCAGAGTGTAGACTATTTTACTAGAACTTGATAATGAAAGATCTATTATTCTTAAGCCAGAGCAATCTTGGATAGGTGCACATGCCAAAAAATTTCTCACTCCATCACTGAGGTTTTAATTTAATGGCATGGAATGTAACTAGAGGATGCAACATGGAAACCACTATTTCAGATTCAAAACCAATTCCCACATCTAAAGCTTTGAGGATAAATATTTTTATAAGAGGGAGGGGATGTTATGAATGGGTGATATCTCTTCTCTTTACTTTGTTAGTATAGTATTTTCTATAGATGCATATTATTTGTAAGTCATCCCATGGGAATTTGGTTTTAGAAGTAGTAATTACTTAGATTAAAATTCATATATAATCAAGTGTTGAGACCAATGAAGGCATCCACAAAATTATTGTATTGAGCTTTCTCAAAGGAGGTTACCCCCTCAAAGTTGTCTATGATCAATTCAGTCTTTTCAAGTGTTATTTCAAGTTTAATTCAAGATGCCAATTTTTGTTATTTTTCAATTTTGAAATTGTTGTAGGATCCTATCAGAATTTGGTGATCTTAGACAACTATACCATGATAGCACATCTTTCAAGAATGAACAGGTCAATATAGTTAAACATTTGATAAATCCACTTAGAAAACCTCTCAATCCAAAATATTTCATGTACATGATGTATTTCATGCCTAGATCATCCTCTACAAATTTCATATCTTGATGTATTTTATATCTCAAGATATAAAGCTTCAAAGTTAGACTTTCAGAGTGAAATGTGCATGGGGATGTCAAAAAAAAGCTATGACAAATAGCCATTTGAATTTAAATGTTACAAGGTTGAACATGGAACTAACAAGTGTGAAAATCTTGGGGGCTAAGATCAAATCTAATGATGAATGATGATATGATAGAGTCAGTGGGTCCTAAAGATTGAATGGTTCATATTTGATCATGAATCAAAGATAAAAGGTGAACATCAAGTTAAAAGGTCAGTGTAAATGTATCGATGACAAGTTTCAATATATAGGGTACCTAAACAAAGATATAATGGTGTTCATCAATTGACAAGACTAATGGGCCTAGGAAGATCAACAAAGCATTTTTAATCATACTAAAGAAGATCAACAGTGAGCAAGGATCAAAGAGACAAAGGATCTCGAGGACAAATGATCTCCTATCAAGTGTCACAACCACAACAACTATCATATAAATCAATGATACACATTTTATCCATGTAAAATAATATCAATGGTATATATGATAGGGAACTTAGATTGAATGTAAGGCTACCATGTGGCACAAGCATGGAAGTAGATGGAGTTGACAGTAGGATCTCGGGAAGGGATGCATAGCAAATAAATGGTACATTTTTAGAAACCTAAATCAAGATCAAGGGCCAATATCAAAAGTAAAAGACAAATATAGTTGAGATTAAAATAGATCAAATGTTTTAAAGAAAGGATATGGATGTAGACATGTTGGTTTTGATGGGTTCATTTTGAAAGCTAGCAATATGATTATAACCCTTTTTTCACTCATACACACCAAAGATGAACCAGTAAGGAGCAATCCACACTGAAACAAGATCATAATAGATTGATCTAGCTATTGTAACTACTTCAACCCTAGAATTCAGCTTTTAAATAACTTGATCCCACCACTATAACCATAAGGAGCATCAATGTAGACTAGAATGGATTAAAAGGGACTGATACAATTATTGTATCCATTTTATAGAAGTGGTATTAGACATTATGATATTTTATATCTGAATCAACATAGGATGATGAGAAATTTAGGTCATTATGCTCCCTTCTCCATCCTTATATGCATGATCCCTATCTCTTTCATCCCATTATGCTATAAGTATAAGATTTTAAGCCTTGAAATGCATCCCTCTCTTTGGCATGACTAGACTCTTCTAAGATTTGTAATGTAACACCTATTTAACACAATAATAGAATGAACTCCTCCATTTTCAAGCTGAATTAAATTGTGTCTTATGAGTTCATTGATTTGTTTAAGTGAATGTATGTTTTCATTGCCTTTATCTGAGTTTTCTCACCTTCATGCAATGTTTTGTTAGTTCTCATAGGTCATTCTAAGTGCATATATAGTCTGTTGGTTAGTTTGGATGTGGAAAACTACCTTCCCATACTAGGTCAATAGTTAATTCATGTCCTTTTATGAAATACTTATATGAGGGATGATCAGAGAGTGAGTGGAGAGATATTTTGTGGTCTTGAATGTGTCTTATAGTGTGTATTTTTCAAGTATAAGTATCAAAACATTTGGTGCATCACCTCCCTTTAATTTGTTTTCATAGATTATTATTAATCTCTCTCCCATTTTCCCAACAAGAAGCCAGTTTAGGTTTACCATAGGTGATATCCCTAAAAGGAAGTTAGCCTTCTTTGGAGGTCTAACCCAAGATTAGGTGACCTATAACCTAGGGTCACTACCATGTTGGACTAGGTTTGAGAAAGAGGACCTAAATAATCCTTCTTAGTTAGGGTACAACCTAGGACACCAATAGTTTGTAATAAAAGGCTTGAGCCTATATACCTTGAATTGAAGCATATAATGAATTTTGTGATGACCCTAAGTGTTTTATTGAATTTCTTGCTTATTATTGGAAAGAGGGAAAAGATGAAACTAAATATGGGTTTGGTTGAAAAACCTGATTGATAATGCATGCATTGAAATTAGAATATTGTAAAGAGCTCCTCTTTGGCATGGGAGGATGACTTAAAGATAAGAAAGTACTAAATTAGAATTATTTTTTAGATAGATAGTTGAGTGTATTGCTTAGTGATACTTAGATCCCAAAAGTGAGAGCTTCCTTAGGGGCTATCAATCCACATGTTTTAAACAATTAAGATTATAAATAAAATATAAGTTACTTGCATCAATAAATCAAAAGGTAATGAAATTCAATACAAGAGTGCTTGTTAATAAATATGTTATAAATGATTAAATTAGTGATAAAATAATTAATAATAGTGCTAGAGGGTGGGAGTATGCCTCATAAAATCAAAAATGGGTCTATGGACAAGCAAGAACATAAAGGATTAGTTTTGATTGGAGGTGGGTAGGTGAAATTAGTTTGCTAGTTTTCACTACCATAGTGAGTATCAGTAGTTAGGCTAATTGTCTATGGTTAAGGTAACTATCAGTGGTTCAGGTGACCATCAATGGTTAAGGTGACCATCATCAATTGGATGAACCATTGGTGGTTGAGTCAACCATCGATGGTTACTATGTAATAATATGGGTTGCTAAAAAAAGGTGATTGATAAGATCCAAAAGATGGATTTTGAGAGGTAGGTAAGACTTAGGTTGATTTTGAAATGGAAATAAAGTAAACAAATGATAAGAATCAAGTACTTGTCTTACTAGAATTTGATTGGGTAGATGGTTATGATGGTTAACCTATTGGTGGAATTTAGATTGATTTTAATAGAATAAGAATACTTGAAGACTCAGTGGAGAGGCAATGGTAAATTGACTCTCTAATATGATTGCTAGATTACTGATAGTGATTGACCTACAAGAAAAAACTCCTAGATGCACAAGCTCTTGATAACAATTTTAGATGGATTTCACCTCCTAAATCCTCTCTTCTTATAGGTGTAATTAAGATGTAGAATTCAAGGTTCAACTAGGCTATCTAATTATAAATTATTCATGTAAAGGATCATAATAGTATTTAGACAACTTATATTTAGAAAAGAAAAGTAGGTGGTTTGCATGCTTTTCGTTTAAGGAGGTGCACCCTAACCATTAGTGGTCATCCTAATCATTGATGGTCGAGGGTGAAGGTAAAAAGTTAAGTAAAAGTTAGATTAAGCTAGTTGGGTAAACTAACTGTAGTTGGGCTTGATTAGAGATCAAAGGGGTTAAATTGGTCTTGAGGGGATTCAGGGGTGTTTTTGATATTTTGAATCATAATATGTAGATTTCTAGTGTCTACATTTTTCCCCTTTTTTTAATGTAGACTTGAATTAAAAAATTATAAAATAAAAACCAATATTGGTCGAAGGTCTACTAATTATCTTGAGTATGGGAGGATGTGTTATCCTTCAAACTAAGAGGTGATGAATTAAGAATAGAGTTAGGTGCAAGTTTGATAAGTGGTACATGGTGAGTCATAAGGTGGGTGATAAGAAGGTTGGGAATTTGAAATGCAAACCTTCACATAAAATATGACTAATTGTGATAATCAAGATCATTCAAAGACTAAATTTGATAATGTTGGTAAAAAAAAGGGTTAGTGTTAAGAAGGAAAAGTGACAAGTGAATTTCATGACTACATGTAGGCATGGTGGTTAGGAACACTCATAGATAAAAGTATCCTAAGTAGGGTTAGTGTTTTTATAGGTATCTAAGGTAGGAAGTGTTCCTTTTAAAAACATAAATGGGTCAAGTTTTGTGGGTATCTATGGTAGGAAGTGCTCTCAAAAAGACATAAATGATCAAGTTGTGCAATAGGTGGTACAAATGTAAATGGTCAACATGGAAAGTTTGGTTGATATAGTAAAAACTACCAAGCATGGTTGTCACAAAATATGAAAAAATGTGGGTCAAAAATGACTAATGTCAAGGTGGATGTGGTTTAATAGTTGGATGGAAAAGGGTAATCTCCAAAAGTTTATGTGGGAGAAAGGTGATCTCCAAAGGTTGGCACATGGGTTGGGTACTAAAAAAATTCTAAAATGTGGTTTCCTTACCATCAATGGTTAAGAGTCCCAAGGGTTGATCATTAATAGTCAGGGTGGAACCCTAAATGGCCAAATAAGAAAAAGTGAAAATGACATTTCATTTTCACTATTTACTTCTGAGATTTTTGTGCATTTGACGAGCTAGAGAATTTAGTGTTTTGATAAGAGTTGAATAAACATTCATCTAAGGTGGATTGTGATTGGTGAGAGGCCTTTTAACTGAGGTGATATATGAGGACTAGTGATGCAAGGGGGATGAGGACATGAATGAGTAATAGGATGTGGGCTCTGACCTAGACAAGACTCAAGGAATGAGGTAGGGGGTGATTTAAATTATTGAATTAGTTTATTAGGTCTACTAATTGGTCAAATTTGATTATTTGGTTGGTAGTCTGATAGGTTTTTGGGGGTTTACCATAGTTTTAGGTTTTGGGTGAAATTAAGAAAATTAACTTATGAATTTTGAAATTGATGGATTGGTTGGGTTGAGAGTAGTTTATAAGATAGATTTAGATAGGTTAGATGTTAAATTATAGTGTTTTTGATATTTTAAGAAGAGGTAGGTATAATACCAATGGTCACCTACATTAATCTTCAATATTTTGACCTAATTGTTGATGGTCAAGGTGACCATTGGTGATCGACCATTGAGGAAAAAAGTTTTACTAGGCCATCAATGGTTCAAGTGAACCATCAATAGTCAAGTTGGTTTGGGAGGGTGGGTAAATAAAAAGTTTAGGAGAAATGTGTTTTCAATGTTTTTTATTTTTTAAAAATGTTTATAAAGGGGTTAAATGGTTAAAAATGTTAAGTCTAGTCAAGGATAGGATGATATGTAGGATTGATGGATAAAAATAGTTGTTTGGGTAGAGTGAGGTATTAGGTTAAATTTTTTTGGGTAAGGTAGACATTATTTGATTGTTAGAGATAATTTTATAGATACAATAGGCTAAAAAAGATGGGTGTAGGTTGATACTAAGCTCAATTTGGAAAACTAAGTGTGCATGCTAATGTGATTATTTTGTAGGCATGGGACCAGATCTAGATGAGGTATCAGGTTTTAAGGATATTTGTGGAGATCCATAGAGGGATGACTCAAGATGATTGGATGCACATGGAGGAGGTTAGCTTAAGATCCATGTAACATTATCATCAATTGCCTTGAGATGTAATGATGATAGTGGCCCTAATTGAAAGATGGGATCTGACAACTAGTACCTTCCTACTGCTATCAAGGGAAATTACTATCCTCCTAGAGGATGTCCAAAGGATTACATGGCTGCCAATTTGAGGGGAGCCTATTCACCATATTGAGAGTGAGGAGAAGGATGATCAAATGGAGATGTTGTATGGTGAGGATCAATTTCATGACAAGTGGCATTTAGGTGGTTTTGGTTATAATCCACTATATCAGAGGTCTCTAGATGAGAGGTAGTTGATGATGATGATGGTAGTGTCTTGCTTTGCATTGCCTAATTCAAGTAGTGGATGATTCCCTTAACTATCATTAGGATTTTTGGTGGAGATGTTGTTGGGTAGGATAGTATTTGGGTGGGCACTAATCTTATTCAAATTTACAAAGAGTTCTAGGAATTTAGAGCTCATAGATGATATGGGATTAGTGTTGGATTTATGCTCCATTGTTGAGCATGTGAGCATATTCAAATTCTAAGACCCTTGGGGATGCCATGGGATGGTTATGCATAAGTGGATTATAGATTGGGTTTCTTGAGATGGAGGGCAGATTATGCTTTGATAGGGGATAGAGGTGGTGCTAGGGATATTGACTAGTTTTGAGATGCATTAGAGGGTTTGGTTTTATGTGACATGGTAGGGAGGCCATATATTGATTGACCTAGGTGGGCCATTTATAGATATCACACTCTATAATTATAGCTATAGACATGGATATATGGGAGGAGAGAAGGGGAGATAGAGCTTGTCCCCTTTGATCGAGTTTAATGGTAGTTTAGTCTTGTGCAAGGGATTCTAGCTACTATATTGAGGTATAAGAGGGAGGATGCAAAGTTTCTACTTCTAGAACCATAGCCATAGGATGTAGTGTTAGATCATGAAGAGCTTCTATCTAGAGTAGTGATAAATGATGCTAGTTTTGTTGATGGATATATAGGATGGTATCAAGTCCTATATGTAGTGGTCAATTTTAGATGGGATGATGGGGGCTGACAAGCCATGTATATGGATCTAGCTAGGGTATAGGTATAGGTGGTAATCAAGATGAATAGGTAGTAATAGCACTAATAATTTCATGGGCCCAGTTACAAGTTTATAGGGATAGGTGGCCACACTTTAGGGCTAGATTTTCACTTTATTGGGGCAAGTTGCCACATTGATAGGAGAGAGAATAGGTGAGGATCTCCATTGGGTTAGTGACTCAAGAGATAGACACATTAAGGTAGAGGTTAGGAGCTATGGTAATACTAATAAGGGGACCACCTAATATGATCTTGATGACATGGTACTTATCTATGGTTGAGGAGTTGAGATACTATGAAGCCATAGTGTTGGTATGATGTCCATAGGAGTTGATATATGGAGAGTACAAGGCTAGTTTGGTAGGTGGGGTAGTTGTGGCTACTCAAAGATAGTGGGCCTCTATAGTGAGTAGACACATAGGCATCCCAAGAGGAATAACACTAGATGGTAGTGCAAGTGGAGGAATAGGAGGGGCCAATGCTAGTGATGCCCTGAGGGTATGATATATGACATGATAGCTATACATGCTTGTTGATTTTTGATACTGGCCTATATGCTGATTTTGTGATATGTACATGAGAGAGAGAGATATGCATACATGTATTATTTATGTGTACATATTATGATGTTATTTGACTCATGATCTATATATGTGATCTTTGTTTACTTCCCATGCCCATGGTGTATGATTTGTATTTAGTGTTTATTGCTTATGATGTGTGTTTAAATTGCTTATGGATTATGCTTATGTTATGGTTATGTAGTCATTGATATATGTTTATCTAGGCATGAGATGGTTTTGGTTTATGGTTATGATCCCTGATTGCTTATGACATGCTAATTTTTAAAGAGTATTTTGGATTTCATTATTTTTAGACATGTGGTGGAAAATGGTTGATTTGTTTAAATGCTTATGGATGTGATTATCATGCATGTTATGGTTATTCTTATGTTTATGGTTATGCAAAAAAAACATGAGGTAGTTTAATTAAAAGCACTAGATGGGAGAATGAAGAATATAATCAAGAGACAAACACCATAATGAAACTATCAACTAGGCATGATGGGATAAGTAGAGAGCATGATGCTTCTTCATTGTAAGGACTAAAATAGAACCAAACTTGGATTGGCTTAATGAACACAAGCCCTTCAAATGATTTTCATGAGTGTTAATTAGTTGGTAAAAAGGTGCTTTGGCCACATAATGTTAAGTAAGATCAAAAATCCTTTGCTTTTAGGGGATATGGGTGAAAAATGGAACCTTATTTTGAGACTAGCATACCTCTTTGATAGGTGTCTAAACAATCAGTATAAATAAGTTTATGCCAATCTACATAGACTGATTGATGTGGGAAGTCTAATTGTGAAAGTTGATTATGGATTCCAATTTATTATGATTTTTGAAAGCCAATTGTGGATTTCAAGTTTATTTTTATTTTATTTGTTTGTGAGGGTGGGTCTTTTGCTTTATTATTGTATATGGGAAGTTGATCGATGTGGGAAGCTTCTAGGAAATTGCTATGATTTTAATAAATTATTTACTCAACCATCCTTCAAGGGAGTGGTCTAAGTTTATGTTATTTGTTTAATGCTCTTGGTAATTATCCTTTAAGGGAGAAATCTACCTCATTTTGGCAAGTTTTAAATAAATTTTCAATAGTTGTCCTTCAAGGGAGTAGTCTGTGAATGCTAAAAATGACCCATATAGAAATTTTGTTATTTTTTTTTGCTTAACATAGACTTGCTTAGGTAGGCATAGTGGTTCACCTTTATGAAGGCATAACTAAAATCACAAGGAGGTTAATTTGATGTGAAGAGATTTAGGTGAAAATAACCATGGGAATCCATCCTATGAAGGTATACAAAGTATCATGATAACCATGCCATGGGTAGAACCATGATACCCATTGTTTAAGATAAAGATATACTGGTGATAGCTAATCACATGATTCAATTTTAATTGGTTTCCCTTAAAATAGGGAGATGTAATGTGGGTAGATAGCAAGGGATGAGCTTAAGTTAAGATAAAAGGTGAATGTGATCCTTCTCAATAAAAGAATGGATATAGATGTAAAACATTGAGGGGATTAGGTCCTGGGTGGCCTTTAAGAGAAGACAATTGGTAAGCTCTTGATCCATACTTATGGGTTATGATATAGGGTTCAAACCAATTGAAAGAAAAATTGCCCCACTTTTTTTCTCCATAGTAGTGACATGTTGGTTTTCCTTTAATATGAGGTCTTTGATATTGAATTCTCACACTTTAAGTTGTTTTTTATAGGCTTGTTTGATGCACTATTAATAGACATGAAGATGGGTAAAGGCTACTAGATGACACTCATCAAGTAGATCAAGTTGGGATAAATGGTATTGATGATAATCATCCTTTGACATAATCTCTTGAAAAGATAAGTGAAGAGAGGGGATTTGGACTTAAAGAGGCAAGAAAACCTCTACTCTCTATGTTGTTCATCTTGATGAGCCATCATTACCCCTAGGGAATATTCAGTGGTATATATATAAAGGTAAAAGGGTTGGTCATTCTTAGAAGGGCCGAGGATAGATGGAGACAAAAGGTACTCTTTAACTGAATTAAACTTTTGATAATTGCCATTCCACTTAAAAGACACATCCTTATTTAGAAGGTGGTGGAAAGGGTGGCACCAATCCAAAAGCTAGGAAATAAAATGACAAATGGATTATAACTTCCCTTCTAAGCTACAGAGTTGTTTAAGGTCGGTTAGAGGAAGCATGTATAGGATTTATTTGATTTTTTTGGGGTCAAATTTGATTCTATAAAGGGAGATAATAAAACCAAAAAGATTTCTTGACAAGACCCCAAAAATGCACTTCTTAGAGTTAAGACAGACATGATAATGGATAAGCCACTCAAAGATAATCTTGAGAATGGATAAGTGATCCTTTCAGAGTTTAGATTTATTGATATGGTCATCCACATAGTCCTCTATAATCTTATGGATAATGTCATAGAAGATATAGGTCATGGCACATTGGTAGGTTGCACCAGTATTCTTTAACCCAAAAGTTCCCCAAGGAGTAGTAAAGGTAATTTTATGCTGATCTTTAGGTGTAATTAAGATTTGATTGTAATTAAGAACCCATAAATGAGAGATAACATCTTTTGGCTAGCTATAAGGTCAATAATTTGGTCAATTATAGGTAGAGGAAAGTCATCTTTAGGGTAAGCAAGGTTGAGGTCATGAAAGTTAACACAAATGCATAGTGACCTATGGCTTTGATGATAGGCATGACATTCAATACCCATTGGGGGTAATTAATGGGTTGAATAAAGTTAATAGATATAAGTTGCTCAAGTTATTATTTGATGACAAGGGATATCTAAGGATACATGCATAAGAGCTTTTGATTTATAGGCTTGGTGTCATGGTGAATGACTATGCTATGGGTAGTAATGATGAGGTCAATTCTAGGCATATCACTATAAGACAAAATAAAGGTTATGTTGTAGTCTTGGAGGAAGGATGAGAAGTCCTGAAGTTCCTTAGTATTCAATGATTGGTAGATTTTGAAAATACAAGGGTTATCTGGAGTACCCAAGTTGATATCCATGGTGGATTAATTCAACATGGTTGAAGACTCTAGAGGAAGGGATTTATGGATGGAAGAATCTAGGGGACCAAGGTAGGTGAGAATAGAATCACCATCCTGACACTAAATAGTGTTAATGGTAGGAGAGTCTTCTTCTATCATCTTAGGATGGGTTAAATGGATGGTTATGGTTACCTCCTTATTATAAGTTATGGGTCCAAGGCTGATCATGTTGATGAAAAAATTTAGGTGGGATGATGTCATCATCCTCACACACAAGTGGAGGTGAGGCTAGTGAGGAAGGGATATTTTCCTCAATAATGGTAGTGATAGGTTGTTTGGGCTTCTTCTTATTAGGTAAGATGAAACCCAATCCATGCTTCTCACTTGGCTTCCTAATTTTGATGGTGACCAATTCATGTGGGCCATGCTCATACCACCTAAGACTGAAGCCTTTCCAAACACACTGATGAAGGTATGTCTTATCAAAGGTTGGTTTATATAGATAAGAGAAACTGATAGTGAATGGTTGAGGTGGAAGAGAGGTGGTAAGAGCACCAATGGATTTTTTAAGTCCCCCATAGACAAAATGATTCTAACAGTGGGGAGGTCTAAAGGGAATGATAGTTCTGACATTGGGGTCATATGCTAGTTGTGTGGTAAATTTCCCATACTTGTGGGGAGTAGGGAAAGCATCAAGTGCTAAAAATTGATATTCCCTCGGTAAAAGGCAATGGAATGTCAATTCTAAATGATATATGGTAGGTATTTGGTGTGAAGGTATAGAGGAACTAGTTGATGCCTCATTGATGGAAAGAGGTATGATATTTGCTTTAGTCATTAAAGGTTGGGTTTTATCAGTTGAGGTTGTGTTGGATGGGGGTATGAAGACATCATTGGGGTGATAGTTCATGTTACATGTTAATAAAGGACTTAAGTCAGCTTGGATGGTGATGACTTTACCTTCATGCTCAAACTTAATACAATGATGGAGGGTAGAAGGAACACAACCCATGGAGCAAATATAAGGTTGTCCCAACAAGATGTTGTATTAGACTTCACCTTATACAACATAGAAAAGTTTGGGGAGCATGTAGGGTCCTAAATGGATATGAAATATGATATCTCCCAAGGTAGTGGCCATGGTATCATTGAAGGAATAAAGGATGATAGAAGATTCAGACATGACTGTATCTAGTAAATTGAGTTGGTTGTAGGTGTGAGAGGAGATGATGTTGATGCTAACTCCCCCATCAATCATGACCCATTAGATGAAATTTTAGTTGATGTAGACATTGATAAAGAGAGGAGGATTTGGGTCCTTAAATATATGGAGGGTATTTCCAAATCCTTGAAGGTAACAAGGTTAGAAATTTGAAGGGCATTGATAAAGGTGGCTAGAGGTTGGGGTCCTCAAGTTGGACATCAACAGATTGCAAAGTCTCTATTAGTGCTTGATAGTGATGGGGAAAGGTAGAGATCAACTCATACAAGCTCATGTTTACCAAGGTCTGATGGAGTTGTTTGAGGATGACTCTCTTGATGGATTATGAGGGGTTAGATTGGGAGGCACCTAAGATAAACACCTTGGGTTTGGTCAAACATGTAGACAGTTAGGTGTAGGTTAGGATTTTGAAGAGGGGTATGTCAAAATAATGGACACCATATCCTTCACCTTATCCTTCTATTTTACTCTTGTGACTATGTTGATAGTATGGATATAAGGAGAGGTTGAGTTAGAGGATTGTCATATTTGTCTTCACTCTAAGGTGAGAGTGGATGGGTAGGTGAGTGTTGGGTAGGTATGGTTGGTGGTTGGATTGGTATGGGGCTCATAAGAGGTTTGTCTACTAATAGATCATCTTCATCATAAATTTAGTGGATGATGGTTTGGAGAGATTTGTAGCTCTTCATATCATGGATGGGTGTCTTATGATAAGAACACATGTGGTGGTCATTGTACCAGATGGGTTTAGAATCTAGAGGGTCAAAGGTTCTAATAGGAGGTAAGGCTAAATTAGAGGTTTGAAATGACCTATATAGAATGATCAAATAGGATTTGGCCAAAGATGATAAAGTTTTAGTGGTGTTTACTTGATGGTTAAAGTAGGAGTATGTTTGGAGCTAGGTTTGGTGGTAGGTGTTTTATGTGGGGTGGTACATTTGGTTGATGGCTTTAGTTTAGGCAAAGAGGTTGATGAGCTAGATGTGGAAGATCACAAGGTAGGTAGCTTGGGTTTTGTTCACATGGTGAAAAGAGGTGTATCGAAGAGAAACTACGAAGGTGTATCTAAAAGAGGTAGTGGGGGTTTGGTAGAGGCAATTAGATTCCTACTTAAAGTAGAGGGATGACACCCTAGAATGAAGGACAAAGTTGAGGGAGGAAAAATTTAGGCCTTATGGCCTTTGTGTGGTTTTACCTCTTTGGTTGCTTTGGTTTGACATTTTGTTGGTGGGTTCAAAGAGGTTAGGTCTAATTTCACAAATGGGTGACTAAATCTTGGTGTAGGGAGGATGCTAAGGTTCTTGATTGACTTGGTTAGCTTGGTTTGAGAGGGTGATTTTGTTGCTTGGGGTTTAGTTTTCTTGGGTTGTTAAGGGTTCATTGAATTGGTAAGAATTGTAATGGGTATGGTTGATAAGTTATAAGGTTGGATAGCAGAAGTGGTGGGTTGGTATACCAAAGGTATGGTTGAAGTCTCTTATGAGGTGATATAAGGTATCCTTAATTACTACTATAAGTTAGCTCGATCCATGTTAGGGTTGGAGATAACCTCTAATTTTTTCACAAGTCTAGAGAATGATTTGTAGGTTGTATTAATTCCTTGAATGGTAGACCTAAAAGATAGGCCCCTAGGTGGAAACATAGGATGGTAACCTCATCCTCTTCCTCAATAAAAGGATGTGGGGTTGAGATAGGTGGTTCCTTAGTGGGAGGAGTAGACATGGGGGTTTCCTTTTGGGGAATGATTTCCAAAGGGGGAGTAGGTTGTTTGGTGGTTAGAGGTAAAGACAAGGTGGTGATGGTTGGTTGTTCTAATATATCAACTAAAATGGTGGCTAGTGGCTCTACTACCTAAATAAGTGGAGGGAGAGAGGATGGCATTTCCTCAGCTTGAGTGTCTAAAGGAAGGTAAGGTGGGTCCATTATCTCAATAGATGATGAAGAATCATAAAATTGGATACTAGATGGTTCAATAATGAGTGAACTAAGGACCATGTTAACTGTATGGGTATCATGAGATCACTTGACATTATTGCTTTCATTATTTATAGGATCATGGTTTTAAAAAGGTTGCCTAAATATATCAAGGGCTTGTTTTGATGGTGTATTGGGGTTTTCTAATGTAAGCTCCCCCTTGTCAATGAAGGATTAGACAAGGTTATTGAAGGTGTTACACCTACTAATGTCATGCCCTATCACTCAGTGGAAGGAACATAGATCATTATCATTGTACAAAATAGGTGCAAGGTGATAAGAGTTAAATTTATAGGGTGGCTTGATAGGAGGAAGTTGAATTATATTGGCTTTCAATAACTTCTCCAAGATGAAAGTATAGGATTCTCTAAATGGAGTGAATTTATTTTGGTTGTTTTAGGATTGGTTCCTCGAGTTTTGATTTAAGGAACTATAAGAATTGGATTGGTTAACAAAATGTGGAGAAGCAACTTTTAGGACAACTACATTCATTGTTCCCTTGATTTTGGTATTGGTATTGGACTAGCTTCTTGACTTAGAGGAAGTAACCTCATTGGTTTTATAGGTTGAGTTCTTGTTTTTGAGATTTAGCTTTCCTTCATCAATGTCTTAGTTATATAGGTTACACACCATAGTAAAAGCTTCATTAAATGTTCAAAATCTTTAGACATGTAGTGTGGAGGAGATATACTTGGCACATGCCTAAGCAAAGAGCTCTATGAGTTCAAGTTGAGGTAAAGAAAAGGAAAGTTGGTTAATAAGACTCATCCAATGAGCCATAAAATTAGAAATGGATTCATCCTAAAACTAAAATATAAATTAGAGGTTGGTGATATAAACTTTCTTAGAGATATTGATAAAAAAAAGTGGTCCAAAAATGTTTGAGCCATTTAGGTGAAAGAGAAAAGGTGGTGCTTAGGTATGGCACTATACCAATCCAACGCCAAACCAGTTAGAGACATGGGGAAGGTGTGGAGGAGAAGGGAATCATCATAGGTGATGAGATATCAAGCATTCCTAAATTCCCTAAGGTGTTTTTGGGGATCCTCTTTACTTTAAAATTTAGAGAACTTGGGAAGTTCCCATTGGGGAGGAAATGGCCTGATATGTATGGATGGATGGATGGGCTCATTACATATTTGGTCATATGATAAGATGTTGTGAGAACCTAAAATGGATGACTCTAAGGTGGTCATCTTATCCATAAGAATATTCATTAGGTTGGCTTGGGGTTGTGCAACTAAAGGGTTATAAGGTGCATACTTCTGTGGTGTTTGGGAGACATGATGATAGTGGGTAAAAGGTTGGGAGGTCACAATATATGGGTAAGTAGATGTCAATGGTTGGGTGAAGGATACATAAGGGTATCTATAGGTAGGTGGTTGGGTAGTGGGTATGTGCCCTTGTAGGTTATGGATGTATCCAAAGGTTAATGCAAGGGGTGCTTATTGGATGGGAGTGGTAATTGGGTTGGTGATTGATGGAAGGTAGTGACCCTTGTGCTAATCAGTGGTAAGGTAAGGGTATGGAAACCACAAGGATTTGAATTAGAGTGGTGGTTTATGGGTTGAAGGTAGCTAAAGGAAGGCTAGTAGTGTTATAGGTAGGCACTCTTATAGTGTAAGAGTGGTTGGTAGGGGTAGAAGATATAAGGGTAGTGGCAGTTTGAGTTGGTTGGTTTTTAATGGTAGTTTCAAAGGCATTGTTGGTTGTTGAGGAAGCTTGGATATCCAATGGTTGGGTAGTAAATATGGTAATGTAGGTACTCCCCATAAGATGGAGAGGCATGCCATAAGGTGGATCTATGGATGGGGTTGAAGCTGAGATATGATAAGATGTGGTTGTAAGATAATGTTTTAAGGCCATGGGATTGTTATTTAGGAAAGAAAACAAAGATATGTCTCCTTGAGGAACCTCATAAGGGAAGGTAGGACTTCTCAAGGGGTGAGGGGATCCCACTAGTTTGGAAACATATCCATAGATGAAGAGGTAGAAGAGGTAAGCTAGCTTGGTGATGGGTTTTGCTCTCTAAGGTCTCTTCACTATTAGTGAGTGAAAACCATAAAAGATAAGGGAGATAGAAAGCATAAATAGCCTCACTACTCAAACAAAGAGAAGAAAAGAAAAGATGAGAGAAATTAAATCACACTCTAAGAGACACGTTAAACCATATAGTTTTAATTAATCTCACTTTGGTTTATGCCTTAAGAAGATGTGTGATTGGAATTGGTTTGTAGATTAGATACTAAAAAGGAAATATATGATTGGTTTTAGGTTGTGTTTAGGTGATAAAAAATAATATATATTGGAATAAATATGTGGCTTGGTATTGGGGCCTACCCCCTCACTTCACACACCACAACGATAAGGGTGTCAGGTGCTTAGCAAATATATATAGATATCCATAGATTATACTCAACAAGAGAGTTGAGTTGGTCATCCCCTTGGTAATGACCTTCAAGTAAGATCATTGAGAAAGGGTAAGGTTACCACTAGGTGATAAAATCCTAGTCAGGCCTTGTCTCAAGTTTATTTTATGTTTAATTTTTGAAAGTGGTTTGGTTTAGTGTGTGCAACAAAGAGTGAAGCTACAATAGATTACTTTTATATTTAAGTTACGCTATGTGAACTAAATTTTCAAGAAATTGATGTATGCATTTATTTTTAAGACCAAAAGAAATTTTTGATTTCATTAATGAGCATATAATAGAGAGAGAATGCAAGCAAACAAGAACCCAAGTAGAGACACAAGGGTCCCATCAGGTGTGCCATAATGTTTCAGTGAATTTATTTCTTATTATTAGAAAGAGGGAAAAGAAGAAACTAAATATGGGTATGGTTGAAAAACCTGATTGATAATGCATGCATTGAAATCAAAATATTGTGAAGAGCTCCTTTCTGGCTTGGGAGGATGACCTATAAATAAGAAATCACTAAAACAAACTTATTTTTTAGACAGACAGTTGAGTGGATTGCCTAGAGATATATAGATCCTAAAAGTGAGATCTTAATTAGGGTTTATCAATCCACATGTTTTAAAAAATTAAGATTATAAATGGAATAGAAGGTACTTGCATCAATAAATCAAAAGGTACCAAAATTGAATACAAGAGTGCTTGTTAATAACTATGCTAGAAATGATTAAATTGGTGATAAACTAATTAATAATAGTGATAGAAGGTTAGGTTATGATTCAAAAAATTATAAAGGTGTCTATGGATAAGTAGGAACATAGAGGATTAGGTTTTATTAGAGGTAGGTAGGTGAAATTAGCTTGTTGGTTTTCACTACCATAATGAATATCAATGGTTGAGTTGACCATCGATGGTTAAGGTGACCATCAGTGATAAAAGTGACCATCAATGATTGGATAGACCATTGATAATTGAGTCAACCATTGATGGTTACTATGTAATAATTTGGGTTGGTAAAAAGGGGTGACTAATGAGATCCAAAATATGGATTTTGAGAAGTGGGTAAGATCTAGGTTGATTTTAAAATAAAAATAAAATAAATAAATTTTGGGAATCAAGTACTTGTCTTACCAAAAGTTGATTGGGTGGATGGTTAAGGTAGTTAACATATTGGTGGAATCTATCTTGATTTCAATATAATAATGGTACTTGAAGACTTGGTGGAGAGGTGAAAATAAATTGACTCTCTTATATGATTACTAGATTACTGGATTACTAATAGCAATTGACCTATAAGAAACAAACTCTTGGATGCATAAGCTCTTAATAATAACTATAGATGGATTTCACCTCCTAGATCTTATATTATTATAAGCACAAGTAAGAGGTAGAATTGAAGGTTCAACTAGGTTGTCTAATTATAATTTTTTCATGTAAAGGCTTGCAATAGGATTCAAACATCTTATATTTAGAAAAACAAAGTAGGTGGTTTGCATGCTTTTGGTTTAAGGAGGTGCACCCTAACCATCAATGGTGAAGGTGATAATTGGTAATCATATTGACCATTTATATTTGAGGGTGAAGTTAAAAATGTGGGTAAAATCTACATTAATCTAGTTGGGTAAACTAACTGCGACTGGGCCTGATTAGTGGTTAAAAGGTTAAAATTGGTCCCGAGGGGGTCCAAGGGTGTTTTTGACATTCAGAATCATAGTGTGTAGATTTTTAGTTTCTAAACTAAGGTCATGAGTTTTTTTAATATTTTATTTTTTACCATGGTTTTTTATCAAAAGTGTGCTTATGCTTCAGTTGTTTAAGACATATTTTCTATGTATGCATAGGCCTTTTGTGAATAATGTTTTGAGAAGGGGTTCATATGGTGGTTGGACCTAAAAGGTGTTGTGGAACCAAAGTGAAGATTTATAATGTCTATTGGAGTGTAATATGATGTGTTACTATTTTTTTAGGTGTTTTACTATGCTCTAAGAATATCAAAGGGTAACATGTTTCTAAGAAGGCCTATTAGGTCTTCATAAGGCCTAAAAGAGCAGTAAGGGATAATTGAGTTATAATCAACCAATGTGTGATAAAATTATGTTTTAATCATTTTATTATAACATGTTAAAACCTATTTCATGTTTGACCTAAGTTTTTTTAAGTGTGTGGCTAAATAATAAGGATATGATCAAGTGACTTGTATAAATACTAGGTAGTTTTAGGCCTATAGTGAGCATACGTAAAACAAGCAAATGGAATATAATATTGGTAAGTATAATAAGGGATTTTATACCATTATAGTGATTCCATGAATATCATATAATAGGTATGCATATGAGTATCAAGGTCATATGACCTAATCAAGTCAAGAAGAGGGCTAGTTGTTGAAGAAGGTTAAAGTCCAGTTTAAGAGGGATAAAAGTGAGCAAAGAGTTGAGGAAGAAGATCATCATATATTATATGAGGAAAAAGGTATTATAAATTTTATTAAGTGATTAGGTGTCTTATTTGGTGCTAATTAATCTAGGTATTTGGTGCCTCTTTGTAAGTGGGTGCTTGTTAAAGCCTAGTTGAGTTGGTACTTAGCTAGTTGGGGTTAGTGCTCCATGTGAAGTGGGTACTTCAATAAAGATTTATGTTTGTCATATAGGATTGTATTCCATTTGCATCATTAGTGGGTTTTCTTCCCATTGAGGTTTTCCCACATATATTTTGTGTTCATGTGTTTCATGATCTTGTGGTTTGATGTTTATGCTTGCTAAGATGAACATGCTTGTTTAAATGATCTATGATTGCTTACGTAAGATTGTTTAAGAAAGTTTTTTTGAAGACTGATTCATCCCCCCTTTTCAATAATTTATATTCCAACATTTGGATTTATATTAATTAATGTGCCTATCATGCCATGAATTTTAGTGTCTTTTCTCTAATGTTTGATCGTAAGATGATAAAAATATTTTTTCATTCAGTTAGCTGAAATGGACAATATTTAGTTAGAATTTTATATATGGTACAGTAAGCCCAAACCACCATATGTATATCTGTGTCATAATCAACACTTAACACACTTTGTTCTGTATACTTTTGTTAATAATTTTTCCAAACCCTTATTAAATTCCTTATACCATTCTATTGGCTTATGGATGGTATGGAGTGTTTTGATTGTGTTAGATCAAGAAATATTTGAGTAACTCTAAAATAATATTATTAAATAAAAAATTCCTTGGTCACTCATTATACTAAGTGGACATCCTAACCATGTAAATAATATTCTCATATAATAATTTGGTTACATTTTTATTAGTACAACTATTTGTAGGTATAGTTTTAGGCCATTTAGTTAAATATTTTGTACATGTGATGATAAATCATGCATTACTTATCTATGTAAAAAGTTTGATAGGACCAATGAAGTCAATAACCCATTTTTAAAATGGAGCAAAAATTATTACTATTCATAGTTTAATTTCATCTTGTGTGTTGGGTTTGCATACTCTTTGGCATATGTCATAGTTTATAGCATATTTATAGGCATCTTTAAACATAGTTGGCCACCATAAGATATTTAGAATTATATTTTTAGCAGTCCCTTCCCATTGAATTATGTCCATCTCCTACATCATCATATGTTTATCTTATTATATTTTCTCTTTCGTGTGATAATTCTACCCTTCTCAAATCCTTATTCCTTCCCATTTTTTACAAGGCTCCTCCAATCAATGTAAATGGGAAAGTTTGTATCATTAGTATTTTACAGTCCATTTTACTCTACTCCTCAATATATTATTTATTTGTAAGGTACTACATGATTTACATATCTTTAGGGATGGAATAAATTTATAAATAATGAGATCCTAAGAATCCATCCTCAGTTGGGCTTACATATTATCCTATTGTAATTCATGATAGATAATTAGGGCCATTTTAATTATTCCATAGGTTACTATTATTTTTAATTTAAATTGTTGAAACATCATTAATCATTGAGATATCCTCTCTTATATGATTGGTTAATTGATAAACTACTTTAAGGGTTCATGATTAGTAAAAAAAATGGAGTGGCTAGTAAATAGTGCCAAAATTTTACCACATATACCATGACTAATGTTTCCATTAACATCCTAGAAAAATAAATTGGGTGGTATATGCTACTACAAGGTTGTGATAATAGTGCTCCTAATTATATACTTGAATTGAATACATGGAAATGAAATTATACCTTTCAATCAATAAATACTAGTATTATCACATCTATAATTTATAAAATTAATATTGATATTGTGGTTACCATTATATGGGTTTTTTATTTATTTTCTTCAACAAATCCTTTATTGGTGTGTTAATGACATATAATTACTAATAAATATGTAGTGGTAACCTGTGTACCCTATGCTTGTTTGTACCTATTATTTGTTTTAGGGAGAGGTAATTTTATAATGATTTCCATTTATAATGGATCTACCATCAACCCCTATTTACAAATTATATGTCAAATGGATCCTAACAAATAATCAGACACACATTTCTTCAGGTTTATAAAATGTTAATTTTTATACATCATTAAAACATTAACACAATAGTGTACATTGTATTTTAACATCCCATACACCATTCAATCATCTAGGTACACCTCAAAAAACTCATGTATAAATTATCTAATTGCATTTACCATTATCCTAATAAATATAGTTAGAGCATTATTCATACCAAAATGAATTTTAGTATACATGAGCAATCCCCATTCAGTTAAAAATGTTATTTTTGAGTGAAATTTAAGGGCTATCCAAAATTTATTATATTTATAAAATCCATATGTGAATGAATATATTTCCCTTACTACAACACTTTCTAATATTTATTTTGTAAATGGTATTGGAAATGGATCATGTAAACATACCTTATTTATCTCTCTATCATCAATGCAAATCTTTATTTCCTCTACTTTATAAAGTTGACTGACCATGGGGTTTATCCACTATGTGTCCTCCATTTGGGAGATAATACCAACAACTAACATTTTATCTAATTTAGTGACTTTAGATTTAGCATTTGAGTTAAGCCTATATGGTCTCTTCCATAAGTGTTTTATCTCATATTTGAGCTATATTTTCATTTTACCAATTTCTTATTTTATTCCCTTTAATTCATAAAATGTCTTAAAAAAATAAGTCCTCATATTTTGGTAACATTTCAAGTATTTTCTTGACTTCTTGCACCAAATAATCTATGATTTTTTACTATCTATGGATTTCTCTTAGATATGTTTTCTTATCTTATGTTTAATGGATTATAAAACTTTTGTGTTTTATCTTTTGAAGTATCGATTAGCTACATTTTCCCTTGTTCAATTTTAATTTTAATATTCTTAACTTTATCTTCATCATCCTCTCCATCTCATTTTGTCACTTTTCAACAATGTGTTATGTTCTAAAGTTATCTTTTAGGATTGTGATTTTACCCCTCTTTTGGTATTTGTCTGATAATAGTTAAAATTGGTTCTAAATCATATTTGTGTCCCATTTTCATTTCTTTTGTTTTAAAATTACTAAATTTATGTTTAGATTCATATCTTAACATTAACAAAAATGATTTAATTTTTTGTAATGCTTGGCATATTTGTGTATCTAGGTATTTAAACTTAAATGTGGGATATAAATCCCTTGTGATATCATCCCATTTGATAGTCATATGGATTCTCCCAATGGACATCACCATTTGATAGAATAATCTTTGGATTTTTTCTCTATCACCTTCCATTTCCATGTTTTTACTCCACACCTAGTTGTTATCACAATCCATGGTTGAATTCCCTCCATCACAGCTACTGATTGTTTCCTTCTTATAATATCCTTATGTTATTTTATTTCTACCCTAAATTATATTATTTTATAAAAAATATTATTTCTCAATGTGAGCATTATTCCTCTTATCATCATATCCACACCTCACCTCATTACATCTTCCTTTGGTTTCTTAGACCTTTGAAACTTTCTTCAAATGTATTGTACCCTTCCACGAGGGGGGAGGGAGGGATTATGCTAGTTCATCTATATTTTTTACTTAATTTTTATAAACTTATATCAATTTAGGGTAATAAAAATAATCATGAGTTTCTCATGGAAAATCCACATTCTAAATGTGGTTCTTCCATGTAGTTTTCGCACAATGTGGCCAATATTTTTGCATTTATAACATGTTGGAGGTTGTATCTCATGGATGTATCCTTGATTATAGTTTTGGTTATATAATTTACTATATCCTCTCCTTATTTGGTATTTTATTCTTCCTTCATAGTATCCAACCTTATAACCACCTTGTCTTGCTTCTTGGTCCTACTTGTTTATTTTATTTTGGATTGAGTGAATCAAACTAATAGATGTAAACTCTTAAAATTGATGTACATTATATATGTGTGTCTGTAAGTGAAATACATAATTTATGGAATAGTAAATTAGTTAAAAATATTTAATTAAAAAATATAATTGAAAACCTCCCATAAATTGATCTTATGTTGACTATGCAGGTTGACTATGACTAAAAACTACCGAAAAAGAAATGTAAACTGTGTCATGTTTTAAATTAAGAATTTTAAATTATGATAATACAAGGATATGATATGAGTATGGATCCACACTAATTAATTATTTTTTACTCGGTCATGTATTAATTGACTATTAAGCTAATTTTTTTAACTGGGTGTGTGTGATTGTCTATGAAGGTTTACTAATTTTATATCTATGTAGATTTGTCATGCAGAGACATTCAAAATATAAAACCCTGTCTCCTAAAAAATAAATATATTATATATAAAATAAAAAATTTCAAATATGGTTAGGTTAATATCTGATTTTCCCTCATAAAACCCATGTAGTTTGAGTGTTTCCTATATATCCCAAAATGGCCTCAAGTTGATGTAATTCTCCCTTATAGAGTAATTGTGTGATCCACAATTATCCAATTCTATGAATGTAGCTAAGACATTGATTTAAATTAATGAAAATGGATGATATTTACATATAATAAAATATATTCATACTTTTCTTATGATTATCATAATGCAACAAAATTGAAATTGGAAGAAATAATTATCTTTTGCTCAATGTGTAGTATAATTTCTAAGTGATTAGTACTTATATTTTGATAAGTCTTGAGGTGATTATATAGAGGAATATTTTTAATATTTATAATAAAAACCTTTATAATATTTTGGGATGGGTTAAATGAAATGTATCAACTTTAAAAATTTATTATTGGGGCACGGGGAAGAAGGGTACAGTGCGGCTATGTTCAACCTAGCATAGTCATGTCCCATAAGGATAGAGATTGCTAGAAAAGGTTTGAAAAGTTCTTTTATGTAGATTAGAGATAAATAAATTATGTTTTAAGTATTTTAAAGATATTTATTATATTATTTTATGATCTTGTAGAGATTATAAGTTAATGTAATAATGAATTATCCAAATGAGGTAAGAATATCAATATTAAACATTGCCAAGCAATTAATAATTAATTTGATATGTCTACATTTTCCCCACTTTATTTTAGAAATGAAATAACATGAAATTACTATAATAAATTATATGTAAACATAAGTGTGTATACAAGTTTTTATTTTAATGTGAAGATTGATCATGAAAAATGACTTAATGTGAAACCTTAAATAATGCTGCTAAAATGTGTTATTTTCCATCTTTGAAAATTGAAAATCTAAAATTTCAAATTCAAATTTTGAAAAGAAAGAAAAGAAAGTATACACCTGAAAGAGTATGCATCTAATTTCCATACAACATAAAATTGGAAAAGTGATTTCCCCCTTGTTGAGTCATTTTGATTACTGTTAAACCTATGGTGAATTGAGAGTGATAAAGTATCAATTTTAAAACCTTTGAATGCTCTTGATTTAGAAATATTGTATACTTAAAATCTAATTTGATTATGTAGAGTAATTTGTAAAATAATTTAAGGGGTGGAACCACCAGTTGTTACTCACTACTTTGAAAATGTGTAACCATAAACATTGAGTTTTACTATTCTCTAACATGGCCCAATTACAACATGAATATAAATAAAACCACTATATAATAGATCTATATTCTGCTTTAAAATTTACAACTTAGAAACTTTTGAAATTCAAAATTTTTAAATTGTTAAACTTGATAAATTTGAATTTTCCCATTGTAACTTGAACTTGAATCAGTATCATGCCCCCATGTATTATACTAAATTGATATTAAATACCATTTAAACTTTGTAATTATTTTTAATAAACTTTTAACTATATTTTTTTGAAACTTGCATATTTTAACTATAGGAATGAGTGATCATGTATGTCACATGTCCCCATAATATAAAAATTATGAATCATATTGTAATTATAAAAATTGTATAGTGCCATGAATCTAAAATTTGCTCATGAGGATTTGACTTCTCCAAAAAATATTGCTATGATGACCCCATTTTGAGATAAGAGATGTAGCCTGAAAGTAATTATCTAAAAATATAATTTTAAAATAAATTAAAGATATAGTCATGTATTATCACTTTGAACAAGTGAATTATAGTGCATTATAGATATAATATAGCATTGGATTTGCATATGAAACATGTATTAGAGAGATATAAGATTGAATCACATAAGAAACATCTGCATGATATGTATCATGGAACCAAAGTAAGAGTAGAGAGTATGATTAATAAATTATAGGAATCATGGAACCATAATAAAAAGTAATGGACATACAAACAACGTCATATAATATCACATAATTTACATATAATGTCACACGTAAGGTGTAAATGGCACATAAAAGGGAGATGTCAATGTTTCATAAACACAAAGGATAAGGAACACACACAACTAGTATGAGATTACCATTAAATCAAGAACATATAAATATTTTAAACACACAAAGACAAGGGCCACACACAATAATCAATCAAGTCCCAACTTATCAATATAAAGTGAATGATACTAGTTTACAATATCCATATATATCAATGTCATTATTAGAAAATGTCATATATATGTAACACATTTTAAATTATGAATGCGTAGTTAAACATTTGTATGATGTATATCTTAAAATAATATAAAGGTTGTGGATAGATACAACTTGTTGAATTTTTAATAGACAATGAAGAGATGCCACCAACTTAGTAAGGTTGTTGGGTAATAAGGGAAGCTTGACATAAAAGAACCACGTGAGAGTATGTCATGTATCACATTCAAATATCTCATGAAAATAAGTGTGTATTGAAAATTTAAATATTCTAACAAACATAGAAGAAATAACATATATAAATAAGTACGCTAGTAACATTTGAAAATATTTTTTAGGTCCTAATTTTGAATTTTTTAAAATATTTTTATTTTTTTAACATTTTCCATATTTGAATTTTTTTTTAATTTTTTAAATATTTTATATTATAATATTGAAAAGTAATTTAGGAATCAAGTCTTTCAAAATATAATAAAATGGGAGGAATTTGAACAATACTCAATAATGTGCTAAAACATAAAGTGGTAATAAGAAAGGTAATCCATGTACTCCAAATGTATGTGTAAGTTTAGCTTAAATTATTAAAATATATAAAAATATACATGATCCTCAATTTCCAAGAGATAAATGTGATCATTTAAGTGCAATGAAAACTATAACACGATAATTATGAAATAGTGAGTAAGAATTAGGATTGAAGGTGTTTGTAATATAGTTGCTTTGGATTATTTGAATTGGTTTTAAAATCAAGTGGGTAAGTGCCCAAAATGAAAATTTAAAGCTAAGGGATAAAAAAAATTATTATAAATTGGAATATAACAAATAAAAAAGTAAAATCAAATAATATATGCACAAATGGAGATATACAACTATAATTCAAGGATCCCATCAAGGGAATGCCTATGTATAGGTCCTATATCATTAGGATCATACCAATATTTGGGATAAATATGATCATAATTACCAATGTAATCATTATCATATAAAATAAATAACACATAGGTTTTTTTGTAAGTATGATGTCATTTTGATTATATTATGTATCTATGTATGAAATACTTGTTGCACCATAATTGATTAAACATTAGGAAGAGAAGTTATTTGTGATTTGAATTTATATTTTTTTATCTATGCATGAATTATATATAATGTTTGATTCTTTAGCAACCATACTTGTATCATTAGACTTAGTATGAATATTTTTCTTCCCTATCTTGAAATTTTTCATTTAGTAATTATTCTTTTGAAATATTATTTTTTCATATTATTATTTTTGTAAACTTTCTTTAATTTTGATTTTTAAATCTCTTCTTGTTCTAAATTATCCTTTTGTATCCATCTTTTCTCTTTATGTTCTTTGTGAACTTGTTGTTTATGAGATGAAATATAACTATATTTCTTAATTGATTTATCTATTATGGGATCACCAATATCAATGATACTTTGTATTTTTTTCTCAAATCTAAACAAATATATGCATGATGCACATGAATTATATGATATGCTCAATAATATTTTGATATTATTAAAGGAATAATAAAATGTAATGCAATCAAGTTATTTTGAATATTTATCTTAGAATCTCACTTGGAATATTATATCTTTTTGTATACTTTTTTAAGTATTAATTATAGATATATGTTACTTGTGAGGCATATGATAGATCGATGAAGATACATGATTAACACTATCATATTATACAAAATTTGTATATTTTTTATTATTTTCAAGTGATATGATATTTGATATAAAATATTGATTTTTTATTTTTCTACTCTTCTAATGACCTTTTAATAGTGATGATCTGATCTTGAATGGATTCACAAGCATAAACCATAGGTATATTTAATTGAATACGCATAAAAATACCATTAAGAAGAGGTGTGGAAGGTTGAGGGATATTATTTTTTATATTTATTTAGATATTCATTAATTATAAATTAGTTTTTTGCTTCTTATTAAATAATAAAAATAGAGGAATTAGCACTAGAAAAACATGCATTGTCATTATGTGGTAACTCTATGCTAATATTATGACATTGTGGCTTAAGAGTAACATCATGTGATGATAAACATGAAGTGGTAGGAAAAATCATAATATATACTAGGAGTGTAATGGATTTCCATTGTA
Organism: Torreya grandis; assembly: GCA_037957365.1. Classification (NCBI taxonomy): domain Eukaryota; kingdom Viridiplantae; phylum Streptophyta; class Pinopsida; order Cupressales; family Taxaceae; genus Torreya; species Torreya grandis. The sequence goes on from JARHVA010001790.1 coordinate 1,467,569, forward strand.
TCTTATGATGTACTAAGGGAAGATGAATGAAGCCCATCCTCATTTATTGATAAGGGGGAAAATCTACGATATTATTCACAATATCCAATATTTGTAAATGAGTATCTTTAGAAACTAATTATTTATTTAAAATAAATTTATTGATAAATATTTTTTTTAGAATAATTTTAATTTGATTTGGTATATTTACCTCTAAATGTTACTTTATTTGAGACTTGGATTGCTCTTTTTGCTCTAGATTATTAGTCAGGGAAGAAGGTGAATTAGAAGAAGATTCTATAGGTGAAATTGGTTTAATGAACACTTATTTACAAGAGTCAGCTAATTGAGATTTTATATTCATTACAACATCATAAAAATAATAATTATCACTAAATTCATCTTTCATAATTTTTTTTATTTTAACATTTTGCACATTAATCATGATAATTAAAAGGCATAGCATGAGTAAAGAACCATTTATTCAAAGGATGTGCATCATTAGCATGTTGAATTTGACTATCTATGATATATAAAAAGAAATTAAATGCAAAAAATTAAATTATTATAGATTAAAACTAATCTAGAATGTGCAAAGGTAATAATGACTATGAGTATAATACAATCAAAACCAAGGTATAATCGGTGATCTTGAAAAGGATTTGAATGATTGTGTGACTTCTAAAATACACTTTCTCATTTTTTCATTAGTTTTGGACCAATGTTTCAAATCACTAAATATATATTGAAATCATTCATATACCCCCTAACCTAATTTCTAAGGGTACAATGAGAGAGGTGCACAATAAATCAAAAAAATAAAAATATGCTTTATATGGTATAAATAAGGGATCCTATGAATTTTTGATATACCATAAGGTACATGGAAATTAAATTTTGTGTTTATTGATTTAAAATGGCTATGATAATTTTGGTAAACCCCTCACACCATGATGTCTATAAAATAGATCACCGTGTAACCCTTCACTATAGTCACTAAGTGTTTTTAACAATCTAGAACATAGTTCCTAAAAATTAGCACAAGTAAAATAGAAAATAAAAGTGAAAGGTTTTTATGTATAAATATAAAAAATCAACCTGAGGTCAAAATAAAGATCTTATATGTTAGATGTTATCCAAGGTGACAAAGTAACTTCTTCAATGTCAGATTAAATCCAAGGTCAAAGAAAATTGGCTCACTGAGTGTCATATTTATATCCAAGGTTGACGGCTAAATTTTTTCAGTGTTATGAAGATAAAAAAAATTAATTAAATATTAAGACAAAAATAAATCAAACAAAAATCAATGTTCTAAATAAAACCGGTTTACTAGAATGTTTATTTATTTTGGATTGAATAAATCAAACTAACTGATCTAAAATATAGAAATTGATATACAGGAAATATATAGATATATAAGTGAAATAAAAAAATTTAAAAATTGGAATTTATCTAAAAATAATAAATTAATCAATATATCTAAAAACTTTCCTCAAATAGATCTTATGTTGATTGTGCAAGTTGACTATGATTAGAAACTAGTTGAAAAGGCCTATAAACCATATTATGTCTGAAATAAATAATTTAAATTATGGTTAGAAAATTCCATGCTAAGAGGATAGTGCCACATTGTGGTCTTTCATATTGACTATGGCTACATCTTGATTGACCATGTGACAAAATTTTTGATTTGGGGATGTGTCTATTTGTGAGGGTTTGCTAATTTTTTGTGTGTATATTTATCACACAAAGACCTACAAAATAAAAAAAAACCTAAATATTTCACAATAAACACAATAGAGATCAAATTAAAAATGGGGGAATAGGGTTAGGGTAATAACTAAGATACCCTCATAAAAAAATACATACTTTGAGTGTTGCCTACATATCCAAAAATAGCCTTAGGTCGATGTAGTGATTCCTCTTATAGCGAGTGTGTAATCCATGATTGTGTAACTATATTAATGAAACTAAGATTTTTTTTGAAATTATTGATAATGGATTCTATTAAACTTAAATAAATATATTTATAATGACCTATGACTATTATAATGCAATGAAATTTTGCTCGGTGTGTATTAGAATATTTAAGTGGTTGTTAGATGTATTTTGAAAAGCTTTTATGTGATTATAGAGAGGAATATTTTGAATATTTACACTAATAAAAATAAATAAAATTGTATGATGGGTTAAAAATAATGTACCAAATTTAATAATTTAATATTGGGGCATGAGGGATAAGGTTTCACTAGTGTACATAGCCATAATGCAGCTCTATATGATCTAGTGCAATCCTATCCTAGAAGGACAAAGATTGATGGAATTTTTTTGATAAGTTCATGTAAGTAGATCATGGATGTCTAAATTATGTTTCAATTATTTTCAATATAATTTTTGTAGTGTATGATTCCATAGAGATAATAATTCATCATAGTTTCTAATAGGCCAAGTGAGTTAAGGATGTCAAGATTAAACATTTTCAAACACTTAATAATTAATTTTATGTGTATAAACCACCTTGTTTACTGTTATAATATTATGTTTATGTATTTTATAGTGTGAAATATTGTATTAATATATTATTTATTTATTTTTGGCTAGTGTGTGATTTAATAGGTTTCCTAAATGTGGTTGTGGTGATCACATCTATGGGACTATTATTTCCCTTATTTGATGTATCTCCTATATCTTGGCCATTTTGTCATGTCTAGGGCATGTTTTATTGTAATGATTGAATTACCCATAATTAGTGTAATATATTAATTGGTTTTTGGTTGGATCACTTAGATTAGTGGACACAACCACTATGAAGGTTGGTCATGAGTTATAAATATGACACAATAAATCCTATCTCCATATATTAGTTGTTGAATTAGAGGATACATACCCACTAGTGTCTAGGATTCCACCACCATTTCCACTCATTGTGTCATTTATTAGTGTAAAAATTCTATTTTTTAATGTCTTTATATTCAAAAACATACGATACACAATATTCAATCCCTTGTTGGGATATTTTTTGTTGGTGGTGAATCACCCTTCATTTGAGTCTCTTGCTTCAATAGTAATTTATCTAACTCTTGTTGTAACATTTCCATGTTATCTTATATAAACAAATATATCTGATATCCATGACTAGGATTACAAGTGTCAAGCCATTTCCAATGTCTCAAAAAATTTATTAAATATTTTACCATCCATGTTAAATATTAGATATGGTATTAATCCTAAAATAACCCACTAATCATTTATTTCTCATTTAGTAGTTCCTCTAATTTTCTTGCATTGCCTTGAATCATTGGTCATATTATTTCACATTTGAATTTTATTTTTGTATTAGTTATATCATTTTACTTATACTCTAAGTTTTGATGTTGGGTAATAGAAATCCCATTTTAAGGCCTTTTACATTTGCCCATGAATTGGTGTGTCTTGTGTTGGTTTTCATATACCATTTTAATGCATCATCTTTTATTGTCCTAAAAAGTTCAAATAATTTTACCTACTCATCTATAACAATGTGTGTCATCCAATATAAATATAGTATAAATGGTTTTTCCTCAACATCCTTAGTGTCTTTTCCAATGGGGTCAATTTCATTCTATTATGTGTCATCTTTGGATTGTTAGACTGTGTGTTTGCACTACTACTATTACAATTATTATATGTGATTTTTCTCTAAGATACTTGAGATTTTTAGTTGATCATATGTTTTTTGTCTAACAAGTGTTTATATTATTCCTTTGTCTCCAATTAATTGTATTTGAAAATGTATTTTTTTCAAAAACCTCTGCTTGATTCTCCATAAACTCTTTTCTAATTTTTATTTCTCCACTAAAATTTTATAACCATTTTCTACTTATTATCCTATATTTGAAGTGGCATAGGGTATGATATTTGTTCCAATAGGTTCATATCCTCATGATACCTCTTTTTGTTCTAGTTTTTTTGTGTGGGGTTACTTTTAGTATCCTCTTTGTAATATTATATAGTTATCCTATCCTCTTCCCTAGTATTCTCATTAACTAATCCCTCTTCCCCTAATCTAACTTATTTATGTTATCTCTCTTGTATTTATATAATATTACTACTAAAATTTCATTCTAAATTTCTTCTTTCTCTATGGTTGATATCCTTTCCAACATCTATTTATTCTTCTATTCTTTCTCCATGTATTATTCCTTATAAACTATCTCCTTTCATATTCCCTTATTCAATTGATAACATCTCTTCTCTTGGTTCTACTATATAACTCTCTTATCCTATTTTCATAGTATCTACTATTATTTATTCTATATCTCATCCCTTACTAATTTATAGGCCTCATCCAATGTGGGCCATACTAATCACCATAAATTAATATTTCACACCTAGGGTTTTAAACATTTTATGGGTTCCCATTAGTGATACTAATTCTAACAATCCTTGATGCATATCATTCATGAATTCATACGGTGTATGGTATAATATATCTTATATTTATTCCTTTCCTTAAATTCATTTGCACCTTGTAGCAATATTAATGCCAACTCATCTTTTTTGTTAGATGGATAACATCTCAATTTTCAATATGGATATATCCACTGGTAGAGGCTAGATTAGTGTCATCCATAATCATAGTTCTCATTAATATCCTATATTCTCTCTCCATTTCTTATATATTTCTCTCATATCCTCTAATTTAATTATCTTCCTCAATTTGTTTTCTCCTTTATTCGTTCACCATTTTCCTCTTCTCTAACTTATTTGATTTAACATTTTGTTAATATCTTTATTAGTTTCTCTTAACTAAATTATTATTTATTTGATACTTACCTTTCTATCAGCCTCCATATTATTTAACCTACCTAAACTATTTAAAAAAAATTATAACAAGTCACATCTTTTGAGGATCCCCCTTATTTACACACCATCCCTTAAGTGTCTATACCCTAAGGCATTTTCCCCCCCTCTCTTACCAACCTTTTATCCATAAATAAATTGTAAATTAAGAGTGGTACCATATTTAATAAGATTTATCTTTATTTTTTAATGGACTTGGATTTATTAGAGTCAAATATTTTCCAAATTTGAATATCCCAAACTATTAATAATGAATTAGTGTGGTCTCAAATCGGTTGTCAATAGTTTGGGACCAAGGTGTGTCTCTTGATATCCTAAAGTTTATATGTATCCCACTTAATTGGTTTATTAATATTAACCCTTAAGCCTTGTGTATTTTTATCTTGTATTAATAATCTACAAAAATTTGACCCAAAATTATTCTTCATCTAATATAAAGAAGGATGACATTAATTTAAATAATGACTCACTAATTTGATTGGTTTTAGAGTGGATGTTTTCTAGTATTTATTCCCACCACTTTTATATTTTTTTTAACTTTGTCTTATAAAATATAATGTATACCTTACTCTTGAAATTAGTTAATTAAAGTTTGTATGGTGCCATAAAATATTGACATCAAATTTGAAACTATGGTTACAAATAATTATGCAGTTCAAGTTAACTCTAGTTAGAGATAATACAATATTGAGGTTAGTATTTAGTGGAGTTATTTATAATATGGATTCAAAAATTAAAATAAGTAGTTGTTTTCATTCATATTTTAAAAACTTAGTTATTTCCTACTTTAACTTCATTTCTCTATAAAAGTATAAATATAAAGGCCTTTATAGTTCCACAGATGTCTTTATTCTATAACACTACTCTCTTTAATCTATTATCAATATTATACACGATATTAAAGTTATCTATATACTCTATAACATATTATGTCAATCTACTTATCTCTATTCAAATTTCTCTATGTTATATCTATCATTTTAAAAAAATTTGGTAGAAATACTAACTAGACGAATTTACAACTCAATGATCATGCATGTGTAAGACATGCCTTTTATTAATGAAGGTCATCATGTGTTATCATAGTTATCCAATCCATACCACATTACCTAGGTTATTACAATCATTTATCCCATTGACTTGGAGATGTACTTTGATGTTGCAGTAGATTTAGAGGTTTTATGGTAATCTTGTGTTAATCATATACGTTAATGAATATTGATAAATATTATCATTGTAATTATTTTTATCCTTAAGTAGATATATGTTTGTTTTTTTCTTATATATTACCTAAGTATTCTCCAATAACATTCATGTAAAAAGAAATGAAAAATGGGGGAAAACTAAAAAGGAGAGGTAGATGGACTATGGCTATTTTTCATAAATAACAAAGTGTTGTGCTAAAAATTCATGAGCTTATTATTACAATTTCATGGTGAATATAAGGTTGTTATAATATCTAGGGTTATTTCTAAAGGAATATATATATTACATACTATAGATATCTAAAAAGTTGTATACTCAAATCTCTCTATAATTTTTGAATTTTAGTTTCATGATAAAAGGAGTTATTTTTAAGAAAATAATGGATGTTTCATGTGGGATTTACTAAATGTATATGATCTTGTTAAATTTAATTATATATATCTAAATTTGGCTTAGACATGACCTTGAGTGAACTTGAACATTGGGGAGTTAAAAATAGAAAAGCATGAAGAAAAATATAAAGTAAAACAAAGAACTTGAACATGTAAAACACATCAAAATACACATCCTTAGAAGATAATTAATAATTCATGATATGTTACTGAAATTAATAATATAAATGTGTGTAATTTATGCCACCTCCATTGTTTCAATTAAAAATAGTGGGATGATTGCATGAACCACTATGGCAACTCTACCATGCACTTTTAAAACCATGGACTTAGAAGGTTTAATACCCAATTTTGAGGTTTTTAGACTTAGTTGAGGCCTAAAAAGAGGAAAAATATGGAAAATATGAGAATACCAAGTTTGATCATGTTATTTTTTTAATCAAGTCCTTACATCATTATTGGATATCATAAAATGTTACACCATGAAAAATTTGGGTGGTTACATATTTCCCCCTTAGAAGGGCATCTTGCCATGATTTGGTGAGGGTTTTTTTAATAAGTAGTGGAAAACTTAAAGGAAAATTAAAAATGATAACTTACCTCACTTACTTGTGCAACATAGTGAATCTAGCCAAGACACCCTCATGATATGCAAATGAAGATCAAGAATCAAGTGAAATATTATGAAGAAAGTAGAAAATGTATTGATTAATTCAAATATGTAAAAGAATTATTTACCATTTTATGGGGGTGATAATAATACATGAACCATCTTGTTAGGGGACTGAAGTTAATATTGTGTGAATAGGTATCAACATTAAAGAGACAAAAATGTGAAAGGAACATGCTTTGCAACCAAATTATAGGAAATAAAACACAATAATATTTACCATCTAGGTTGTCCCAAGTTAATTTAGGATTGATTTTTTTAAAAAATTGTCAAATTATGTGAAAAATAAATCTTGTAAGAGATATTTTTCCAAAAATGAAAATTTTTAAATAGAATAATAAGTTTTAAATAGAAAAAAGGCTATCTAGTGTGTAAAATAATTTGTGCATTGCAACCTTAAAAAATTTAGAACTATAGATTACTAGTAATAAAACTATGTGAAACTATAATCAAATCAAAAATAATGAGGATAGGATGCTAGCAGTAGAAACAAAAACAAGCATGTGCAATCACATCTAATATTTCTCATAATTTACTCAAAAACCTAGGTTTAGGAATTTTATTTGAAAAATGGCCTAGAATTTATGAAATTTGAAAATTATAATGTCAAAATGTTCGTATCAATGTGAATTCTAGGAGTATATAATTTTTTTTTTGAGATTTAGCTTATATTTAAAAATCAAGTTATGTTTAGGTTTAGGGCCATGGTAGACAAAATTATTGGTAAATTGACCATTAATTTTTGCATTAATGGTATTGTAACAAACATAATAATTATGTGACCACCATGATAATTGCATAAACATCATAGTGGTTTCAAAACTATCTATAGCATATAATGTGAATTTCACTATAGTAAGGGATAAAATGTCTTTGGATAGATTATGAATAATCCATATTTTATTTTTCATGGTTACAAGTGTGATCATAGGAATCCAAGAAGGGAGGTTAATAATATGTTAGTTGGAGCAATAAAAAATTCAATAAACACACTAACAATTAAACTCCAAGACTAGATTTTAGGGGTGAGCTTAGTAACAAAGTAAAATTGAAAACACAACTAAAATGTAAAATACAATTAATCCTTTACCTTCCTTAGGAGCTCCAAATGCTTTGTTAAGTGGCTTTCTTAGTTTGTGCATCAAAGAGTATTTGGAAAATGAATCTTGTTGGCTCCTTCTCTCCTTGACACCATTATATTTGATATGGATTGATGTAGCTTAGCTCAATATTTTGGTATTATAACATTACTTGCAACAAAATACCTTATGTCTCTCTCCAAATTTGCATTATAACTTGTGCTTATGAGATCTTGAAAATGAAGAGGCATGTCATTGTATTTATATCAAATGGATTTAACTCCAACCCAAGGTGAGTCAAGGTGGAGTTAAGGCCTGTAATGGGTTCAAACCTAGCCTAAGTGAGTCAAATATAACCCTAGTAGAGTTAATAGTTTTCAAGTAATCATGATTTTCAATTACTAGGCATGGATCTCCAAAATATATATTTTAAGATGTTTTTAAAGAGATTGAAAAATCATAAAGGCAATGATGAAAGGCTAAGATATTTTGAATTTTTAAATTTCCTTTTTTATTTATTCATTAAATACACAAGGATATTTCAACTAAGCATTTAATTTGGTTTAGCTTGTTAATTAATTATGATTAGCCATATAGTTCTTTCTAGATTTAATATTTGTTCATGTGACCCACTTAATAGGTCTATAGGCCAAATTGACTATTGTTGTGTTGTAAAGTGCTTAGGCATGAATTTGTAAGAGGTTATTTTTGCATCTGATAAGATACACTAATTAGGGATGTCTCAACATGATTATGACCTTTTAATAAAGATGTGCAAGTAAATTTAAGATGTTTAGTGATTCCTAGACTTAATTTTTAATGGTTTTTAGGAATCAATTTGAAGTTTGGGCAAGAATCAGTTGTAGCTAATTTTAAGTGTTTATAGGTTACCCATATTTAGGAAGATGTTACAAGATTTAAGCATAATAACATCTTATCAAATAATTAAATAGACTACAAAGAAGATAATTATTGAATAAGAAGCTCCAAACAATGTTTGGGAAGCCTATAATGATGCCCCCTTGAGGGAGTGGCTGACACATATGTTGGATGGATGGTCCCTTGAAAAGAAGCAAGAAGAAGAATAAAATTAACCCATGGGTAATATTAATCAAATTAATAAAATGCTTGCATAATTTATTTAAAAAGTACTAATTTCCCTACAGGTAATTATAATCATTAACAAAGGTTGAGATGATAAGTTTCCCAAAGGTGGTTATAATCAATGGCACAACCATATGCCTTAATTAGGGTTGATGATTCAAAATAATGATTTGCCCATGGGTATTTATAATCAATAAGATGACCTAGATTGAATAAATATGTTTTATTATGCCCAACTAAGGCATATCAGTAATCATAACTGAAGGATATAACATATCATATAGATTAAAGATGAACAGGTGCAAATGTAGATGCAAAGATCTAATGACTGAAGAAGACACAAATAACTAGGCACACAAGGATACATAAAGTGATGAAAGAGAATAATAAAAGAATAAGAATTTATTAATATAAATGATTTACTTGTACCTTCCAATTCAAATATTCTCATCCTTATTAGCATTGATATAACCAAAATGGTCAATGGGTTGATTCGATCAAAGAGGTTGGGAGGATTTCCCAAGATTACCTAGGAGAAACTTATGTGACTCCATTGCATGTAAGACTTCTCAAGCTAATTTTTGATATCACATGTGATGGTATACCTCATGATAGAACATCATGAGAACTTTGTTGAAATATGCATAAGGATTGACTCTTGATCCAATAAATAATTGAAAATAACACACTAATGATAAAAACCACAATGACAATGTTGATGTATGAATATGGATGGACTCAATAATAATGCACAAATAATCACCCAATGAACACATATGGACTGAGTTGAGGCAAAATATTGAAAGTAAATAAATATGTAAACAAATAAACAAACAAACAAACACACAAAAAGCCTAAAAGTAAAAGTAAAAAAAACATCTTAATAATGTATTTGCCTAATAGGGTGGATTGAAGATGACTAAATAGACTTAGATAGAATAAATGTGTTTGGATTTTAAATTTTTTGAATGATTTTGTAATTTTGAGATATCTTAATTCATTAGAGATTGACAAGATACCACTCACAAAATGGTGAGAGCATATAGAAAAGATGGACTAACCTAACCTCAATGTGAATCAATCATAACCTACATAGTCCCATTAGGACCTCAAGTCATAGTAGTTATGCCAACATAAAAGGTGGTGAGAACCAACTAGTTATTAACAAATTTACAAATTGAGGCAAATTATAATAGTAATTTCAAGGTAATGCAGTAATGTATGGTAAAGGTGTTGTTCGTACTTTGACCATACATAGTTATAATTAGGAAATAATAGAATATGTTTGTGCTACTAATTTTCCCATAGGCAATTATAATCAGTGGCACTATTCAAACGTAAATGAAAGATAACTTACCAGATCCAATGTCACATAATTTTCATAGACTATCATTTAAACATGGAATTAAAAAACTACTAAAATTAAATTATAATCCCCTCAGATAAGGTATGATAAAAACCAAAGGAACTAAGATCAAAAGGGTCAGGTAGGATAACTAAAAATAGGCTTTGAGGTAATAAGGATGACGTGGTAAAATAACATAGGGTATTGTTTAGGATGATGATGGTATGAAGATTGGATAAAATGGTAAGAGGTTTACCCCCAAGTGGTAAGACAAGGTAAATGGTAGGGTATGAAATAATGACAAAAGAAATGGAAAATGAAAGTGTAAGGTAAATAACAAATGGCAAAGACAAGGTAAATGTTTTTGGCTGGGTATGGTTTTTGGTTTTATGATTTTGGCTTGATAAATGATTTTGTTGTTCCTTATGATGTGGAGATGCACATATTTATTAGCATATGATACAAATAGAATAGTAAATCATGTAAATTACTGGGCCACACCTATTTTTAATAAATGATCTATTAAAAATTGACTATAGATTTAGACTTCAAAAATGTTGTGATCTTTGTTGGTCATTGATTATATTTCCTTCAAACATTGAGATAAGGTATATTTTTAGCCTCTATAAAGTAAAGTGCATCTAAGGATGGTAAATATGGATAAGAAATGGATGATAGTTCTATTTGGTAATGTAAAGGTGGATGATAATGGAATGTATAATGGTAAGGCAACAAATAAAGATCGAGATTTTCAAGCATACACAATGTTGTTGATTCTAGATTTGATATAACTTTGGATGTGGTAAGGCCGAATACTTATAAATATGCTCTCAATAAGACCACTATATTTTTATATTGTTTGGGCCTAAGAGTAACTACCATCTACTTATGATGTAGATTGGAAGCTATATTGATGTTTTCTTGAATAATGCTTTCATCAAGTAGTGAAGAACTATTGTGACTATATTGATGTTTTCTTAAATAATGTTTTCATCAAGTAGTGAAAAACTATTGTGTTTAGCTATTGGTACCTTGATGAGGTTTCCACCAATGAAGTTGTCTTAATTGTCTTCTAGTGCCTTTGAAAAGGTTTCACTAGAATATGCTCAATTTGGAATTTAATTTCCCCCTAACACATCCAAAAAGCTTTCACTAGGAGTTTTTTCTTCTTATACATGAATGTGGTCTTGGTCACCCTTGATATTATATAAATGATATGTTTCCATGGATGTAATTTAATAATTTTTTATTCTATCGATCCTAATCAACACTTATGGGAGATGGAAGGTCAATAAAATGGCTAAGTTGGTTAGTGGTAATGGCATGTGGAATGATAATGGAATGGGAAGAGGTAACACAATCCTCATAAAAGATACTAGGAAAAATTATTTCAATCCTAAAGAAATCATCCTCAAAGATTGTGTAAGGATAAAAAATATATTAAAATTGATCTACAAGGCATGCATAACCCATGCTATAACATCCATAAATGTATTCTAATTTTGAAGTTGACTCTGACTCAAGGGACTCTGAATTTGATGTTGATTCTAATTATGATGCTAAATTTGATGTCAATTCAAGAATATAACTAACTTCAATGTTTATTCCTCATCTTGTGTGGATGTTACTACAATGATGTCTTATTGAATGTTTGGTTTTAGACAAGTAATGACCTGTGATAGCATAATGGGCTCCACAAAGATTGGTTGTTCAAAGTGAGACTCGTCAATGATAGAAAAAAGGTTAAGAGACAACTCCTTAGAGATTAGCTTTGCAAAGGGAATCTCTTTAAAAATAGGCATATGGTCAAGATAATGATTTCCCCAAAGGTAATTATAATCATTAAGAAGTGACTCAGTAAAGGTTGGCTTGTCAGAGCAAGACTCCTTGACAATAGGGATAGTATCAAAAGGTGATTCATCATAGGTTTACTTGTCACAAATAGGTGTTTCAACAAAAACATCATGGATTGGTTGGTTCTTTTATCCTTGGTTTATAAACAATTTTAAAATACCAGTTTTGAATATATATTGGTCATTGAATGATTGAAATGGTTGAACATGTACTGATTGGCTCTATTTTGGATCAATAATTAGCATGGGTTTTCTAAAGTGGGGAATAATTGGCAATGGATGAAGAATGGTCAGTGGTTGGATAATGGTGGGATTAACAAATGTTGGTTTATGGCCTAAGATGGTAACTTTTACTCATTGAGTTTTGATTGGATAAATTTGTTGGGATAATGAGTTACCATATTTGAAATGGCCTAGAATGGTAATGGTAGGGCATTATTCAACACGGTTGCTATCATGATCCAAAGGATGAAGTCCTGGAATGGTAATGGTAGGGCATTATGAAGCTTGGTTTTTTGCACAATCCAAAAGATGAGGTCTTAGAATGGTAATCCTTGGATGTTGTGGAGCTTGATTACTTACACAAGCCAAAGGATGAGGTCTTGGTATAGAAATGGTAGTCCTTAGATGTTGTGGATCTTAGTGGCTCATGAAGTCTGAAGGAGGGTTAAAAATATAGGTGGGGGATTAGATGGCATGATCAATGATATGGCAAACATCATACATCAACTATCCCAAAGAATGTACTATTGAACACATGACTTGGATTTATTCCTTAGATTGAGGATTATAAGGATAATATGAATCCATCTCAAAAACCACTTCTTCACCATAGGGATCTTGAAAAAACTCAATATTTGTGGATATTATATCATAACTCAGATTGTACATGACTCCACCATAAGTGTAGTGAGAAATATCCAAGTCAATTATGAATGCATCACAAAAAGGCCTAGATCTCTACAAACTCTTAAAAACATTATCCAAAGGACAAAAGGTTCTAACGTGGTTGAGGGAGTAGATTTGTACCTCAAAAATGGTTACTACTAAAACTTGGTCTAAAAAAATCTAACATCAAATGTCTAACATCAAATATCTCACACAAAAGGTCAAGTGGTGAAATAAAAATTGACATACCAAACTCTAGGTCAAAAGTATTTCAAATAAGCCTAATTTAAGAAAACAAAAGTTGCTAGGTCTATTGGCCAAACATGACACAAAAATTAGGCTAAAAAAAGGCATATGCTAGGACTTTTGAAAAAACAAGCACAAAATCTATACTTTAAACAAAATGGGTGTGATTTAATCTAACAAATCTGAAACACTTCAGCATAGACTAGGCATTTGACTTTAGACATGAACTTGGTCAGTTAGTATAAGGCATCAAATAAAAGTCATGTGGAGAGATAGGCAGTGTCTCCTAAATAAAGGAACAAACAATTGTTGAAAACTAGGCTTCTTTGAAAAAATAAGATGGATAAAATTGAAAAACATAATGACACTAGGTATATGGAGCTTTGGTTTCAAAAAATGGCATTTGGCACAAAGAAAACAAGTTTATGAAATTATTTGATTAGGGTAAAGATGTTATCATTCTCTAAATATGTAATCAATGGTTTGTTTCAAGACTCCAAAACACAAAACTCTAAATGGATTGGGTAGCATAATGTTACCCTTTCCAATCAAGTTACATGCAAACTAAAAAAAATAAAAATACTAAGGCAAAGGTATGGTGTCAAATGGATGGCATAATGACTCCTAAAACAATAGAGTGATGTATGAGACAAGACTCATTTTTACATGGCATAATAGACAAAATGGATATCTTTATACTCAAAAACTATGCAATAAAGAATAAAATGACACAATCACCTAAGTGTAACATCCTAAATCTTAAAATTGATAAGGTTACATAGTACTATTGAATTATATCTATATAGCACTCTTGAGAGGATTTTAAGTGTTAATCTAAAATTAATGGTGCATGAATAAGTAGGGTTTTTACACCCCCTTCTCTTAAGATATTGTATAGTGACATGGAACTTTGGGTTACTCACCCTACATCAACATATGTTCGTGGCAAGTGAGGTTGTTCTAAAACTAAATTTTTACACATTTCTAGATGGTCCCAAGTGTGGATAACAAAATATATGCTCACATCATTTGGATCCATGTCAACTAAATTATTGTGAAAAGGCATTTTCTTTTTCACAACCACTACATCCTTCACTTGTTCAGTGTTGTGTGATGTTCTAATTGCCCCTACGGTTCAAGGTAGTTTCTTACTAATAAAATTTACTTAACCACTCATGAAAATGTCCTAATAAGTCAACCTAAATTTTTATACCCCACCATAGAGTGGGGTTGAAATTATTCTAAGAGATGAATTATTAGGTCAATGCTTCCATAAATAACCCATGAGGAGGCTATCAACTCCCACTCACAAGCCAAATTGCATAAAAATAAAAGATAAGTGAAAATAATTTAAGGTCACATCTAGATCACCCAAATCATATAGATTTAAGGAGAGACTTAATGATGTTATTTTCATGTATTTGGATAAGGAATAAATGCAAATAAAGATCACTTTTGGTCACTTGAGTTCCCTAAAGGGGATGGGGGAGAGCATACATGCATCAATCATTTTAAAAAAATAAATAACTTTGAAAGAACAAGCATAAAACAAAAAAATATTAAGAGTATGTAATCTAAGTGAGAGTGTTTATTTTAATGCACCAAATTGAAATTTTTATGTAATTTTGGCCCCTTGGCATGTGTTGAAAACTTTTTAAAAATTCACAAACATCTAAGCATAAAAATAACTAGATTCCTTTTCGGCACCAAACAAAATGTTCAAGACTTAACCACTTCCATTTTTTTCCCTTTTCTAGCTTAGGTATTATAATTTTTTGAGGTTTTTTGCCTAATTTTAAGCCCAAATTTTAATGTAGAATAAATATTTCAAAACTTTGATCTTGGTTTTCTTTATTTACTTCTCACAAAGATTGAAATTAGTCCAGAGGGGATCAACATTAGTTGATTGAAAAATGGCATCAATCAATATAGAGGTAACTAACATCAGTCAACAAGGGGTTGATGTCAGTCCTAAAAAACAT
This sequence comes from Torreya grandis, assembly GCA_037957365.1. Classification (NCBI taxonomy): domain Eukaryota; kingdom Viridiplantae; phylum Streptophyta; class Pinopsida; order Cupressales; family Taxaceae; genus Torreya; species Torreya grandis. Next base: position 1,483,155 of record JARHVA010001790.1, read on the forward strand.
AGAAAAATAATAGTATAGTTTTAACAAAAAATATTGTTAGCCAATGAGTTTAAAATTGATGAATAACACTAGATCTTACAATCAAAGGGTCAACTAAATGATATTCAAGCCTTTAGAATTAAAACCAAAACTAAAAACTCCAAAAAGGCTTATTTTAAATGTGTTTTATCCACACTCTATTCCATATATAGAGGTCGATATTGGTCCTAAGTGGACTGACATCAGTTTTGGAAATATCAACATCGATTCTATTATAGTCAATGTTGATCTCTATATAGAATTATGTATGACTAAAAAATAGAATACGTGAAAAATAATGTTAAAACTTGAATTTTGAAGATTCTTCAGCATTCAATATCAAAACTAACATTTTCATATTATACTCCTTTTTTGCATGGGATTCTTGAGGTCTCATTGGGCACGCCATTTGTGATCATAGGAATAAAAAAGGAGGTTATTAATATGTTAGTTCAAGTAACAAAAACTTCAAGAAACACACTAACACTTACACTCCAATCCTAGATCTTAGGGGTGAGATTAGTAAAAAAATACAAATGAAATCACAACTAAAATGTAAAAGACAATTAATCTTTTACCTTCCTTGGGAGCTCCATATGCATAATTGAGTGGCTTGCTCAATTTGTGCATCAAAGATTCTTTGGAAAATAAATCTTGTTGGCTCCTTATCTCCTTGGCACCATTGTCTTTGATATGGATTGATGTAGCTTTGCTCATGATTTTAGCATTATAACATGGCTTACAACAAAATACCTTATTTCTCTCTCTAAATTTAGATTATGAGATCTTGAAAATAAAGAGGCATGACATTATATTTATAGAAAATGGATTTAACTCCAACCCAAAGTGAGTCAAGGTGGAGTTAAGGCTTGGAATGGGTCCACACCTAATGTAAGTGAGTCAAATATAACCTCAATAAAATTATTAGTTTTCAAGTAATCATGATTTTTAATTACTAGGCATGGCTCTCCAAAATCGATATTTTAGGATATTTTCAAAGAGCTTGACAACTCATAAAGGCAATGATGAAAGGCTAGGATATTTTAAATTTTATTATTTATTTATTTATTAATTACACATGGATAATTCAACTAGGCATTTAATTTGGTTCAGATAGTTAATTAATTTTGATTAGCCATTTAGCTCTTTCAATATTTAATATTTCTTCATGTGCCCTATTTAATAGGTCCGTAGGCCAAATTGATTGTTGTTATACCCAAGGTGTTTAGGGATGAATCTATGAGAGTTTATTATTGCATATGATAGGATACCCCAATTAGGGATGTCTCAACATGATTATTATATTTTAATAATGATGCACAAACAAATTTGGGATGTTTAATGATTCTTAGGCTTAATTTGTAATGCTTAGTAGGAATCAATCTGAAGTCTAGATGAGAAGCCAGTTGTAACCAATTTTAGGTGTCTACAGTAAAGAGTTTAAATTTGATGGATCAAGGATAGGGAGCATGAATATTTTTCGAAAGTGAGAAGAGTATTGATGATGGAGGATACCATTTTACTTGGTAGATTATGGATATGGAAATTATAATAGGTGAATATAGTTTACTCATATAATAGGATACTATGTGGTTTGTTCATATATTGGGAAGCATACCAAAACACCTTTTATTTTCCATAGGTCTTAGTAAAGTATGCCATCACACTAATAATTTTTAAAATAATTTAGGTTTTCTATTTATAGTGAAGACACTAATACTTAGGTAGGTGACATAAATAAAAGAGTCATAGGGATGGGTTGAGTACTTTGGTGATGTGGAAGTACCTAACATGGGTATAAAGCATGGGTGAGACTATTAGGGTTCAAGAGAGAAGTTATCCCCACCCTTTATAAGGTTATAATCAACATATTAGCCTCATGGTTTTTTTGGGGCAAGGGGATAGACCATTTATAATAATATTAGGCTCTAATTATTAGGAATATTGAGTGATGTTGCCATAGGTTTTCATGGGATCATGATTTTCTCTCTCAGACTTATAAGGATCTTTATCATATCCACATAATGGGATTTTTATATATTAGTCACAAAACCTTGATTATGTGTTGATTTTATGAGTATATGAATCTCTATTAGAGGGATTTCTCTATTGGGGATGCATGGGCCATTAGGGCCTTGAGGTGGATAGGGATGGAATTTTTTTTTTAGATGTCCCACATGCATGTTTCACCTTAATATTGGGAACAAGGATTTATCATCTATATTTTGCATGGTTAAATAGTGGAAAGATTATTCCATCATATTAATGGCCTTTGAGAGTGCACACTAGGTGTAATATAAGCATAGGTAGGTGGAATCACTTCCTATAGCCTAGATACCATAATATTTTAGGTTATAGTATGTAGCCAATATCTCAATTCCGTAAGTATTCTATAGTGGAGATTGAGAGATTTGATATGTAAGGTTATGGATGTTAGGGTGGTATTTATTTATATTAAGCACTCTAATCACCAAACTATAAAGTTTTAGGAGAGGAGGAAGGAAATCCCTTAGAGTTGGAAGAGTGTCTGTTTACTAGTGACTAGCATGAAGGGAAGATATAATGTAGGTTACTAAAGTGGTGGTCAAGGTGATACATGGGCCACTAGTTGGATGTTAGTAGTAGAAAAAAATTTACTAGTGGATATAAGAGGATGGGAGTATATATTGGTTATATGAGAGGGAGAGCAGGAACCTGCAAGAGATAATCCATTTTTTAAGGAGAAGGAGAAGGGAGAGATTTATTTAACCCTATAATGAAATATGAATTTTGTTTTCTATTTAAGCTTAGGTTTAATAATATAGAAATGAAATGGCATAAGCATAGGTAGGTGGAATCACTTCCTATAGCCTAGATACCATAATATTTTAGGTTATAGTATGTAGCCAATATCTCAATTCCATAAGTATTCTATAGTGGAGATTGAGAGATTTGATATGTAAGGTTATGGATGTTAGGGTGGTATTTATTTATATTAAGCACTCTAATCACCAAACTATAAAGTTTTAGGAGAGGAGGAAGGAAATCCCTTAGAGTTGGAAGAGTGTCTGTTTACTAGTGACTAGCATGAAGGGAAGATATAATGTAGGTTACTAAAGTGGTCAAGGTGATACATGGGCCACTAGTTGGATGTTAGTAGTAGAAAAAAAAATTACTAGTGGATATAAGAGGATGGGAATATATATTGGTTATATGAGAGGGAGAGCAAGAACCTGCAAGAGATAATCCATTTTTTTAAGGAGAAGGAGAAGGGAGAGATTTATTTAACCCTATAATGAAATATGAATTTTGTTTTCTATTTAAGCTTAGGTTTAATAATATAGAAATGAAATGGCATAAGCATAGGTAGGTGGAATCACTTCCTATAGCCTAGATACCATAATATTTCAGGTTATAGTATGTAGCCAATATCTCAATTCCATAAGTATTCTATAGTGGAGATTGAGAGATTTGATATGTAAGGTTATGGATGTTAGGGTGGTATTTATTTATATTAAGCACTCTAATCACCAAACTATAAAGTTTTAGGAGAGGAGGAAGGAAATCCCTTAGAGTTGGAAGAGTGTCTGTTTACTAGTGACTAGCATGAAGGGAAGATATAATGTAGGTTACTAAAGTGGTGGTCAAGGTGATACATGGGCCACTAGTTGGATGTTAGTAGTAGAAAAAAAAATTACTAGTGGATATAAGAGGATGGGAATATATATTGGTTATATGAGAGGGAGAGCAAGAACCTGCAAGAGATAATCCATTTTTTTAAGGAGAAGGAGAAGGGAGAGATTTATTTAACCCTATAATGAAATATGAATTTTGTTTTCTATTTAAGCTTAGGTTTAATAATATAGAAATGAAATGGCATAAAGTTGATAATTATATCTATAGTAGGCTAATTAAATTCTAAACTTAGATATAAGCATACTCTAAATTTATTATGCTACGATAGTCTAAATATGGAAACTAAAACTATACTAGATTATAAAAAACAAAGAAGATAAGTACTTATCTTATTCTAATGCTAATGTAGTTTTGGATCTAGAATAGGATAAAATTAGGTAAGAACATAGTTCTATAACAATTGTCAAATTCTAGATCTGGTACCTCTAACTATATAAATAGTTGTGTTAGCTCTATAAAGCTATGTCAATGCTACCATCTAAGTTAGATGATAGTGTTTTGTATAGAATATATGGTGAAATAAGATGAAACCACATAGACACTTATAGGTTTTGATTTTCCTTTACTTCGGTGCATTCAAATCTTGTTCATGGATAACCGCTCCTTGTGAAGTGGTAAAAGTCCAACTTTCCATCTTTAATGTGACCTTGGGAAAAAATGGGTTAGTGGGCACATAGTGTTGAGTTGAACCTAATAACCCTATTATAAAAGGATGTTTCCTACATAGCCAATACTCTGAATAGGGCATCAGACTAATATAGTTCTCTATTTCATGTTGGTTTATGTGTGAATCATGAAATGTGTGTAAAGAAAGTAAAATAGTAACCTAGTCTATAGCTTGGAAAATCATGCTCTTGGGTTGATCATTTAGTAATTCAAACCTGTAGATGTGTAATCCTATGACAAGTTTTGAAATAGGAATAAATAGGGAAGCTTTTCTCAATTGAATTCTCTTTTGTTCTAGTTACTAGGTTTCATAGGTGAGGAATAAATGAGGGTTGATATTGTATTTATATTAATCCTATCAGGAGACAAATTGCATTAGATCACTTAAGCAAACCACTAGAATATGTTTCATTTGTAAATTGGATGACTTTAGGTCACTAAACACTTTTTTTGGGGAAAGATAATAACTTTGATGTTAATATTTGTCCTAAACATTAGTGTATAAGGAGTAGTAAAATAGGTACAAAATCACAACTTATATAGGTGTAAGATAAGTACATTTTAAGATTTTTGGGTGGGATAGAGTGTCTGTGTCATCAATATAAGATTGGTTGGACTAATAAATAGTATAAGGAGAAAAAGATAGAGTAGATGCAAGGATTATAGAAGCAAGGAGACTATATAACTAAGAGGAATAAACAAGTTTAAATTTTTTTAAGTATAAAAGACTAAGGTTCTACATAATCACAAAATGTCATCTACAGTTAGACCCTTTTATTTTGGTAATGAGATTACTAAACATAAAGGAAAGGAATAAGTACTAGAGTGCTTTTCTTGAGTTAAATTTGAGTGTTTTTTTGCTGACTGACCTATAACCAAGTACATGTTATAGTGTAAAATCACTACATATAATCTAGGTTAAAATTAATTGAAATAAATTGAAATTGAAAGATCAATATTTAGGAGTACACATGTGTGTCAATATAACTACCTTGCCTATTGGAAAGTTGTTTTGAAAAATATATATCATTATAAGGATCTAAAACTAAGATTAAGATAAATATTTAAAGCAAATATATCTAGGGAGATAGATAGATAATAGTGGAAGGCACATGCCCCTAAATTTCAAGAAAAAGCAAGTTACTACCTGATAGTTAAGATTAGATCAACCATGCAACCCAATGATACTTATAACCTAGTGAGGCTAGATGATCAAGTCCAACTTGAAAACTTAAAAAGATTGAGTGATTTCATCACCTTAATCATACCAAAGGTGAACCAACTACTACAATAGATTAACTCAATATGGTATATAAAATTATATGGGGTATCATTATATGCAATGGTTTTGGAACTAAAATTTATTTGGATTTTTAAATATTAGGCACATATTTCATAGCATATGTACCTTAGATATGTCTCATGCTGAAACTATGTATAATAATAATACCAATGTATAGAATCTTGCCATAACTATGAATCTAAATCATATAATGGTGTGTTTTATCCAATTCATATAAGTGTGTAAGTGTGGAGAACATGCTTCCAAATCATTCCCCACTTTATATGGAGTACCAATGTGGATGAAATGTTTCTAAAATATACCCAAACTATAAATTGGAGATGTTGAATATTGAATAGGTGTGGAGAACATGATTTCAAAGCATGCCCACACTGAATATGAAAATTTTAAGTGTGTGGAATCCATGCCCATATGACATGCCCCCACTGAATATTCAAACTAATATAAGTACCAAATACTGAATGATTGTAAGGAACATGTTTCCAAAGCATGCCCCCACTGAATCTAGGAATTGTGCCAAGTGTGGAAAACATGCTTCCCAAGCATGCCCCCACTAATATGGACCATTTATGTGAGAGAAAAATAGGCTATGGGAGTTACCTCACCTCAAAATTTTAAGATAATTGTAAAATACATGAATGTAACCATGCATCATATAGAAGGAACATGCCTAGGTAAATATATTATTGAAATGTATAGAACCAATGTGATCACATGTAGGCCTAAGATGCATGATAAATATCATGGAAATGTCTAGATAGTAATAATATAATGTCAAAAAGTAAACAAGTCTACACACAAGATAAATCAAAATTAAGTCAATAAGAAATGGTTCAAAGAGACCACAAACAAGGGACATGTTTAAATGTCACACAATTTAAGGGACATGATTTAGAAAATTTTCCATGAAAGCAATAATTACATATTCAAATGTCCATACCAAAAATAATTACATGATGTAAATGTCAAATAAAACATACATATACATGGAACATGTAATCAAAGGATCATATTCAAATTATTGAACAATAAATACAAGACACTCAAGGAATTGTATAAAGTAAATCACAACCAACTATAATAAACAAGTCATAGTGGCCCATGGATCCATTGTGTTAGAAAATTATGTCAAGTGTATAACTTATGAAGTACCTTATGTAATATATAACCATTAATAATAGGCATGTGTAGGTACATATGTAATCTCAAACATGATAGCGTAGAGTGATCATCAAATCATATAGCCTATGTGTATCAAGATCGAATAAACAAATGCCCCTAATGTCCATATGACATGAGTAGATGGAAATACCAACATTAGAAATAAGAGTGTGTTATGTATCTATGTATTCATGTATCACACCTAATTTATAAGTGTGACACATATGTGTATGTAATATTAAATGAGTATGTGGTCCATCAATATAGAAGTACCACATGGATGTCAAGGATCCAATAGAATATGTAAGTGCCAAAATTGTTTTTGGAAATTTGAATTGGATTTTTGGGTTATTTTAGAGTGAGTAAATATCATCTTATGATTCCATATAAAATATGGTCATAGGTATCTCCCCATTATAAATCTAGTTTAATACCTTTTGTACATGGATAGGGAGCATATATAGGTGTAATAATTATCACTGTGATATTGATGGTGATTTGTGAATGTAAAATATGACTCTTTAGTCATGAAGTAATAGTAGGAGTAACTATATTAGGGGCTTTTAGAACCCATCATTGAGTGTTTTTTTAATTTCTTTGGAGGAGTAGTAAGAGGAACATGTATAGGTGATCTAGATATTTAAACATGGTGTGTAGTAGAAGATTGGAATTTTGTGGAATCCACTGTATGACTCTTATGTAATTTTATGTCAAGTAATAGATACCTAGTAAAGGGGGTTGCCTATTGTTTACCCTTTTTCAATGGATTAGCCTTGGTAAAATTGATATCTATTTGTCTAAGTATAAGTTTATTTTTTTTAAGAGGATGTTCATATGGAATTCTAGTATAAGTTTCTTTGGTGCAAGAGGATATTTATATGGAATTCTAAAATCTATATTTGACTAGTTAGCATGAATGTATTTGACACACCCATGCACTGTAGAAGGTACTACTCAAAGAGTATGTATCCAAGATATTCCCAATAACATATCAAAGATACATGTGGAAAGGATAACTAAAAAGGTAGTAACCACATGTGTAGGACCAACCTATAAATGCAAGTCAATCTCACTAAGAACCTTTTGGTAGGTCTCATTAAATTCTCTAATAGATCTAGTAGAGGGGTGTAAATCATGATGAGTATAACCCAAGTGCATAATTAATTTCATGGTTCTAACATTTTCGCTTGAACCATTATCAATCATAACACTGCATATGGGGTGTTTATAAAGGTATGCCTGAATGAATAAGGAATGAATATTGAAGTCAACATATTTAATTTCATTGTCATCAAAGGATTTATAAAGTCTTTGAACCATAGAAGGTTTATGTCATGTGTAATTACCAATAATCCCATCTAGTGTATGTCTATAATGTGATGGAGGAGGATGTGCATTTTATGCGATTTATACTTTTAGTTCCTTTTTAGAATGGTCTTGTAAAGGATTGTTAAATATTTTCTATTTATGGTGATCTTTAGGTTATGAACCTGATTCCTTTGAAGGATCCTTGAATGTAATTTTTTGGTCATCAATAATATCTTAGATCTTGTGCTTCAAAGTAAAGCATATACTTGTAGAATGTCTTGGTCATTGATGATAATAATAAGCATTCACATCATATCCTTTGGGTAAAATTAAACTCATATTAACCTCAATATGATGAAAGAGAGATATAAACTATCACTCTAGAAAACACATGACTAATGAAGCTAAGGACTCAGGTAAATGTGTAAATTGTCTTCTTGGTGCATTGGATAAGACAAGTCGATTAGGATATTTAATAACTATGTTAACAATGGAGGATTTTTATTTTTTAGGATCATGAGTTTTTAGCTTATAAATTAGTTTAATTTAATTTTCTTTACTATATGTATATGTATTTGATGTGTTTGTTACATACATGAGCTTATTCAATGATATAAGCTCCATTTCATGGTCTCGTACAACATGGCATAAGTCATTGAAAGATTGAAACTTATTAACGACAATGGAATCATATAAAGGAGAAATTAAACTTTGCTTGAATATATCTTGTGACTCTTTATTTTCCATATGATTTGTCAATTTGGCTATCATTTCCTTATATCTCAAGACATATTCATTGGTTCCTTATTTGATTTTGGCAATTTGGGCATAGGAAACATTTTCAAAAAAATTAATGTAAAGTGTGCTCAAAATGGATCTATAATAGGTTTGAATGATTTTATGGATTAGAGAGGTAGATCATAAAACCACTTCAAATCATAGTCCTTGATGCTTTTTAGAAATAATTTGTTTAAAATTTTATCATTGGAAGCATAATCAAGGCATGTCACATAAAAGGTTTGAGTATATTGTTCAAGATCACCTTGCCATAATAAAATGTGACCTTAGGTGAAAAAATCTAGTTGGAAATGAGTGCAAATATATTTCAAGTGTAAGAGTGTTATGCAATACATCTTACGAATCTATAGTATTAGGGGATTTTAAATATTTTTGTTCAATGTTTATAATCTTGTCTTCCAAGGTTTTTATAACTTGAAGGAATTATTAAACTGTAGGCCCAATGGGAGTTAGATTAATAAGTTAAATAGTCACCAAAGGGGATGAAAACATGTTTTGAGTAGTAATAGGAATTGAAACCAATATGTATGTAAAAATAATATGTAATTCCATAATAGATGCATCAATAGTAGTTTGAGGGAACAAAGGTTTTAACGCATAATATGTGCCCCCATTAGATGTATTTAGTTGTATTGTGTTTAAGGGGAGAGATGTACCCACTAATTTTTTGTAATTTTTGGATTAAAGTATAGTTTTTAAGAATTTATCAAGATCTTCATGATTTTATCAAATGGGTCACAAAATAATGCAATTCCATGTATTTGATCATAGTCTACTTGTTCATTTTATTTTGTTTAATAATTTTCATTATCAAAATCTTCTTCTATGATGACCTTATCAGCATTTTGTTCATTTTCAACGTGGGTATCATCATGATCCAAGGTATGAGATCCCTCATTGGTTTTATACATATTAGATGGGTGGAGAGGAAGCTTGATATGTTCAATAGACACACCCACCAATCTAGGGCTTTGCATAGGTTACATACAAAATAGTAAAAATAGGAAATTAATAAGTACAATAATATAAAACCCTCTCTATTTTAAAACCCTAATAATAAATAAAATGAAATTCACATCATGTCAAGTTCACCAAATGTTTAACCCTAAAATGAAATATGGAAGTTATTTTCACTTTAAGCTTAGGGTTAAGAATATTGAAATGAAATGGCACAAGGGTGATAATCAATTATATATAAATCCAATTAAATTCTAAACTGTGATATAAGCATACACTAAATTTATTAAGTTGAGACAATCTAAATATGGAAAATACAACTATGTTAGATATAGAAATGACAAAGAAGTGAAGTACTTAGCTTGTTATGATGGTAATGTAGTTATAGATCTAGAATAAGCTAAAAATGGGTGGGAAGATAGTTCTTTAATAGTTTTTAGATTTTGGATCCAATGCCTCTAGCTATCTAGTTATGTCAACCTTTGATGGTTATGGTATCACTACTATGTGAGTCTGAAAATAGTGTCTTGTATGAAATATCTAGTGAAACAAGATGCAACCATGTAGATGCTTTTGGGTTTGAATTATTCTTTGCTCTAGTGTATTTAAATATGGGAAATGAATAGCTACTCATTATGAAATGGAAAAACCATAGCTTTTATCTTCAATGTCATCTTAGGAGAAAATGGTTTAATGGTCACATGATATCAAGATAACCCCATTATCAAGGGATGTTTTCTAAATATCTAATACTCCAAAGAGGTCCTTAGAATAACTTAGTTGTCCCCTACGTGTTGGCTTATGTGTGAATCATGCAATGTGTAAATCAAGTACAATAGTAACCTAGATTGTAACTTGGTAAATTAGGCACTTGGGATGATCCTTTAGTACTTTACACCCATATATGTGTAATACCTATGATTGATTTGGAAATAGGAATAAATAGGGAAGATCTTCTCAATTCAATGTTATTTGAATTCTCTTTTGGTTTGATTGCTAGGTTTCATAGGTGAAGAATGAATGAGGGTTGATATTGTACTTATATCAATCTTATCAAGATATCAATCACATTAAATCACTTAGACTAAACATTGGAATTCATTTCATTTTCAAACTAGATGACTTTATGGTAGTCAACACTTGCATTGGGGTAGGAAAATAATATCAATACTATTATTTATCCTAAACATTAGTGTTTAGAGAGTAGAAAAATAGGTATAGGCTCAGAACTTATAGAAGTGTAAGATAATTACATTTTAAGCATTCTAGGTAAGATAGAGTATATGTGTCATCAATATAATATTGGTTGAACTAAGAGATGGCATAAGGCACAAAAGATGGAGTAGATGTGAGACTTGTAAAATCAAGGAGAGTGTATAACTAAGGGGAACAATCAAGGTTTGAATTTTCCAAGTGTATAAGATTAAGGTGCTACATAATCACCAAATATCATCTACAAGATGAGATCCAAAGAGGACTATGAACTTGATTGGAATGAGGGGATCCATGTAAGCCAAATTATTATTTTTGAGTATTTACCATAGTTTTGTCAGCTATTTTTTTATTACTTTATTCATATAATCTATGGATTGATTATAATATATGTGAATGTGTGCATGTATTCTATGTTATGAAACTAAGAATATGATGATGATATAGGACACCATCCTAGACCTCTTCGATATAACCATTGGTTTAGTCAGAGAAGAGCTATCGATTGACCACTAGTTATCTATGTGTATTGGATGACCCTTAAATGTTTTGACCCTAAGTGACCATAAAACCTAAGATTTGATTAGATGAGGGAATTTCATAGAGGCTTTTAAGGATTAGGTTAAGACCTTGAGTGATATTTTTCAATTCATGTGAGGTGAACATATTCAATCTTCTAGATTATAAGTGGAGTGCCCTCCCAAGATGACCCTAGTCAAAGGAGGCATTAAAGTAGGATGAGGAGTCCACTCAAAGTTTGAACTATCATAGAGGAGATATAGTAGGATCCTTGGGCACTCCACTTTAGTAAGTGATCAGAGGTTTAATATGACTACTATTCTAGGGTTTAATTTTATATATATAAACATTACAACTAAAGAAGATGTTATAAATATGTTTAAATCCAAATATGGGTCTTATATACATACATACACACATACAGATACATATACATATACATACATACATACATATATATATATATATATATATATGTATGTATGTATGTATGTATGTATGTATGTATATATATATATATATATATGTATATATATATAATATATATATATATATATGTATATGTATATGTATATGTATATATATATATATTATATATATACATATACATATACATATATATATATACATATATATATATACATATACATATATATATGTATATACATATATATATATACATATACATATATATATATGTATGTATATATATATATATGTATGTATGTATATATATATATATGTATATATATATGTATGTATGTATGTATGTATGTATATGTATATGTATATGTATGTATGTATATAAGACCCATATTTGGATTTAAACATATTTATAACATCTTCTTTAGTTGTAATGTTTTATTTTTTATTTATGCACCATAGATGGCTAGACATGTAATGAAATGGTATGAATATCTTATTGTGATAAAATTTTATGCATGTGCTTATATTTGAGTGTTATAAAAAAAAAGGTATGAAAATGTAACATGTGATGATTTAAAAAATACAAATGTGTAATAACTATTTTTCAAGTAATTATAAAACTATAATGAAATTAATTCAATAATAAATTATAATAAATATAATAGATCATAATATTACTAAAATATCACCTATTTATAGTCTACTTAGGCCATAATTACTCCATAGGTCGACCTACTAACCAAATGAATGTATAAAAAAATGTGAAATAACATCAAAGATATAAAAATATTCCATAATTTGGCTATTCTTACCTAATATATACTATAGGTTAGGGTTTTATCATGCCCTTCACCTTCAAACCAATATTTTACTTAATGTTGAACAACTCTAGATGTTGTTGCAAAAAATCTTCACCCTCCCAAGTTGCATCCTCAATACTCAAGTTCTTTCACTTGATCAGATATTATTTAATCTCTTTGGTTCTCAACCTCTTAATAAGTGTTTTCAATATCTTCTTTGATTCTAAAAGTTTGATCTAAAACTTTTTGTCCAATGAGCTTCTTCAAGTAGGAAACATGGAATATTGGGTGTATGCAAGATGAATGAGTCAATTCTAACTTATAAGCCACACTTTTGATTTTCTATAGAACTTGATAAGGTAAATATTACTTAGGATCAAGTTTATTATCCTTTTTATATTTATTTAAGGATAGCTACTTGTAAGGCTTCAAATGTACAAATACCCAGTCACCCATGTCAAAATGTCACTCACTATGGTTTTAATTTGCTTGTTGCTTCATCCTATTTTTTTTAAGACCAAATTCTCTCTCAAACCATCCAAAACCTCTTATTGATGTTGAATGTGCTCCTCCACATATTAAACCTTGGTTTTAACCCTTAAGGAATAAGTGATGGAAGATAAATGGTAATTGTATGTAATCATAAATGTATCATGTCTATAAATCAATCCTAACTCAGAGAAGATATATCATACTTACACTTCCAATTGGGGATACATTATATAATTGGTAACATGACCAATATGGGGATCCACTAAACCTAAGTATGGGATATATTATCACAATACACAATGTTATGGAGGATTTCAAAGCCTCCAATCAAGCACAATCATGTAATAAACCTAACTAGGTCTTATGTTTTCATATCTCACTAAACTAATAATAAGTAAAGAAAATAAATCTAATCTAGTACTCACCAAATATTATGGCACAATATGGGGGTTAGTAGAAAAACAAAACATGCATATAAGAATCTCAATCAATCTATATATGATTAAGACCCTAATACATGAAGAAGAGTAATATTATTCAAAGCCAATACTTATGCTAATTTTATCTACTGAAAAGAGGAGCAAAGTTAGAGAATACTTATCTGAAAGATGAACCCATAGAGACTCAATCTCTCCATTAGATAAATTTTATTTTCAAAAGGTTTTTATGGTTTGTAAGGATCACTAAGAAATGCCAAAACATCAAAGACTTTTCCATAAGACTAGATTCTCTAAGTATAAACCCTAAGCTAAGAATATTCAAGTAGAATGGTGGAAGAGCAAATTTTAAAGAAGCATAAGGGAATAATAAATCTTGTTCATTTATAAATAATGATGAAATGATCTTGTATATATAAATAGATTTAACCCTAAGCTCTTTTGAAAGTTTTAGCCTCCAGGGTTGACCTAGTCAACCTAGTATAATTAAGGACAAAAATTCACTAGGTCATGGGCTAGGTCAGCCAAGAGCCGACCTAGACAAAATAGTATAGGGTCAATTATCAGACTATCAAAAGGGGATTAAGGTGAGGAAAAGAGAGATGAAAAGTGGGAAAATACTGAAGGAGTGTGCAAATAAGGAGTAATATCTTAGGGGAATGTTTTTAAGAGATAGTTAGATTGGTAATAAGTGGAAATAAGGGATAAAAATCCTAAAAAACACCAATGGTCTACCCACCCCTTTCCCAGTGTACCCTTTAAGGCATGCACTCAAAAATATTGAGTCTCGATGGGTTCTTACAAGATGTAAAGAGTTAATATTTGATAAAAGTTTGAAAATATTATGTGTATACATATGCCCCACTCAAATCTCATCACGTGTCACTAAGATGCAATAGGGGATGGTGCTTCAAGAAAGAACATAGTACCACATAACAGTGAGGCTAAAAAAAATTTGTATTATAAAGAAAAAATAACTAAAATTAAATGACAATGATGGAAATAATTTAAAAAGAAAATGTGGTTTATACTTTGAATTACCTCTATTTTTGGATGGTTATCTATTGTTTTTATAATTTTGATTATGTAGGTAATAGAGACTACTTTCGAAAAACCCAAGAATACAAAACTAAAAACAAATAAACAAATAAACATAGAAAATACAAGATAATTGGTGTTATGTGTATGGAACATACTTGAGAATTTGGAAAGCTAGGGTGACAAGTGATATGTTAGACCAAATGACCAAGTCAAAATTATCGAGTAATCAAAAATCCAAGGCTAATAAAGATCAAAAAACTCAAATAAGTAAACCTTAAGTAAGAAAGGAAAAATCACCAAGTCAAACCAAGGATACATGTCAAAAAGGATGGAAACCAAACATCAATATAAAATTAGTAACAATCATTACTTAAATAAAGATGAGAAAGTAGAGATAAAATGGTAAAACAACATTGATGAGTGAGTATTAACAATCCTTACTCAATCATCAATGGAAAAGGTGCATAAAAGGGAAAACAACATTGGTGAGTGAAAAGTAACAAGCCAACCTCACTCAAAAATGGAAAAATTACATGAAATTAGAAATGAACACACATGTCTAAAAAAAAGGGTGGTACAATAATGACAAAAGTTAAAAAAAATCAAGTAATATCTATAAATTTTGATCCATGGTGTAAAGAAAATCATCCATAGTCACTCGAACATATTGTTTTGTTCTAAGGGTAGATAAAACTAAAACAAAGTAGTGCTAGCATGTTTTTAATATTTGAAGAATAAGGAATTATAGAAGAGGGAAAATATATTTAGAATTACACATGTCTATCAAAGGGGTAAATGAAATGGGTGGAGCAAAGAATGAAGGAAAAAATAAGGTAGAATAACTTCTTATCAATGTCAAAACACTCAAATTAGGTTTGTCAAAACAAGAGGACTATCAACATTAAGGACTCTAAACAATTTCTCTTAGCCACATAGATATTAAGTCAAAAAATTAAGTATGTAGATCATCCTATGAAGGATATATTCATGAAAAGTAACATGGACCTACCTTTCCATAACATGGTCCCCATTCTTTAGGACCCCTTACACAGCTTTCAATCTACTGTGAAGGTTGGGTACTTGTGTGAGAAATTAGGTACCACCATAGAGTTTGTTTAATTATCCTATTACAATCTACTAGCCTGCCACACCCCAATTGACCTTGGCTCTATGTGAGGCTAACTATGGAGTTTTCACTTTGATTAGAAATAAGAGATGTGCTTTTCATCACATCTTTTGGTGTGAATTTAATTTTGATTTTTATATGTTTCCATTTGTACATCATTGATTTTTATTTTATATGATTTGGATTTTAACTTTCTTGATGACTTTTTCTATTCCTCCTCCATATAGATTTGGAAAACCAAACATGGGTGCTAAATATGACTTTCATTTGAATACTTGGAACTTAGTTTCTAGGAAAGATAAATTCAAAGAGTATGGTGTCTAAGAGTCTCATAAATCTAGGTGAAATAAAAGTGTTATCTTGACTTCAACCTTGTTTTATCCAATGTGGATTGAAAGGAAAGTAAATCAAGAGGAATGACACATAGAACAATTTGAATTGCTTCAAATCATAAAAAATGTGACAAAGGGTGAAAAATAGGATACAATGATATAAAAGTATGCTTCATTATCATAATAATGAGGAAAATGGAGGAAATCATGCTAACATAGATTATTATGAAAATTCTATCTATTAAAAGAAGCTAAAGCTAAAGCTGAGAACAAGGATCAAAAACACATTCTAAAAAAATAATGACAAGATGGTAGTTTATGAGGAAGGCCGGGTCCTATCCATGGTCTTAAACTTCAACTCATAAAAGAGAAACCCATGAGGGTGCTAAAAATTATTGGAAAAAATAAATTAAATAATCCAAAGATGGTATTTTGTGAGGAAGGCCAGGTCTTATCCATGGTCTTAGACTGTAACTCACAAAAGATAAACCTAAGGGGTGAAAATAATATATAAAAAATATGAAAGTAAATAAAGTATGGTGCATCATGAGGAATATCAGGTCCTATCCATGATTTTACAATGTAAATCATGAGAAAAAGGGGAAACCAAAGGACTAAAAGGAAGGACTAAGGTTTGTAACAAGAGAGAACTATTACAGAGGGAAAGACCCATGTAAGTATCCTACAAAAAGTGTTAGATATATATCATATAAAAATCATGAAAATAAGGGAAAGATTATACATTAATGTCTATATCAAGGATGAGCATGTGAGAGATAATCTTGTGTCTTATAAAGTTTCTTGAAGTTGAATTAGTTTGGTAGCATGTAATGGATAATAAGAGTGGGCATCACAAGATGCCCCAGTGGGTTAGTAGATGTAGGGATGGGCATCGTAAGATGCCCTAGAGTCTAAAATGATATGTGGGTGGGAATTTAAATATGCCCCCAAGGCTAGAGTAATGTGTGGATGGGCATCACAAGATGCTTCATAAGCTAAAAAGATAAAGATAAGAAAAGAAAAAATAAGAATCAAAGAGCATCCCATATAGTTTCTAGATGGATTCAGCATATCCAAGGAGATTTTGATTGGGGATATGATGTTTGAGGAAATAAAAAGGATACTAAGAAATAATAATGAGAGTCAAAGATAAGTAACTAAGGTAGGCAAATAGATAACTAAGTTAGACATAAAATAAAAATAGTATGGGTATAGGGTCGACTAGGTCAACCTAGTATAAAAAATAAGGTCTTAAAACTGAGAAAATAGGGATATAGAGTCAATAAGGTCAACATAGTTATATAAAATGAATATGAAATAGGCAAAAAATGATATAGAGTTGATAGGGTTGACCTAGTATTATATCTTAGGATGAAAAAAATAATAGTGTCGAATTAGTACTATAGGTAGGGAAAACATATAGTATGTAAGAGAATATGTTGAGCATAATGACTGTGTACTAAAATAAGAAAAATTTTGCAAGTAATTTTTAAAATAAGAAGTGAAAATAAACACATAATCAATTGGGTCAATGAGGATGATCCAATTGAGGCACACAACATAAAACCTTGCACCAACACTAGCCAATGCAAGTTTTTGTAATACAACATATAATTGAGCAAAGAATAAGTAGTCAAATTAGAAAGTAAATGATAACTAAGTGGTTATCCTAAATTTTTTTAGATTATTATAGTATTATTTTAAGTTTAATATGAGGTTGGCTATAATTAAGGAACTATAAAGTAAATTATGGATAGTTTAAGGATGTTTAGGATGAGATGTATCTGTGTTGGCAATGGTATTATATTAGTATTTTGGTATATTCCCTCACTTCACAAAATACAATGAGAAGGGCATCAGGTGATTTGAAAATATATACCATTAACCATGTGTTTATACTTGTCCAAATAACCAAGTTGACTTCCCCCTTGGTGATGAAATCTAAGTAGGTAGGCCTTGGGTAAACAATTGTTTAAATGTGTTTTAAGATTATGTGATTTGGTAGTACATGTAAGAAAATATAAAATAGTGAAAATAAATGGTATATTTAAAAACCACATAATTATATTATGTGATATATTATAATCATGAAATCAATTGAAAATGAAAGTGTGATCTAATTACTAGCATATAAGTATTAATTCTAACTTTGAAACACAATACAATGTCAATTCAGATGATAATATATGCAGAGATTATAGAATAGAGTTGATAGTGTTGATAATGTATTATTGAAGTAAGGATTTGTTTAAAAATGACATTGATTGTGTTGACCTAGTATTCTAGATAGAAGATAGAATGTAAAACTAGGTCGATAGAGTGGACATAGTTTGTTGTATAAGGGGCAGTTTTAAAGACTGCAAACTATGAAAATTATAATTGTAATGAATAATATAAATGGTAGAGGAAGGGAGAAAGGAAACTTGGTGGGTTGGAGGATGTATAGGAAAGTGAGATTTTATTGAAATGCCTTGATTTATACTTACAAATTATGCCAACTATGTCAACTAGGTCAACCTTGTTCTATAGTTCTTTGTTTGTTGAAATCTATAAAGAAACTATGCTAATAGTGTCAACCTAGTATGTTTTCTATAAGAATAAAAGTGTATTGTGTCGAAAGGGTTGACCTAGTAGTCTATTTAGAAGTATAAAAGTGTACTATCTTTATAGAGTCAACCTAGTAACCTATACCTAATGAAAAACATACACAAATAGAATAGAGTCATATTGATGTGACTGTGTGTTAAACCTATGCATAAAAGTTAGAAACTATACCAGCACTATCAACCTAGTATTTCAAAAATATAAAATTAATAAATAAAATGATAAAATAATAAAAATGTGAAATAAAAACTTCAAGGGTTAGATTCACATCAGGTTCACCAGAATGTATGCAATTAGAAATGCATCATGTCTATAAATTAATCCTAACTTGGATAAGATAGATCATACTTACACTTTTGATTAGGGATACATTATATAATTGAGAACATGACCAATATGGGGATCTACTAGACCTAATTATGGGATCTCTTACCACAATAAACCATGTTAGGGAGGGTTCTAAATCCTCTAGTCAAACACAATCATGAAATAACCCTAACTAGATCCTATGTTTTCATATCTCACTAAACTAATAATAAGTAAAGTCTAATCTAGTGCTCACCAAATATTGTGGCACAAAATGTGGGATAGAAAAAATAAAATTAAACAAGCATAAGATACATATACTCACATCAATGTATATAGAATCATAATATTACAAATGCATATCTATCTACTCTTACAAAGGAGGTGCAAAGTTAGGAATACTTACCTTTCAAGATGAACTCGATAAGCCTCAATATCTCCCTTACCTAAGGTGATTTGTGAGAGGTTATTATGTTATGTAAGGATGATAAGGATAAATCATCTCTAGGCTGCACAACCTCTCAATACATCCAAAATACTTCTTCATAAGATAAGATCCATATTTCCAAAGAAAGTATGAAACCCTAAGCTTGTTCCTAATGTAGAATGGTGCATAAGTAGATGTATAATATATCTTACTTCTTATTATCTTCTCTAAACACTGTTTAAATGATCTTATATATAGTTAGATTTAACCCTAATCCCTTGTAAAAGTTTTTGTTGATAGGGTCAACCCAGTTGACCTAGTACAGTTATGGACAAAAATTCACTAGATCATGGGCTAGGTCAACCAAGAGATGACCTAGACCCTTAATGAATTTTATCTAAAATAGTATAGGGTCAACCTAATAGACCTATTATAGTGAATAATCAAAAGGGGATTAAGGTTAGGAAAGGGGAATAAAAGGTAGGAAATGGTTGATGAGTGTACAATAGAGAATAACAAGCTTAGGGAAATGGTTTTTAGGAGATAAGTGTGTAGATAACAAGTGGAAAAAGAAACAACAATCATGTGAGGCACCAATTATCTACCCACCCCTTTCTCAATGAACCCCTTTAGGAATGCACTCAGATAAATTAAGACTCAATCAATTCCTACAAGATAAATAACATCAGTAAGTGATAAAAGTTAAAAATATTATGTGTATATAATAACCATATAGTGTTATAAATGGGGAAATTTTAGAAGAGTTATTGAAATATGTTTTATACCACCATTATACAAGTGGTATCCATTTAATCCAACATTCATGCTTATTTGATACAAAACAAAGGAGATACCCCTCTAAAAATTTCTTGACCACTTTTGTTTATCCATCAGATTGGGGGTGGTAAGATGAGCTATGATCTAGATGAGTACCCAAATAAGAAAATAGTTTAGTCCAAAAATTACTAGTGGAAATAGGATCATGATCACTTACTATTATTTTTGGGGTTCCATATAATTTTATAATTTTTTACATAAAATTAACCATTATTGTACTTATTTTAAATGTGTGAGAGAGGGAACAAAAATGGTCATATTTTATAATCCTATCCACAATTACCAAGATAACATTCTTACCTTCAGAATAAGGTAACCTTGTGATGAAATCCATGGAAACCTCCTCCCACCTTTGACTATGAAATGATAAAGGTTGTAACATATTTAGGGTCTTAACTCTCTCACCTTTGTTCTATTTTCATATCAAACATTCTACCATAAAATTTTGTACATCTCCCATGTGTTCTTCCAAAACTACTTCTGGTTTGATTCTGTGATAATATTTTAATAACCTATAGTAGCCTCCAATTGGATATGAATGCAAATCTACAATAATCTTATGATTTAGATATAAATATTTACACAAGTATAATCTATACTTATACCATAGGGAATTACATTTACATTCAAATTTGTTAGAGGGTATAGAATATTTCTAGATTTTATGAATCATAACCTGTGTATCCTTGTCCTACTCCCAATCTAACCTAGTTTCATCCACCCAAACTACCTACAACATGGACATTGCACAAAGTAATGCTTCTGTGGATGTATCCCATCTGGATAGTGCATCTACTACTACATTATATTTACTTTTCTTGTATATGATTTCAAAATCATAACCCAAAATTTTTTTACTTACTTCTATTGTTCCTTGGATGATAATATTTTCTCCAAAAGGTATTTGAGACTATCATGATCCTTTTTCACCTTAAAGTGTTTACCCATCAGATAGGGCCTTTATTATTTGAATACATGAAGAATAACCATAATATATTTCTCATATACATGTTTTAATATATTCTTACCTTTAAATTTATGACTCTCAAATGCAAGGGGTCTTCATTATTGCATTAGTATTTCTCACAACCCTAATCTAAAAGCGTCACATTCAACAATGAATGTCTTTGAGAACTTTGGAGTAGCCAAAACTAGGGTGGTGAAAATAAATAATTTTAGTTATTCAAATGATTTAGAATTTGCATCATTATAATGGAAGGCATCCTTATTTAGCAATGTATTGAGTGGAGCCACTATGTTTCCATAACCTTTCATAAATCTTCGGTAGGAACCTTTTAGTCCTAGGAACCCTCAGATGTTTTTGAGAGTTTTAAGCATTGGCCATTCAAACATATATTTGATCTTTTTAGGATCAACTTTGACACCTTCATGGGATACAATGTGACCTAGGTACTCTACCTCCTATTCTCCAAAATCACATTTGGATGGATTCACATAAAGTTAATGCTGCTCTAAAACTATCAACACCCATTTCACATGTTTCAAGTGTGCTTCCCATGTCTTATTGTAAATCAATATGTCATCAAAGAAAACCAATGCAAACTTCCTTTAAAAATTCCTAAAAATAGTTTTCATCAAGATTTGAAAAGTATATGATGCATCTATAAGACCAAAGGGCATTACCAAAAACTCATAATGGCCCTCATGAGTTCTAAAAGTAGTTTTATGAACATATTCATCCTTGATTCTAATTTAATGGTACCTAGAACAAAGATCTAATTTTGTGAAATAATCACCATGAAACTCATCAATTAATCATCAATTAATGGAATAGAAAACTTATCTTTGATGGTGTACTTAGTGAGTTCCCTATAATCTAGGCACATCCTCCATGTTTCATCCTTCTTATGCACCATGACCATTGGTGATGAATATGCACTCTAGCTATGCCTAATGATACCTAACTCTAGCATCTCATGGACAATATTTTTGATTTCACTCTTCTATGCATATGGATATCTATATGGTCTAATATTTAGTGATTGACTCTTTGGAATTAGTTTAATGTCATGATCATGTTGTCTTTTTGGTGGTAGTCCTTTTGTCATGGACCTAAAAATAGATGGGTGGTCATCAAGAATCATTTATAGATCAATATGTGTAAATGGATTTTTGGGTTAAAGTTATATGGAACATAATTGTGTTATAAATCCTTCTTCACACCTTTTATCATTTTTATCATCTGATGTGAACTAACCAATTGTGTATATTTTGCCTATAATCCACACAGTTCAATTTTACTTCCTTCAAAATGAAAGTGCATGAATAGTTATTAAAATTTCATCTCAATTTTACCCAAGGTTGTGAGCCATTGGACTCCTAAAATAATTTCTACACCACCCATGGTAATAGAAAACATAGGATAATCTAGATTGTACTCGCCCATAGTAAGATTAATACTATGGCATTTCCCTAAACAACTACTTTTCCACCATCTATAATAATGACCTAAAATTTTGGTATTCGGTAAATGAAATAGTTCAATTGAGTGGCCAACTTATGATTTATGAAGTTATGTGTGTTCCCTAAGTCGATAAACATTGTCACTTTCTATTTCTTGATGAAACCCATTCCCCTAAGTGTTTGAGGAGTGATAATACCTGAAAGTGCATGATAAGATATTATAGGTTGGGAATCTTCAGGAACTTCCTCTATTTCTTCCTCATCATCATGGAGGTAAAATCCTCTTCATCATTTTAATTGTATCCCTTAATGTAGAATAACTTCTTCTCAACAAATCTATGTCTTTTGCTTCACTTGATTTCATAGCCAAAACATAATAATTTTACACGCTTCTCTTCAATTTGTTGAGGCTTCAATTTGGTAGGTGGAGGAAATGATGGTGTCAATATGCTATGATATTTGAATTAATTGAATGGATGCTTCTTGTTGGCTATGAATTTTACTCTACTCTATGTTCCATGATAATATAATTAAAAATTTTAAGTGTATTAAACATGTGACCTCATGTTGAATATGGTCCTTGAGGCCACCCAAAAATAGGTCATTCAAGTTCTCATCATAAATTTTTTTCCGCATGCAAAGATAGGTTCTAAAAATGATGAATATAATATTTGATTGAGACAATCTATCATAATTTTTCTAGTTGGTTGAATTAATTATTTGTCACACTATAACTATAGTCTAATTGTAACTCCTCTATAAAAACTAACCAAGTGACATTGAGAGTCATATTTTTTATTTTGAGCACACACCATCAATACAAAATTAATTGATTAGATTATAAATGTAGACATTTAAAATTATCCACCAATGGATTTATACCAGAATTTGGATCAATTATTACCAACCTTTACATATCTAGCCTAATAATTTCTAAACATCTCAAATTTGGCTTCATAAAATATAATTTGGCTTATAAAATAATTAAATGGGATCAAATTCACACATCAATTAATTCAAAAATATTCAAAATATCAAAAATCCTAAACATAATTAATTAACATATAAATTCAAATCAAATGCCTAAATTGAATAAACCATAAGTAATTAAATGAATTATCAAAAAATAAATACAAAAATCAAATAATATCCTAAGCATTCATAATTATCTTTTTGTGAGTTGTCAAATACCCAAAATATCCCACCCATGCCTATTCATTGCTAATCATGACCATTTGACACCTTTTAACTCCACTAGGGTTGATTAACTCACAAAGGTAAAGTTTAAACACATTCCAAACCCTAACTACACCTTAACTCACTATGGGTTGAGGTTAGTTGCTAAACCTATAAATAAAATCCATTCCCTATAAAAGAGAATAGCTTGGACATAGTAATGTTATAATTCTAGTTTTATGATAAGATTGGAAATAATAGAGTTATAATGCCATAATTATGAATCACAAGCCAAGCCATCAAGTTACATCAATAAAACATGATCTAAACCATGGTGATAAGGGGAGAAGGAAACACACAACTCCATTTTCCAAAAACATCTTGAGTATAACTTGAGCAAGCCAACAAAAAAATCTCTTGGAGCATTCAAAGAAAGTAAGAAAGGTTGTTTTTCTTTTATTTTAGTTATGCTTTGTTAATTGTTTTTCTTCACTAAGCTCCCCCCTTTGATCTAGGAAAGATAGTGTTATGCATGTTAGTGTGTTTCCTTTCATTTTGATTTCATTTTGAAGGTAACACATGATCTAAGGACCCTTATTGGATTTCTTGATCATAAATGGCATGCCTGATAGGACCAAAAGCATCTCAAGTACAAAAGACATGAAGATGTAATGTAAAAATTAATAAAAGAATGCTTGAATTCCTTCAAATTTGTAATTTTATATTTGATTTTTCCATAGTTATAATTTTTTAATTATCTTGGATCTACACAAAGACCAACATTGGTTAGGCCTAACTGATGTTGGTTGTAAGTGACCATCATCAGTTTTTCCCAATCGATATTGGTTCTATGTGACTGATATCAGTCAGATTATAGGGGAAATATGTTTTAAAAAGATTGCATTTTGATTCTTTGTATTATTTAAAACATTTATTTTTTGGTTTCAATAACATCTAAACTCTCTATCTAATCCCTATGTTGTATGTTTTAAGGAACATTTAACTATTTTTGGACTAATCTAACATGTTTATCTTTTGTGGTTTTGCCTTCAGGTTCATAGGTTAACTAACATTAGTCATAGTCAACTAGTATCAGTTGTTTATTATTATCATCAATTTTCATTGAGACTGACTAGTATCAGTTGCCCTGAAATGGCATT
The DNA here is from genome assembly GCA_037957365.1 of Torreya grandis. Taxonomy (NCBI): domain Eukaryota; kingdom Viridiplantae; phylum Streptophyta; class Pinopsida; order Cupressales; family Taxaceae; genus Torreya; species Torreya grandis. The sequence goes on from JARHVA010001790.1 coordinate 1,508,360, forward strand.
AGTTAGTTATAACCAACCATGGTCACTATGTTTTCAAAAATAAAAACCTGAGAGATCTTTTTTCAAAGTTAATCTGCTCATAATCAAAAGTGATTCTAAGTAGAGGGATATTATCTAACAATTGTAGTTCTAGGACATGATTTGAACACAAATTTACAAGTTTTGGTTAAAGAACATTTCATTTTGGGCTTTTAAAAGGAATATAGCTAAATCACTCGCATTTCAAGTTGGTGATTAAAATGAACATGTTAAATCTTAAACATTTGGATGTTGGTTTTTAAAAGGAATTAGAATGGATAAGTCTTAGAAACACTTCATTGTTGGTGCTTAAAAAGATTTTTTAAGTCTTGAACATTTATTTTTGGTGTTTAAAAATAAACTTAGGTTAAATCTTGAACATTTGTGTTTTGGGATTAAAATGAACTAGATCGTTTTGCTTAAGTTTTGTTATGAAATTCTTTAAATCTTTTCCACTTTATCTAAGGGGCCAAATAAATAACATCATCACATTTCAATTTGGTTCCTAAAATCAAAATTCACTCATAATTACTTGTAAATTGTTTATTGATTATTTGTTTTCACAAAAAGAATAGTGTGTGTATTCTCTCCCCCATCGTCTATAGGGAACTTATGTGATTAAAAGTGCCTTTTTATTGAATTTGGTGCCTAGTTCAAGGCATAGAAATAAATTTATCTAGGCTCTTCTCAAAACATGTATGGTATTAGGTGATCTAAAAGCAACCCTAAAGTCTTTTTATTGGTCTTTTATTTTCATGAAATTTGGATTATGAATGGGATGTCATTAGCTCTCTTGAGTTCTCTATGGAATAATTGGCATGGGGATTCATCTCCTGGTAGTGTTTCAACCCCAATCCATAATGGGGTATACAAATTAGGGAACACATACTAAGTAGTCCATGAAAATAATCATCATGCAAAGGAATAGACCCTTGTATGATAAGTTGATCGGTATGAACTCAATCGATATGATTTTTTTCTTGTGTTTTATAAACTTAGGATCAATCTATATGGTCATAAATTTTAATATTTAGTCAACCCCACTTGTCACACCTTGATAGGATCTAGGATGATATACTTAGTTGTATTTCTATCATTTATTATTTTACTGCTTAGTGTTTTGTGATTACAAATTTATTTGTTAAATCCATTTCATAAATAATTTTTTTTGTCTACACTAATCCATTATTTTAGGAGGTGCTATTCCATCCATTTGACACCTTGATTTAAATTATAAGACTCTTTCGTGTTAAAAACATTATGTGTGTGTCACTTGATTGAAATGTCTAATGTTATAATACCTAAATCAATTCAACATTTGAACCTTAGAAGTCTTTGAAACAAAACATTATTACATATTTTGAGAGTATTATCACCATTATATTTCTCAAATTATTTCAATAGGATTATCTTGTCTTGTGTCCAAATTATCATTATTTAAGCCAATCGCATGTGCCTTGTTAAATATTTGTTTTCATACAGTCATGTTGTTCAAATTTGCCTAGATTATTGGTCATTAAATCCTAAGTTTTCTTAAGTTGAGTCTTTGATTAACTTTTAAAATTTCAGATCTAAACATTTATTGAGTTTTTTAGGCCTTGTCTCATAAGGGTTGATACACAGATATTTATCTTTTTGATTGCGTAACTTCGGTTAATTTATTAACAAATTTCAAAAATTGTATTGTTTGTACCTTTATTTTTGAAAATAGTTCTATATTAAAATAAATTTTGTTTTACCTTATACCAATTTATCATGTTTTTCTAGAATCAATTTTTTTCTATCTAATTTTTGCTTTTTCCTAAGTGTGAAAAGTAGAAACTAGTTATGAAGGGCGTGGAAGAAAAACCTATTGAATGTGTGCAAATTGGATCCAAGTTATTATGGAGAGCTCCTATTTGGATTGGGAGGATGACCTAAAAATAATAAAACACTAAAATAAACTTGTTTATTAGACAAGTAAATGGGTGAATTGCCTAGCGTGAGCTAGATCCTAAAAGCAAAAGCTTTCTAGGAGGCTGTCAATCCACCTGCTTTTAAACACTTAAATGGTAATGATAAAAGAAATATATTTTCATTATATGATTGTAAAACTTAAATTAATACATAAAATAACATAAAATTAATCCAAAAAAACTAAATTCTTTTCTTAGATGGCTAAAATAAAGTAACTAGTTTAAATAATACTAATGTTGAAAATTGGCTTAAAAAAAGTTATGGTTTTTGGTTTGGATTGGTTTGATAAAGGTCAAAAGATTGATTTTATTGGGGTTGAAAAGGAGTTGAGATGGTGAAGGGTAATTTTTTAAATAAAATAATAGGGATAAATGGTCAAAAGAGGGGCAAGAAATCAAAGGGGCAAATGATCCAAAATGATGCCAAGAAGGCAAAGGGGGAAATGGCCAAAATGAAGCCAAGAAGGCAAAAGGGGAAATGGTGATCAAGAAGAAAAAATGGAAATGGATAAGAGGATGAAATTAAAAGAGGGTTATTAAGGAATAAAGTGAAATAAGAAGGTCAAATGGAAAGGAATATATAAATTAAGATAACTAAAATACAAGATTACCTCAATGCTTGAAGATGCTTGTTGATGAAGATTGGCTTGTTGATAGTTGATGAAGACTTGAAGTAATTTTGGTAGAGTTTTGTTTCTTGATATCATTATATTAAATATGGTGACCTCATTTATGATACCTCAAAACCTGCAACATAAATGTTAATAAAAAAATACTAACTTCCAACTTAACCTTGGGTGAAGGAGAGGGGGTATTTATAGTATTTGATGTAAAGAAACATGCCAAAATAGAGGAATAATGGAGAAATTAGAATTTATATAAGTGGAATCATGAATTATTCAAGGATTATGTTGTTGGGGATTCCTAATTTGATCATAAGTCTCCAATTTGGGGTTGGTGTGTCTCCCACCTTGCACATGAGTCCAATTTTGAATGGGAATCATGCACATGGATTTAAATGAGACCAAAAACTTCTCCCCACCATTTATTGATTTCACATAAGAAATTAAAGGGGTTTCACACCAAATTTGGTTCCATTTTCCATGTGGGGGATGCAAAGTCCAAGTTGACATTGTGGAAGATTCTCGTTTGGGTTGAGAAGTCTCTCATTTCAGCTAAGAAGTCAAAAATGGGTACCCTTTGTCTTTCCCAAAGTCTAAAGAGCTAGGTATCTATTTTAAAGTATAATTTCATGTGGGTAAGACAAAATAAATTTTGAATAATGGCCCATTAAGGTTAAATTCACCATATTTCAAGGGGTAACTGTGTGATGTTGAAATGAGGTCATTAAGCACTTTGGAAAAGGGTCCCAAGTGGGGTATGGTGTCCCACATCAAGCCATGCCATTTCTAAGCCATGTAACTTGCCACATTACCTCCAAATCACATTCCATGTCACTTTCCATGTCATCATGCCATGTCACTTACCATGTCATCATGTCATGTCATCATGAATAGTGATAATAGGGCCCATAGTGAATAGTGATGATGAATAGTACCTTTGAATAGTGATTTTGAATGATATTATGTGACTAGGAGAATAATTATTTGGTTGGGTTAAGTGGGTTTTTGGGAAGGTTTAAAATTTTTTAAGGGGTCCCAAGGCATTTAGTCATCAAAAATTGTAAATGTATAATTTTTTAGTGTCTACATTTTACCCCTTTTTGTTATGCAACTTTGAATTAGCAAGTTGTAAAACAAAAATGAATCACTTGGTCAAAGGTTAGGATGCCACAAGTATCAGAGGAGGTGTTCACCCTCAAACCTATAGTTAATGAGGAAATGTCAAATTGGGTGTAGTTTTGATAAGCCGTTGATGGGGAGGCACTAGGTGGTGCCACAAGGTAGTTGGGTATGTGAAATGCCAATGGGTTCACAAAATATGATGAAGTGCAATAGTCAAGATTACACAGTGACTAAAGGTACCAATATTGATAATAAAAAGGTTAGGTTCTAAGATAAATGACAAGGTAACTAGTCCCCAACATCGGTCATAGCTGATTATGTTAGTCTTATCAAGGCTCCTAGATAGGGTTGGTGTTGACTCATGTATCTAGGGTAGGAAGTGCTCCCAAGAAAACAAAAATGGTCTAGTTTTTCATGAGGTAGTGTAAACATTTAAAATTTCAACATGGAAAGGTTGGTCATTGCATTCAAAAGTTATTACAAAAAACACCAATGTTATGGGTCAAAAGTAATCGACATCAAGGTGGATGTGGTGAAAGTGTGGGTGGATTGGGTATGGATTGGAAGGGGATGGATGAGCTGACTCCAAATGCACATGGAAAGTGGATTCTACCTACATAGTTCTATGGATATGAATCCAAAAAGAATGTTAGGACAAATGTAGTTCTTTTAAGGTGAAAGGTGTTGGTTAACGTGGTTACCCCAATTTGATATGTAGGTAGGTCTAGTTGAAAGATTTTGGAGAAAGGGAAGCCCCAAAGGGTAAAAAAGATGGTATAAAATAATTTTTATGGGCGTGGTAGAAATGAAAAATGAGATTACTTAGGATGTAATTATATGGTTGTGTCCATTATGCAAAATAAATATGTAGCCATGGATAAGTAGGTTAAAGCATGAAATTGTGGCCACCTTTTTAAAGAAAAGAAAAGGGAGAAATATGCTTTATCAAGATTTGGAAATTATAGAACTACTTGAATTACCACAATGATTCGATAGGTTCTTTCATCACCATCCAAATAAGTTGACATTATGCACATTCCACAACAATGTCATTAATAGGCTATAGAAGGTTATTATTCAATGGTTTGGGGAAGTAAAGTCGTAAAGTGGGTAAATGAGAAGTGGCAAAGATTCAAACCCTTGAGTCAGTGGGGCCCCAAAATAAGTAAGAATTAATTTTTTGAGGGAATTTAGAGAAAGACGTCGATGGGTTTTAGAATATGGAGTGAGGTGAATAATTATATTAAATAAATGAAGGATCAGGTTGTGGATTTCATGCATTAAAGAAAGGGATATTTCAAGATGTAAAAAGATGTAGTTTGAGAAGGGAGAATCAAGGGGAAATATTGGAAGGTAGGGTGCATGAGAGGGTGTAGCTAGCATCCCCACATAGGTATCCCAAAGCTTCCATTTGAAGGTGGTTTTAGTGTTGATTCTAACACCTTCAAAGGTCAGAGTAAAAGGGGTAAAAAATAGGCAAGACCAGAGGAGGTGGGGAAGGAATTTTCATCCCAATGGCTTAATAGTGCTCAAGTTTGCTAGTTGGTCGTATGAGCCTAGGGTCCTAACCAATTGTGTTATATATCCATAAGATGGGTATATATCTTACATTAAACCAAAATTATTTGGAAGACCTTAAATTCCATAGCATGCTCAAAATGGGTAGAGGGTTTAAAAGGAAAAAGGTGATTAGGAAGGTGAAAGGAGTAGTTAAAGAGGGATAAAAAAAGAGAGCTTGAGTGAAACATACAAAGGCATTAAAGGAAGAAATTAATACTCCTAAAGTAATGAACTTGACTAGATTTTATGCATTAAGGTAAGGGTGTGGAGGATACAAGGAAGTAGACAAGGAGATGTACGTATAAGTAGTACAACTAGTGACTACACTCTAAAGAGGTGGAGGTTAAATTGGAGAACATAAGGGAGATCCAAAAAGGGATGAATAAAAGGTGGACTAGGAGATAGATGAAGAGAAAATAATGAGCTCACCGATAAATATGAATATGGAAAAGAATGGAAGAAGCCAGGCATGGTCACATAGGTCAGGAAGAGTAAGGAAGGGCATAAAGGGAGATGAAAAAACTAAAATTAAATAGAGAAAAGAGAAGAAAAATAAAAGGTAGAAGATGGGGGAGAGAGATTCACTAAATAATGATAGATTGGAGAATTGAAAAGGATGGGGAGAGAAGTGTAACAATCATGAAGGGTAAGGGGAGGATGAGGGATATGGGAAACCATGAAAGGTTTGAAAACAAGTCCAAAAAAGATGAAGGAGAAAATGGTTTGGTGATGAAAATGAAAAACAAGGAAATAAATAGAAGAAAAGGAAACAAATAGGGTGAAATGAGAGAAAATAAGTAGGTGGTATCTTGAGCAAGTAAGAATGGATGATGATGGATAATTAAGAAAAGAAGATGGTGGTTTTGGAGATGAGAATGGGATGGAAAATGGGAAAGGGGTTAAGAAAAACAAGAGGAAACAAAGGATGGGTGGAAAATAAGGTGAAGATATGAGGTATGCATCAATCATCTTGTTATAATAGATTGAAAAGTTGAAGGGGTGATTAGAAGAGATTATCAATCCAAAAAGTGGTGAGGTGGTGCAAAAATAGGGGATGCAATGAAAAGGAGTGAGATGAAATTAAGGGATGAAGATCAGGGATGATAAGAACAAAAAGGAAGAATTGAAGCATGGATACTCACATAGATGCAAAAGATAAGTGAGTATCGAGAGGGAAAGAGGAAAAGGGGAATGTAAAAGGGCAAAAGGCAAAAAGAGATAAGAATAAAATGAAAATTTTGGAAGGCTTCTCAAAAGATGAAGACCTAGTTAGAAGCTAGTTATGGAGGAAAAAAAGGAAGATAAAAAGGATGGAAAAAATATAACAAGAATAATGGAAAATGGGTATGGTGGGAAGAGTGGGGGAATGGTAGAGAGTGGTGTACACATAAAGAAAAATTACAGAAATAGAAGAAACAAAAAGATTTCAAAATGCATAGGATGATGTGGAATGGGTGAGGAAAATAGAGTGATAAAGAGGGTATGACAAATAGCCAAAGGCAAGGGGAGATGATGAGGATAGAGAAAGAAGTTAAAGGGGATAAAAGGCAAGGTTGGTAATAAGGTGAAAGAGATTCAAGAAATGCAAGAGGTGGGTGGGGAAGTGAGTTGCAAAGCATGCACAAGGAAAGATGATGGGGAGGCCAACAAAGTAGAGTAGGAGGTGGCTTTATGGGAGGTAAGAGGGGCCAATGGGGAAGGCTATCAACCCTTGTGTTAAAAGAGATTGACAAGCTAGAAAAGTGGTTAAAAAAGATTAACAAGCTAAAGGTAGGGAGATGGTTAGGAGATAGGTAAAGAAGTGGAGGAAGAGATTTTAGGTGAGAAGGGAAAATAAAGTAAAGGAAGTGGTTGAGTTGACCTCAATAATTAAGTGATGCCTACATATTCAAAAAGACCTCATGCCAAGGTAGTTATCCCAATAATGAGGGAAACACTTAAGAGTAAGTATTAGATGGTGTTAAAACATAAGGACACTGAAGAAAGAATTCAAAGCTTCCTTGATGTAGGATGCCCTAATCAAGAGGGCATTATTAGTAGTGGAAATGAGTGAGAAGAAAAAGGGGATGGGAATTATTTATTAGTGGCTGAGCTACCCCTACAAGTGGAGTAGTGCATACATAGTCCATAGACATCAGGCTAATGTAGCTCAACAAGGTTTGGATGAGTGGTGTTCAAATTGGTTGTCCTAATTTGATGGATCGCATGGGCTAGTTTGGGCTGAGGGAGAATGTTTGATAAAATAAAAATTTTTAGTTTTGGTGAAGGTGTTGGTGAAAGTGAAAGGGGTAGGTTAGTAAATAGTTACCATAATGATCCCACATTTAGTAGGATGAGAGATACAAATGGGAAAGGTAGGATAAATTATAAGGTAACATAATGTGAAGTACCATAAATGATATTCAATGGAGCTTATCCAAAGAAGAGGTGCCTTTGTTAGGAGGTTACACCTTCTAAAATTATGTCAGGGTAGGATTTTGGGGATAGTATTTACCATTATAAGTTATGTTTCAGGAGGTAGGGGTCTATCCAGATCTGTAGAGTTGTTATGGCCAAGGTTCATCACCACTACAAGCCAAGTTTTAAGGGTAGTAGCAAAGTGATGACTTGAAATGAATTTATTTGATGGTCAAGTAGATTCTACAAGTAAGGAAGTTATCAACGTGGTGAGTGACATAGGATGGACCTTTCCTTACCCAAGATCTGCATGGGTAGGCTAGACAAATGGTGTCCATGTCTGCATCCTCTATCCTAACTCTTTAGAACTGATGAATTATTAGTTTTTTTAGTTTAGGCCTAACCAACAAGAATTTACATGGCTAGGAGAAGATGGTGGTTCCCTTTTTATAGATGAACATTCAATTGGCAAAAAAGAAAAGACTACCATGTTCAAATAGACACTGTCAATGGTTGGGGTCTTATGCTCAGGGAATGTGGTAATGGACTGGTAGGAATAGGAGGGGGAAAAGGGGCAAGAAGGTGAATGTATCATTTTGAAAGACCCAGAGCAGAGTATGATTCTCACCCTATGGGGATGAATGTGGGAGAGGAGAATAGATTATACCCTTTAGTGGTTGCTAAGATAGGGAATGCTATGGGTGTTATTCTAGGGAGTAATTAAGTAGAAGGATGGTTGAACACAAATATAGAGTCACTAGATAATTGGTATAATGCTTAGGTAGGACAATAATGTATGCATGTGTGTTAGGTAATGTGTGTGTAATGTTATGACTATGTATGTGTCATGTGACTCCTCGCACCTTAAATAAAATATTGCATGGTTTGATGTAAACATGTATAAAATGTATTGGATGTTGTTGGTTGAATGTTATGGTTATGGTTATGATTAGTATGGTTATGGTTGTTGTAATCTCACTCAATTTAAAAGGAATGAATATTGTTTTTGTAATGTTAGATGGTATAAGTCATGGTGAAAACATCAACCAAACACATTAGGATAAGAATAGGGCCTGATGCTTTATTTTTGATAAGGACTAAAAAAACCTAGAGTGAGATTAGATTAATGAATATAAGCCCTTCAAACTTTGTGCATGAGTGGTCGTTAGTTGATAAATAAGGTCTCTTGATCATAGGGTGTCAAATAAGCTCTAAATCCCTTGATTTACAAATAGTCTAAAGGGAAGATGAGTGATAGGTGGTGTGAAGGGTAACATGTGATATGTATGATAACCTCATGTGAATTAGTGTACCCCTTATATATATGGCCTAATAATGGTAATATAAAAGTCCATGTCACAGGCTAGATGTAGATTGATCAATGCAAGAAGTCTACATGTGAAAGTTGAATGCAGCTTTAGATTTTTTGTGATAGTGGGTCTTTTTCTTTATTATTGTATATGAGAAGTTGATCGATGTGGGAAGCTTCCATGAAATTACTCTAATTTTGACAAAGTTAATTAATTCATACTTTAAGGGATTAGTCTAAGCTTATTGGCTTTGTTTTTAATGTTCTTGATAGATGTCCTTCAAAGGAGTAGTCTACCTTACATGTGGTAATTTTTATTTTTATTTTTATTTCTAGGCAGCTATCCTTTGAGGGAGTAGTCTACAATGCTTAAATATTGACCTAATTAATTATTTCAAGATGAAATGTGCTTAGACATGGATTGGTCTAATTAAGTTTAGAGGTTTACCTTTATGAGAGTAAAAATTTACATAAGAAGGTCAATGATATGCAAAAGGGTGTGGTTTTAAGAGATAATGACCATGGGATTCCATCTTGTTAGAGATTAAAAGTATATATGAGAACCATGCTATGGGTAGATCTATGGCACCCATATTTAGGATTTGGCCATGACTTTAATGGTTAATCACATGGTTTTATGTTATAATCAATTATCCTCAAAAGGGGAGGAGGAAGGTGGGTGAAGGTTAAGATCTCATAATCAAGGGATAAGCTTAATTTAGACAAATAGGTGAGCTTGATCCTTCCTTAACATAAAATTGGATGTAGATGTGAAGCATTGAGAGGCTCAGGTTTTGATTTGCCTTTGAGATAAGACAAATGATAATATATTAATCCATACTTATGGGTGATGATGTAGGGTCGAAGCCAATTGAAAGCAAACTTGCCTTGTTTACTCTTTTCCATGTTGGTCACATGTTGGTTTTATTTTAGGATGAGATCTCCAATATTGAATTCTTGTTGTTTGAGGTGCTTGTTATAAGTTCATGTGATATGCTCTTGATAAATATGGAGGTGGGTGAGAGATGCTAAATGATACTCATCAAATAGCTCTAGTTGAGCTAAATGATGTTGATGAAAATCTTCCTTAAAAATGAGTTCCTTTAAATATATGCAAAGAGAGGGGATTTGGACTTCAAGAGGAAAGACTGCCTCTAATCCAAAGACTAGAGAGAATGGGGTAGCACTAGTGGAGGTTTGAATGCTAGTGTGATAGACCCATAAGGTGAATGGGATGTGTAAGTGCCAATCCTAACCTGAAGCACTAACAACTTTGGTTAATATTTTGGTGAGGGTTTTATTAGAGGCTTATGCGTGTCCATTTTATTATGATATATAAGGCAATAAAAATCTTAAATCAATGTTAAATGCATCATATAAACCTTAGACTTGCTTATTCTTGAAGGATTTTTTATTATTGGTGATAATATTATGAGGAACACCAAAGTGGTAGATGATATGGTGATTGATAAAGTCAACAATCTTTTTCACTTTGGTAGAGATTAGAGGAATAGATTCCACCCACTTGGTGAAGTATTCGGTGGTTGTGATGATAGAGCTATGCCACTGTGAAGAATCAGGGTTAATTTCCCCAATGAAATTGAGCCCCCATTGAGAGAAAGGCCAAAAATCCTTAGATACTTGGAGGTTATTAGCTAGTGCATGATGTAAATTAGCATGTTGTTGACATTTAACACATTTTTTTACATAATCATAATAGTCTTGGTTAAGGGTGGGCTAATAGTATCCAAAGTGAAGGATACGTTTAGTAACTATTAGGTTATTAAAGTGTCCCCCACATATCCCATCACGTGTTTCTTTGATGGCATGGCAATCTTCAAGTATATGTAGGAAAAAAAGGAGACTGTCAAAATCACATTTTTAAAGGATTCCCCCTATTATGGTGTAATAAGAGGTACTCTAAATAAAATCTCTTTGAGCATTCTTAGAGAGTTGGGAAGAACAATGTCTAGGTTGAGGTAGTTACAAGTTTGGTCATACCAAATGTCAGATGGGGATTCCTCTACATTACAAATAGTACGAAGGTTAGATTGTCCATAAGAGGGTGTGGTAAAATTATGAATGGTGACAAATATTTTGGAATTGGAGGATAAGAAGGGATCTAAGAAGCAAGGCAAGCCATTATATCTATATATTTATTAGTAGATCAGGGAACGGATTGGACTAGGTAATGTTCAAATGATTTTAATATTTTGTCAAATAAAAGTTTATATTTTAGTAAGACATCATTATTACATTGATAGGATCCATTAACCTAGTTGACCATAAGCTAGGAATCACCAAAGACATGGAGTGTCTTAATTCCCAAGCTTTGAGAAGTTCAGAGACCTATCACTAGGGTTTCATATTCAGACATATTATTGGTGTATTCAAAGTCAATTTTGAAGGAGAGACAAAGGGGTTCACCATCAAGAGGAATGAGAATAACTCTGTCACCCCCTTCTTGTTGGCATTTTGATCCATTGAAGAACATGGTCATTAGTAGGTTATGTCATATTCTTGAAAAAGGGTCATGATAGACTCATCCAAAAATGCAAGAGGATGTGGTTGGTTATTTGTTAAAAGAGCTTTGGCTAATTTATCAGAAATAACTTGACCTTTAATTGAATTTTATTAGAGGAATTCAAGGTCAAATTTAGCTAGGAACATGAGCCACGTAGCCATACATTAATTTTGGTATGGTTTAGAGTGCATGTATTTGAGTGGGTTGATATTAGTGATGACATAGGTTTTATGGTTAAGAAGGTAGTAGAAAGGTTTGGTGGTCAGTCAATGTTATGTAGAGTTTCTCAGTGTGTGTATACTGAGTCTCATATTCTACAAGTGTATGGCTAATGTAGTATATAGATTACTCTTTGTGTTGTTCATCTCGGTAAACTAATATTGCCCCTAGAGAATGGTTGGTGGTAGAGATATATAGGTAAAATGGGTGGTCATCCTTAAGAGGGGTGAGGATAGGTGGTGACAAAAGGTATTATTTTAGTGAATCAAAATCCTTTTGACAATCACTACTCCATTTGAAAGAGACATCCTTCTTTAGAAGGTCATGTAAAGGTTGGCACCGATCTAAAAGTTGGGAAATGAAATGGTGAATGGATTGGAGTTTTCCATATAGGCTACAAAGATACTTAAGGTTGGTTTGAGGAGGCATGCCCAAAATTTCTCTAACTTTAGCAAGGTCTACTTTGATTCCATGAAGAGAGATGATAAAGCCAAGAAGTTTTCCTAAAAGGACCCAAAAATGCATTTTTTAAGATTAAGGTGAACATGATAATGGATGAGCTATTCAAATATGATTATAAGAATAGTCAAGTGATCTATTTAGAGTTTGGATTTTTGAGAAGGTCATCCACATAGTCTTCTACAATCTTGTGGATTATATCATGGAAAATATAAGTCATGGCACATTGGTAGGTTACACCAGTATTGTTTAACCTGAAAGGCATGACCCTATAGTAGAAAGTTCCCTAATGGGTCATAAAGGTAGTTTTATGTTGATATTTAGGAGCAATGAAGATTTTATTGTAGCCTAAAAACCCATCCATGAGAGATAACATCTCATGACTAGCTATAAGATCAACAAGCTGGTTAATGCTAGGTAGAGGGAATTCATCCTTAGGGTAGGTGAGGTTAAGGTCACAAAATTCCACTCAAATATGTAGACCCCTAATGACTTTGGTGATAGGTAAAATTTTCAAGACCTATTAGGGGTAGTCAATGGGTTGAATGAAGTTTATAGATAGGAGATGCTAAAGCTCTTCTTTGATGAGAAGGGCTATGCAAGGATGCATCCATCAAATTTTCTATTTAACAGGCTTGGCATCATGGTGAGTGACTATGTTATGGGTAGCAATGGTGGGATCAATCCCAAGCATATCATTGTAAGACCAAATGAATGTTATGCTACAATCTTAGAGGAAAAATATTGAAGTTCCTTAGTATTCAATGATTGGCCCAATTTGATAATGTGGGGGTTTTTCAAAGTGCCCAAGTTGATATCGATGGTAAATTCATTCAACATAGTCAAGGCATCAAGAGGAAAGGATTTATGGATAGAATAATCTCATTCACCAAGGTAGGTAAGAATGGAATCATTATCTTGATGTCAAATGGTGTTGATTGTGGGAGAATCATTCTCTACCATTTTAGGATGTAATATTGGAAGGACTTTGGTTTGGTCAAATGAGAGGGCCAAAACTTACAGTATTGATCAAAAAAATAGTTAGGAGGGATAATATCAGGGTCTTCAAGTAGAGAAAGTGGTTAGGTTGGCAAGGATGGGATATCTTCCTATATCATGGCAATGGGTTTAGGTGATTTGGTGGGTTATTGAGGTGGTTCATACCCAATGCCAAATGACTCATGAGATTTCAAATTTTTGAGATGGGGTAACTCATGAGTCCCTTGTTCATAGTGACTAATGCCAAATCCTTTCCAATCACATATATAAAGATATAACTTAGTGAACTTTGATTTGCTAAGATATGAAAATTTAGGAGTAAATGGTTGGATGGATGATGTAGTGGTAGGGGTTGTAAGTGGTTGATCATGTCACCCATAAAAAAATTCATTTGATGGTTAGGGAGACCAATGGGGATGATGGTTCCAATGTTAGGGTCATAAGAAGGGTCATGTTTGAGATTGTCATATTCTTGGTGGTTAAGGAAGGCATCTAAGGCTAAGAGTATATATTCCCAAAAATAAATATGTTGGAATGTGGTTGTCATAGGGTCTTCTACATCAATGTGGGAAGTGGGGATAGATGAGTTGGTGGAAGCTTCATCAACATTAGGTATGAAAATGATATGGGTTTTGGCTAGTAATTCTATTTTGTTGGTAGATGGTTGTACAATGGATAAAGGAGGAATAAGCACATCATTGGGTTGATATGTAATATTAAAAGATGTAAAAAGACTAGGGTTATCTTGGATAGTCACAACTTACCCTTCATGTTCAAACTTAACACATCAATATAGGGTGTAAGGGACACAACTCATGGCATGAATCCAAGGGCGTCTGAGTAAAATGTTGTATTGAAACTCTCCTTATACAACATAAAAGATTTCAGGAATATTATGAGACCCTACATAGATGTGGAGGACAATTGTGCCCAAGGTGGTAGCCATAATATCATTGAAATAATGAAAGACCATTGAGCTTTCAGACATGATGTTTTTGGATAATTGTAACTGGTCATAGGCATGGGAGGAGACAATATTGATGTTATATCCCCTATCAATCATCACCATTTTGATGTGGTTTTGATTGATATATGTTTTAATGAAGAGGGAGGGATCAAGATCCTCTAAATGAATAGAAGGTATTTCTGAATTCTTGATGGTGAAAAGTTTAGAAGTCTGAAGGGTACCAACAAAAGTTGCTAGAGGTTGAAGATCATTAGGTTGGACCTTGATGGATTATAAAGCCTCTATGAGTACTTGAAAATGATGAGGAGAGGTAAAGTTAACTCATATAAGCTCATCTTTGTTGGATTTTGGTGAAGTTTCCTGAGGATAGCTTTTCAAATGGATATAGCATATAGGTTATGGTATGGAGGGTTAGATAGGGAGGCACCTAAGATAGATACCTTAGAATTGTCTAAAGATGGATACGGTTGGGTATTATTTGCTTGGAAGTTTAGAGAGGGGTAAGTCCAAGGAATGGATGCCTTAGTATTCCCTTTATCCTTCTATTGAGCCTGAGATTGAGTAATCATGTGAATAGTATGGATAAGGGGGTTCTCTAGATTGGATAGCTACTTCAGCTCCTCCTCTTAACTTTTGTGTGAGATCAAAGATTGGATGGGTTGAATCAATGGTTGGCTTAGTAATTGGGATGAAGGAGGTTTGTCTGATAATAGATCATCATCTTCATATAAGTTGTGAACAAGTGCTTGGAGAGCTTCATAGTTCTCAATGTAATGTCTTAGTGCCCTATGATATGCATATATCAAGTTACCATTAAACCAAAAAGGTTTGGTATGTGAAGGGCCAAAGGGTTTGATGGGTGGTAAGCTTAGGGAAGAAGTTTGTAATAATCACTAGAGAATGGTTAAGTAAGATTTAACTAAAGGTGGTATATGTTTAGTGGTTTTTGCTTTAGGTGTTGAAGTGGGAGATTTTGGGATGTAGGTTTGGTGGTAGATGTCTTGGATAAAGTGGTATGCTTGGTTGATGGTTTTAGTTTAGGCATGATGTTTGATGGGCTGGTGGTAGAGGAGAACAAGGTAGGTAACTTAGGAATTGTTAGTGTAGTGGGGAAAGGTGCTTTAGAAAACAAGTATGAAGGTGTGACCAATAAAGGTGGTGGGGTTTTGGTAAAAAAGATGGAATTTGTGTTTAAGGTAGAGGGATGGGGACCTAGAATGGAGGGCAAGGTTGAGGGAGGTAAAATTTGGGGTTTTGGGCCCTTTAGTGATTTTACCTCTTTGGTTTTTTTAGGTTTTAGTTTTGGAGGGGATTTGGTCACTTTAGTTGTCTTGGTGGGTTTAGGTGTTTGAGGGTCAATCAATTTAGAGGAGGTTTTGATTAGTTAGGTAGAGGTTTTAGTTGTTTTAGAAGGGCTAGGTTGGTCTACCAAAGAAGGGATTAGAAGTTCCAATTTGGTTCCCTTGCCTTTATCTTGACCTCTAATAGAAGGTTTTGTAATTAGAGGTTGGGTGGATGGAGCCATCTTCTCTTGTGAGATAGATTCAAAAGAGGGAGTGGATTTTTATATGATAGGGGAGGTAGGTGTGGTATCCTCTAATAGAGGTGTGGATATAGTTATTTCCTTTGTTTGGGTGTCCAAAGGAATAGAAGTCAATATTTTTTACTCCATGAGGGGAATGGGGAAAGACGTGGTCGAGGTAAAATTTCCTTTTTCAATGGGTTCACTAGTGACCACATTAATAATATATGCCTCATGAGATGGTTTAGGATTATTTTCATGATGAGGGGTAGGACCATGATTAAGAAAAGGCTTGTAGAATATGTCAAGGGATTGGTTTGGTGTCACATTAGTATTTTTCAATGTGAGCTCCCCCTTATCAATGAGGGATTGGATAAAGTAGTTAAAGGTATTAAACATGTTGATGTCATGTCTTATGACTCAGTGAAAAGTATAATGGTCATTTTCATTATACCAATCAGGCATGGGGAAATAAGTATCAAACTATTGGGGTGGCTTAATTGGTTAAAGTTAGATGATTTTATATTTTAGTAACTTTTCCAAAATATAAGGATAAATCTCCCCAAGTGGATTTAAAAGTTTTTGGTTATTCCAATTTTGGTTCCTTTAGTTTTAGTTTGGATAGTTTAAGGGGTCAGAGGTTTGGTTCCTTGGGTTCTATTGGTTGGTAGATGGTGAAGGTGTGGCTTTGAGGACAATAGAGTTGGTAGTGGCTTTGATCTTGGAATTAGTATTGGTTGGATTGTTTAGTTTGGAAGAAGAGGGATCATTGGGTTTGTAAGTTGGGCTCTTGTTCTTCAACTTTAATCTTCCCTCATCAATGGCTCTATTCTCTATTTTATAAGCCATGGTAAAAGCTTCATAGAATGTCTGAAAGCTTTAGACACATAATGTGGATGAAATGTGTTTTGCATATGCCTGAGTAAAGAGCTCTATAATCTCAAGTTAAGGAAATGAAAATGAAAGTTGGTTGATTAGGCTCCTCTAATGAGCCATGAAATTGGCAATAGATTCATCTTCAAATTTACAAATGGATTAGAGGTTGGTAATAGAAACTTTCTTGGATATATTGATCAAAAAGTGATCCAAAAAAAGTTTGGGCTAGTTGGGTGAAGGAGAAGATGGAGTGTTTTGATATGGCACTATACAAATCTAATGTCTATCCAGATAAGGACATAGGAAAGGTATAGAGGAGAAGAGTGTCATCATGGGAAATCAAGTAACATGTATGCCTAAATGCTCTTAAATTTTGTTGAGGGTCTTTCTTGCTTTTAAAATTAGATAATTTTGGTAATTCCCATTATGGAGGATATAGTTAGAGAGGGACAGATGGATGGATGGGTTCATTAAAAATTTGGTCATAAGAGTTAAGTTTATGTGATCCTAAGATGGATGACTCAAGGGTAGTCATTTTATCCATTAGTAACTTGACTAAGTCCATTTGGGGTTGTTGGGTTGGATAGGTATATGACACATTTTGTTGGGGATAGGTGACATGGGAATAACTAGTGGATGGTTGGGATGGTGTCATGTGTGTGAGTGAGATCATGTAAGATTGGGTGGAAGGTGAAGGCATGTATACTTGTGTGTTATGAATATATTAATAATATTTCATGGGTATGTTGTTGGAGGGTTGAGGTTGGGGGGTTTATGTGTGGCATTGAAGTGATTAGTGGGTTAGTTGGTTGAAGGTGGGTAGTGACCAAAGTGTTTATATAGGGAAGTGTTTATGGTATAGAGAGTACTAAGTTTTGAAAGGGGCTTGAGGTTGGTATATTGGTTAATTTAAAGGGAGTTGTATAAATGGGTGTGGAAGACACCATGTCAGAAAAAGAGGTAGAAGTGACAAGGGGTAAAGTTGAACCAATGTTAGAAGTATTGGCTAGGGTAATAGGTGTTTGGGTGGTGGTGCTAGATGAACCAATGGTATAACATAAAGCTTGGCTAACAAAAGGGTGGGATTATGCAACACCAACCATGAGGTGATGTGGCATACCATAGGGTGGATTTGTGGGAGGAACTAAAGCCATCAAAGTATGGTAGGCTAAGGTGTTAAGATAGTGGTGTAAAGCAACTAGATTATTGTCTAAAAAGGTGAAAAAATATAAATTTTCTTAAAGTATTGTTTTAGACACCATAGGTAGGGGAGAATGGTGTGGTGAAGCATGGGGTGATCTATCAACATTTGAAGTATAATCCATGGATGAGGATGAAGAAGAAAATTGGGGTGGGTTGTTTTGATTTTTCACTTGTTGTCTAGTTAAGACCATATGGGAAATTTAGAAAAAGAGGTAGAAGTGACAAGGGGTAAAGTTGAACCAATGTTAGAAGTATTGGCTAGGGTAATAGGTGTTTGGGTGGTGGTGCTAGATGGACCAATGGTATAACATAAAGCTTGGCTAACAAAAGGGTGGGATTATGCAACACCAATCATGAGGTGGTGTGGCATACCATAGGGTGGATCCGTGGGAGGAACTGAAGCCATCAAAGTATGGTAGGCTAAGGTGTTAAGATAGTGGTGTAAAGCAACCAGATTATTGTCTAGAAAGGTTAAAAAATATAAATTGCCTTAAAGTATTGTTTTAGACACCATAGGTAGGGGAGAATGGTGTGGTGAAGCATGGGGTGATCTATCAACATCTGAAGTATAATCCATGGATGAGGATGAAGAAGAAGATGGTGGTGGGTTGTTTTGATTTTTCACTTGTTGTCTGGTTAAGACCATATGGGAAAATTAGAAATGGATAATGAACCTCTTTCCTCACATAATGATCAAAAAAAGAAAAACACAAAGAAAAAAAATCACACACTAAAAGTGAAATTAATCTTAGGATTTATTTTAAATCAATTTTGGCTTATGCCTTAAAGAATGTGAAAGGGGAAATCAGCTTGACTAGGTCCTAAACAAGGTAGTCTATGTTTGGTTTCAGGTTATGTTTAGGCACTCAAGAATAAGTTTGTATTAGATCAAGTACATGGCCTAGTTCTTGGGGATTTCTCCCCTCACTTCATGATCTTGTAGCTAGTTTAGGTACTTAGCCAATATATATTGATTACCAGAGTTTATACTCAATTAGAGAGCTGAGTTGGTTATCCCCTTGGTGATTAAATCCAAGTATGATAATCGATAAAAGGTAAGGTGATCTACTAGGTGATGAAATCCTAGTAGGGCCTTGTCTCAAGTGAGTTTATTTTTAATTTTTTGTAATTATTTTGGTTGTGTAACATTTTTTCACTACATTTAATTTTCTTTGCCTTTAATTAATCTAGGTGAATTAATTAAGCAAGGAAGCAAACAATGTATGAAGTTAATTTTAACCCAAAGGAAAAAAAATTGATTTGTTTTTATTAAAAAAAGAATAACTAAAATGAACCTAAATACAACATAAATATTCAATCCTAATCCTAATATGAATTCTCTTTTGATTTTTATAAATGCAAGAAAAAGAAATAAAAAATTCCACTTTTTTATTTTTTCTTGATTTTCTAAATAAAAGAAGCTAAAACTTACATTTTGAAAGAGACGAATGATTAATTTTCATAAATAAAATTACATATAAATTTCATTTTAATAATGCAACTATATTTCCTAAAACAACTAATGAACCAAATAAAACTCAAGGGTCCCATCGGGTGTGCTAAAATGTTTCTATCTAATTTTTGCTTTTTCCTAAGTTTAAAAAGTAGAGACTAGTTATGAAGGGTGTGGAAGAAAACCCTATTAAATGTGCATGCATTGGATCCAAGTGATTATGGATAGATACTCTTTTACTTGGGAGGATGACCTAAAAATAATAAAACACTAAAATAAACTTTTTTATTATACAAGTAGATGGGTGGATTGCCTAGCATGAGCTAGATCCTAGAAGCAAAAGCTTTTTAGCAGGCTGTCAATCCACTTGATTTTAAACACTTAATTGGTAATGATAAAATAAATATATTTGCCTTATATGAATTTAAAATTGAAAAAATATAGAAAAT
Organism: Torreya grandis; assembly: GCA_037957365.1. Classification (NCBI taxonomy): domain Eukaryota; kingdom Viridiplantae; phylum Streptophyta; class Pinopsida; order Cupressales; family Taxaceae; genus Torreya; species Torreya grandis. The sequence goes on from JARHVA010001790.1 coordinate 1,528,015, forward strand.
AATATCAAATTAATTAAGAAAACTAAATGTTTTTCTTAGATGGATAAAATAAAGCAACTAGTTTAAATAAAGATAATTTTGAAAATTAGTTAAAATAAAATTATGGTTTTTGGTTTGGATTGGTTTGATAAAGGTCAAAAGAGTGATTTGGTTGGGGTTTTAAATGGGTTGATATGATTAAGGGTAATGTTTTAAATAAAATAAGAGGGATAAATAGTCAAAATAGGGGCAAAAAGGCAAAGGGGCAAATGGTCCAAAATGAGGCCAAGAAGGCAAAGGGGCATATGGCCAAAATGAAGCCAAGAAGGAAAAGGGGGAAAATGGTGACCAATAAGACAAATGGGACATGGATAAGAGGATAAAATGATAATAGGGTGATGAAAGAAGAAAGTGAATGAATATGGCCAAAGGGAAAGAAATACAGAAATTAAGATAACTAAATAACAAGATTACCTCAATGCTTGAATATGCTTGTTGATGAAGATTGGCTTATTGATAGTTGATGAAGACTTGAAGTAATTTTGGTAGAGTTTTATTGATTGATCTCATTCTCTTAAATATTATTACCTCCTTGATGATACCTCCAAACTTGTAATAGAAATGTTAATAAAAAAACTAACTTCCAACTTAACCTTGAGTGAAGGAGAGGGGGGGTATCTATAGAATTTTGAATGAGAATCATGCACATGGATTTATATGAGACCAAAGACTTATTCCCACACTTTATTTATTTCATACAAGTAACTAAAGGGTTGGAGCACCAAATTTGGTGCCATTTTCAATGTGGGGGATGAAAAGTCTAAGGTTAGGTTGTGGAAGATTTCCATTTGGGTTGAAAAGTCTCCCATTTTAGCTTATAAGTCAAAAATGGGTGCCCTTTGTCTTTACCAAAGTATTAAATAGGTAGGTATTTATTTTAAATTCTAATTTCATGTGTGGAAGATAAAATAAATGTTTAATAATGACCCCTTAAGGGTAAATTATCTATAGTTGAAGAGGGTAACTTTGTGATGCTGAAATGAGGTCATTAAGCACTTTGGGAAAGGGTCCCAAGTGGGATATGGTGTCCCACATCAAGCCATGTCATTTCTAAGCCATGTCACTTGACACATCACCTCAAAATCACATGCCATGTCACTTACCATGTCATCATGCCATGTCATCATGAATAGTGATAGTGGGTCCCACAATGAATAGTGATGATGAATAGTAATTTCAAATATTGATTTTGAATGATATTATGTGATGGAGAATAATTATTTGGTTTCATTAATATGGGTTTGGGGAAGGTTTAATAAGTTTTATGGGGTCTCAAGGCATTTAGTCATCAAAAACTATAAATGTGTAATTTTCTAGTGTCTACACAAGTGCCTTGTTTATGCTAAAGTGTTCCAAGTTTGTTAGATTAAAAATCATCCTTTATTTTAAGTCTATATTTTCACACCACATTTGACCAAAATTCTTAGCATATTCCATGTTTTGAGACTAGTTTTTGATTCCACATTTGGCCAAAATACCTAGCAACTTTTCCTTTCCTACTTTAGACCTATTTGTAACATCTTTGGACCTAGAGTTTGGCATCTTATTTTTAGTTCATTTTACTTGACCTTGTTTGTGTGAAGAATTCAATGTTATAAATTTAAAATTATACTATTTTTACCAAATATTATAGTAGACTTCTTGGAGATACAGCTCCACCCTTTTAACCAAGTTAGACCTAGTTAAACCTTTTATCTTTTTAGACATAGCTTTTCAAAGTTTGTAGAACTATAAACCTCTCTTATTGTGAAATATTTACCATTTGATTTAACCATGTCTCACTACACATGTATTAAAACCATGCATAATCTAAAATATGGAAATGTTGTCACACAAAAGGACTTCATTTAAGACCCTTATGGAGATGATTTTATTTGGGAGATGGATTCTTATCCACCATACAACACTCAAACATGGGAATAAAGTCAAGATCCTTTTACCAATTATTTGGTTAGTACTCCTCCATACATGGATCAAGACCAAGAATAGATGGCCCAATATTTGGCTATCATACCTTTGGTTATATTAAATTTCCAAAAATAACCTTATTACATTATAATGTCATTAACATATGATCCTAATAGATCCATATAAGTAGGGAATGACAACTTGTAAAATCTAGTAAGAGGGCCTTAAAATGTGTCTTATAATGAACATGACCTTATAGTAACCCTAATGTTATTGTACCAATGTTGTATCAAGATCCATGTATGCTTATCACATAAAGAGGCATCATAGAGGACCAATTATTTCAAATGTAGAGAACCATACCTATCAAAACCTAGCATTTAACTTTAATAATATGGCCATATCAAATACACCTCTTATTATATCACTTCCTCCAACAAGAGTCTTACTTGAGTTGAAAATCTAGGAGAATTAGAATTTTAACCCAATTATGAAAATCACTTTAGGAAAAGACATGTTTATTAACCCAACCATCGAGTAAGTGTCTTCTACTTCTATGTAAAATTGTGAGCTGAACATAGTGGAAAATATATCAGTAATATCTAATTTAAACCAAAGTGGTGTTAGCACATAAATAAATAGTAAAAAAAAATGTGCCTTTAAATAACACTATGAGTGGTCAAAAAACTCAAGGAGTAGGAGTTTCTACTTCCCAACCTCAGCCAAGTACCTCTAATCCTCAACTAGTTACTTCTTCAAGCACACAATAACAAGGATTAAGTAGTTAACTAATGACCAGTGCCATGCCATAACAAAATGTGATGAATCTTACACCACCCCAATAGATAATGAGTAACATTCCACAATAATAGGTACTATCTAACATACCCATGCAATAGAGTCAAAACATATTACAATCTCAATATGGGAAACCAATGTCCCACCTCATCAGGTAGTGCAAGCATACCTCTTCAGTCAAAGACTAACATGCCAATGCAAAACCAAATTATTTCAAACCAATAGCATACAAATATTAGTCAATGATATATGTTGAATCTCCAACATGAATCCACTTACCAATAGTGATTCGTGTAACCTAGAGGTTCAAGTACCTATTAGGAAATAATTACCTTTTATGCAGAACATGCCACAAGTTTAATGATAGGGTCTTGGTTCACAAGTACCCCTTTATCATTAAGTTATGACTCATCGGCAACATGTCCCTGTTCAACCTTAATAAGCATAGTATGGCTATATACCTCCATCCCATCTATAGTATTCCTAACATTAGGTATGCATATCTATTAAAACCCTAAATATTTCATAGTAATATGTGTAATTTAAATAATCACACCCTAATCCATGTATATATATTCATGGTCCATTCCCTAACCAATCCAACATTTCCAAACAAATGCCTCCATCATATCCCAATTAAAGTAATCCACTTTTGACCACTTAACCTCCACCTCAATAGGCCAATGATCCCACTAGTTTCCTCACACAAGAATTATAAAAAATAAGGATGCAATTGCCCTCATCCAAGTATGGAAATAGACCAAAAAGTTTAAGTTAGATGATGTGTGTTCTTACCATTTTAATATGGAGTACTTAAAGATTCCATTTCCTCCAGGGTACGAGCCACCAACATTTGAAAAATACAAAAGAAAAGGTGACCCCAAGGCCCATTTGATGGAATTATTTATTGCATGCCAAGAAGTGGCTTATAAAAACATTTATCTATTATTATCATTTCTATGAAGCTTAGCAGGGCAAGCATTAGAATGGTTCCTAAAGTTATACAAGAATTTAGTCTCTGATTTTGATGATCTTTTAGACAAGTTCATGTAGCACTTTTATTAAAATTTAGAGCATGAGGTTTCATTGGTATATTTGACACAAGCAAAATAGAAAGTTGGTGAAAGCTTCACAAGCTATCTATAGTGATAGAGATCCCTTGCAAGCTGATTTACCCATAATCTACTAGAAAAATCTACACAAGGAGATATCTTACAATTTGGAGTTGCAGTGTGTGCACATGTTCAAACAGATCATTGAAAAAGGTTTGTTAATTGAGAAATCCCTTATTAACAAAGGGATCATTAAAATAACCTTGTCAAATCAAAACCAAAACCAAAATTAGAACAATGGCCAAAATCAAAATCAATTCCAAGCACAAGCATTGTAGCAAACCCATGCCAATAACTATGATAAACCAAAGTAGTTCAATCATAATAATAATTTTGTAGGGAATAAATTAATAAAATTAAAGCATGTCCAAATGGTGTAACCACTATTTTTACATCCTACATTAAATATGCACATAACTTATAACTAACAACCTCTTTAGCAAATGTAACAAGTGTAACATTTTAGACCAACACAATAAATATAACAAATGCAATAATATATGTCTTTGCAAAACCCTCCTCCAAAGAGAAATATGACTACTCATCTTGTCTTTTGTAACCTTAGAGATCCTATTGAATCAATGTTTTTCAAAATTTTCATAGCTAATTTGATTAGATGGCCTATTCTAAAAGGGCCAATTCTTGAGGGTGCTAACATTATAGATTGGTATATGCCAAATTAATTCTATGAATATCATCGGTTTAATGACCATAATTTGTAGCAATGTGTGTAAATTATATATGTGATCAAGAATATGATTGCAAATGGAGAAATCGCATTGGATCATGGGGACTCCACATCTAATTATAACCTTGAAATCTATCAAAATCCTTTTACCTAACATAACAAACAATAAAAACAACAAAAATGGCTAGTGCAACATCAACAACCAAGGCAAAACTAGTAGAATCAATAAAACCAACAGCAAAACCAACAATGTCAAAATAATGGATAGAACTAAGTCTATAATGAGGTAAATAACCAATAGACTTGCCATGTAGTTTCACATAACTAAAACTTGATTGTAGGCCATATTGTAGGAGGTCACATTAACACCATTTCTATTAATTTGAGACCAAGTACCAATCAGACAAGACTATTGTTAATCATACCCAATCAACTAACTTATGTTGGTAATCCTTCCTTAACCTAGGACCACACATAAACGAACTAAAAAGTAGGGATTCCCATGTTTAGACCTTATACTGATAACTAGTCATTAGCACGATACCATGTACAAGTGCACCAATAACTAAGAATTGTCCTATATAGTCACCCTCCACCATCATTTGTTAAAAACATTGGTCTTATACCTAATCCTAATTATGTAGTCATAAATTGATGGTTAAGGATTACCATACTAGGCCCATAACCATCTGCTACTTCACCCATCATCTAACCAACCATTCTAACTCAAAACAAGCCATTTCCTACTATCCTAGAAAATACATTTAACATTACAAAATAATTACAAAAGACACCAGTACAAATATCCATTTTAGATTTATTGCATACATCTACCATCCATAAAAACATTTTGACAGAGTTCCTTGGCCAATCCAAAGTTCTAAATGACATATCCACTAACAAATTTCAATCTTTAGCTAGATACCTAGCTCCAAGCCAATAATTAACCTTCAATCAAAGTGATATGTCATTCCTTGGCCCACTTCATAATAATCCATTACACATAGAATTTTACATAATGAGGCACAAAGTGAAGTGTGTCCTCATAGACAATGGATCAAGTCTAAATATTGTGTCTCTAAATGTCATCAAGCTTCTTAGGTACATAATAGTATATCTCTAAGTAGAAATATTTACCATAAAATCCTATGATAATGAAAAATGAGAATCATAAGGCACCATTAGCTTGTTAGTTATCATTGGGCCTTTGACTCATGATACACTTTTCCATGTGTTAGATCTTGATTTATCATATAACATGATTTTGTGTAGGCCTTAGATATGCAAGATTTGTGCAATCCCATTGACATTGCACTAGTGTATCAAGTTATCCCATTCAAGAATGGAGGTGACTATTCTATGAGATTTGCATATGTACAAGCATTGTTAAAATTTAGAGGATGAGTTTAAAATCTATAACTACTATTTTGGCATGAATCTAGTTGCCAAGAAGGACAAGGGGAATGACATACTTATCTATTCCTCAAAGTCCAACTGTGTTGACCCTGATACCCTTGATTCTCTTTCTTGTATGTCACCTCCAAAAATGTCCAATCATTACACCATATCAGATACTGGCCTAGTAGAATACTTGATCCATGACACCTTTCACATTGAAAATTTTCCATATAACCCAAAGTCTTTTTGAAGACCAAAATCTAAACCACTCATGCAATAGAAAAGAAAGGGAAAAGGCCAAATACATAGACTAGCACCCTATCACTTTCATATCAGCCTCTGACCAAGAGTAAGACCCTCTCAAAGGTGATGAATCATGGTTGTATAATGAAAAATTAGCCATTTTTTATAAGAATTCCAAGTATTTTATTCTTAATCAAATCATGGAGAATCAAGACTATGAAATAAGAGGCATCGAGCCAAATCAATAGGGAACACTTGAGCTAATTTCTATGACTAGGTACAAAGGAACCTATGGAATTAGATTTAAACCACCTGGGGGTGACCCCATGTATCTTATTTGAGTTTTATCACTAAAGACTAGTGACGATAATTCTAAAATCAAAGTAGAGTCTAATCATAGCTAGTTTGATGACCTAGCCCATAAAAAATTGTTTGATAATAACGCCATTTGTACTCTTCAACCAATTATTCTCATAATCCATTACCATTATATTATCCCCAACTGATAGACTAGGGTTAAAAAGAATCTAATGTGCTAGTTAATGATTTTTATAATGATGAGGCTTTCTATGATTTTTTAGGCCTTAGGCACAATGTTCTATTGGGAGACAAAAAAAAGGGTTCTCAATTAAGTTAGATCCTAAAGCCTATTTTGGAGATTGGATGAACACCCTTATCCAAAAATAAATAAATCAAACATTGAGTTCCTAAAGTGAAAACCTCTTTGAGCTACTTGTGGACCAGGGAAAAAGTAAAGATAAAGGAAATTTAGTGGTGAAAACCTATTTTAGGTGACATTAGATGGGGGTGTTCAACCTTATTTAAATATAGACTAGGATACCACCAATGATGAACTTATCTATAGGTCTGAGTTTAGGATACCACCAATGATGAACTTATCTACAGGTCTGAGTTTAGTCTTGAAGAAGAATAGGCTTTCGATCAAATCATCCAAGATACCAATGACAATAAACTTTCGTATGGGTCTAAGTTCAATCTTAAAGAACAACAAGCTTTTGATTACATCATTTATGAATTCCAAATAGAATTTATTATATGACCATCCCTCCCATTGGGGTATTTTGATTCATCATGCCTAGGAGAACTTGAAGAGCCAGTCCTAACAAAGGACTCTAACATTGTAAAATAGTTCAAATATTTACCCACTATTTGTGAAGATGGTTTAACCCTTCTAGTGGAAGATACTTTAGAGTTAAACATCAAGACTCTAGATGACCTAAAATGGATAAAATTAGGTGTATCCCTCACTAAGGAGGAATCTGAAGTCCTTAAAGCCTTTTTGAGGGAATTTATTGATATCTTTGCATGGGCCTATTTTTGCATGCCTGGTTTTGACCCCACCTTGGTTGTTCACCACCTTATGGTACATCCTGATGCCAAACCAATGAAACAAAAGTTATTTAAAATACATCTTTGCATTTTTTTATTAGTAAAGAAAGAGTTGTAAAACATCTTAGAAGTGAGATGTATTAGGCCAATTGACTATTCTGAATGGATTTCCAATGTAGTTTCAGTCAGTAAAAATCCAAAAGGAATCAAGAACTATACTAATTTTAGAGAATAAATAAATCCTACCCCAAGGATTAATTTTTATTACCAAACATTGGCATGATATTCAACTCCATAATTGGTTATGATATGCTTTCACTGATGGATGGATTCTAAGGCTACAATTAGATTCAAATATCACTATAAGATAAACACAAAACAATATTCACCACTTCATGGGGAACATTCTATTATCTGGTTATGCCATTAGGTATCAATAATGTAGGGGCCACCTATGAAATAGCCATGAGAGTCATATTTCACAATATGATTCATGATATTTTTGAAGACTAGATCAATGACATACTAAGAAATTCAAAGACCAGGGGAAATCATCCAAAATCATTAAGGAGGATTTTTGAGTGACTAAATAAATACAAAGTTAGGGTCAACCATAAAAAATGTTTTCTAAAATAATTTAGGTATATTAGGATCAACATTGTTAAGCCCTTTTATGCACCCTTTCATTGGCCCTAGTTTGTGGTCATACCATAAAAGGGCTTAATAATGTTGATCCTAATTAGCACTTTTGGCCCAAACTTGACCAAGAATTTTTCTACTTATTTCAATCTTAAATCATAAAATATAAATTCCACACCCAAGATATAATTTTATAATCTTTAAAAAAAATTAAATAAATCAAAATAATTCTTTGAATTGTGCACTGTAGAGTGAATTTATGAAAAACACTAAAATTGAAAAATATCACACAAAAATGACCTCCAAATTCTAATTTTTATTTTGTAATGTCTTTGAATAATTTTCCAACCTTAGTAAAAAAATTGCATGAAAATTCATAGTGGATTTATATATATAATCAAATATCTAAAATTAGGGTTTTACCCACAAGATTTCCCAAATCATAGCTCTAATACAACTTGTAATGAAATTACTTCAAGAATAAATTATAATAATAACAATAGATCATAATATTACTAAAATATAGTAGAATATATTAATAAAAGACAAGTCACTTCAAGGGGGAAACCTCCACAAGCTTCAATAAGAGTATTTCTCACCATATGATGATAAAAAACTACCCAAAGGCTCATATTTATAGTTTACATAGGCTATGGTTAATCCATAGGTCAACCTAATAACCAAATGGATGCATAGAGAAATGTGAATTAACATCAAAGAGGGATAATTAATCCACAAGTCAGTTATTCTTATCCTAATACATGTGATAGGTTAGAGGTGTAGCATAAACTACTTCATCCATGTGATAAGTGGTACTCCGTATGCAGTACGAAATAAAGGGAGAATAGGATATTCAAAATGGTGTAAACATACAAACCGCTCATTAAAAAATTCATAATGAAATAAGATTCAAACATTAATCCTTATGGATTTTAGGATTATTTTACTTCTTGTTATGGTTATAAGATGTTAATTTCATAAGCTTCATCTACACTTAGATCAATATATGGCCAACAAAGGAAGAATTTGTAAAAGTGAGGGTTATCCTTTTGGCATGGGCATTTGATAAATATTTTTGATAATTTATTATGATTTTATCTTGGACACTTTCAAATTGTTTTTCTTTTGATTTTTTTCTACCCCCTAAACTTGGCCTTACATGACTAAGATGATGCATTATCTTATCACTAAAGACTAAATATAGGTGAGTAATGGAATATTCCACTAGTGCTAACCCCACATAAATAGTAAGATGCAAGGGCTCATCACCAAGGATAAAAAAATGTTAGAGATGTGAAATTTCTTCTTGATTTGATAAGTTTGATTTCACATAGTATATTTTATTTATTGTGAGGGCTCATCCCAAAACCTCAGTCCCATGAAACTATTAATATGTAATGGCTCATTTCCAAGGAAAAAAGAATGAAAATAAGATTACCTAGTTATAACATTCCATAATTTTTCTTAGAGGGAAGAAAAATGGGATTCTACCATAGATAGGATTTTAGACTAGGTTATAGGCTAGAGTGTCTAAGATTTTAGGAAGGTATATGGTAATAAGGTGTATAGTACTAGTAGGAACTGAGATAAATATATTATTTTATGCTTATTCTAAGACTTATTATTTAAAAATGGAAAAAAATTAATTGGAAAAAATGAAATGATATGTTTCATTAAAGTTTTTATCATGTGATCTCATAACTATATAGTCATCCTATCAAAATAATTGAAATGTTGAAAATAAGAATGACAATGAGAATTTTATTAATGCAAAGAGATTAAAGTGAGATGTGACATATATATAAAAAAATATTTTGTGTAAATATTTAATTATTTCAATGAACTCCTTACCATCCAATTTACACAAATGAAAAGATATATTTTTAAAATATTATGTAACAAAATATAGACCTAACTAGTTAGGTCTAAACTTATGATCTTCTATTTTGTTTATCTAAATTATAATTTAAAGTGTTAGGTAAAGGTCAAAAAATTATATATAGTTATAATAAACATTATTATTATACTATTAGGATATAAAATTTGCATAGGCAACATGGTTTTTTTCAATTATGAGCCAAAGCTCATCTAATCTTTATAACTCAGTAAGACATGCATTTTTGTATTGCTCTTTATCCATGAGACCCTAGAGAGAAACATGAAGACTTTAGATTTTTACCTCTAAAGGTATAATTTACTATTTTGATCATAATAATCCAAAAAGGGAGGTTAATAACATGTTAGTTTAAGAAATAAAAACTTTAATAAACACACTAACACTTAAACTCCAATCCTAGATCTTAGGGTTGAGATTAGTTAACAAAAGATAAATGAAATCATAATTAAAATGCAAAAGACAATGAATCCTTTACCTTTTTTGGATTTCCAAATGCATTGTTGAGCGGCTTTCTTAGTTAGTGCTTCAAAGAGTCTTTGGCAAATGAAGGTGTGTAGCTCCTTCCCTCCTTGGTACCATGTCTTGTGTTGTGGCTTGGCTTAATATTGTAGCATTATAACACTACTTTCAAGGAAATTTTTACATTATAACACTACTCTTCTCAAATATTTGAAATCAGTTGTGCATGATAACTTTGCACCAAAATAACTTAAAATTCAATAGGCAAGGCATTGTATTTATATCCTAAGTAACTAACCCTAACCCAAGGTGAGTCAAGGTGGAGTTTAAACATGGAATGGCTTCAAACCTAACCTAGGTGAGTCAAATATAACCCCATTAGATTTGATAATTGTCAATTAATCATTATTTTCAATGAATAGGCATGCATATCCAAAAATGATATATTTAGGATATTTCCAAAGAGTTTGACAACTCACAAAGGTCAAGATGAAAGGCTAGGATATTTGCATTTTTGAATCTCCTTTTTAGTTATTAATTAATTACACATGGATAATTAAACTAGGAATTTGATTGGTTTAGCTTGTAAATTAAATATAATTATCCATTTAGCTCTTTCAATATTTTATTTTTGTCCATGTGCCTCATTTAATCGATCCATAGGCTAAATTGACTATTGTGATGCCACATAGTGATTAGGGATGAATCCATGAGAGGTTATAGTTGTATACGATATTATACCCTAATTAGGTATGTTTCAATGTGATTCTAAGATTTGATTAATGATTCACAAGAAAATTTTAGATGTGTAGTGACTCGTAGGATTAATTTGTAATGGTCAGTAGGAATCGGTCTGAAGTTCGATCGAAGGATAGTTGTGGCTAGTTTTAGGTGTCTATAGTTTCCCCTTGTTTGGGAAGATGTTGTAAGTTATAGGCATAGTGATTTAATATCAAATAATGAAATAAGATGAAAATAATATAATGATTGAATAAAAATCTCAAAATAATGTCTTGGAAGCCTATAATGATGTCCCCTCAAGGGAGGGGCCTAAACATATGTTTGATGGATAGTCCCTCAAAAAGAAAAAAGAAGAAAAATGAAATTAACCCATGGGTGAGATTAATATAAAAGAAAAAATGTTTGATTTAATTGATTTAAAAATTAATGATTTGCCCAAAGGTGGTTATAATCAATAACAAAGGTTGAGATGCTAATTTTCCTAAAGGCAGTTATAATTAGTAGCAAGGCATATGCCCCATTTAGGGTGAATGAGTCAAAATTATTATTTACTCACATGCAGTTATAATCATTAAGAGGACCTAAGATTGAATGATTATTCCCCAGTAGGGTAGATTGGAAAGCATAACTCAAGGATATAACCTATTACATAGATTAAATATGAGTGGGTGCAAACATAGATGTGATGGTCTAATGACTAAAACCCACAAACAACCAGGCATATGAAGATGTGCAAAGTGATGAAAGAGATGATTAAAATAAAAAAAGGTTGATTAATGTGAATGATTTAGTTTACCTACCAATGTGTATATGCTCATCCTTATTAGCATTGATATAATAAGAAAGTATAATGGCCAATAGGTTGATTTGATCAAGATGGGAGGGAGGATTTACCAAGGGTACCAAGGAGAAACTTATGTGGCTTCATTTCTTGTAAGACTTCTTGATCTAATTTTTACTATAACATGTGATGGTATGCACCATGATATAAAACACCATGATAACGTAGCTAAAATATGCATAAGTATTGACTCCTTATCCAATAAACTATTGAAAATAATGCACCAATGATAAAAACCATGATGATAATGCTGATGTATGAATATGGATGGACTTAAGAATAATGTGAAAGGAATCACCCAATGAACACATATAGTCTGAGTCAAGGCATAACAATGAAAGCAAACAAACATGCAAAAAAAATAACTAATCAAATAAAAACACAAAAATTTTGAAATAAAAGCAATAGAAAACATCATAATAATGGATTTGCCTCAGTAAAGTAGATTGAGGATGACTGACTAGGCTTAAATAAGACATGTTTTTTATTTTGAAATTTTTGAATGTTTTTAGAAGTTTTGGGGTATCTTAACTCATTAGAGATTGAAAATATACCACTCTCAAAACAACGAGAGCAATGGATTAGGTTTCTCATAAAATGGTGAGAGCATATGGAAAAGGGGAACTGAGCTAACCTCAACATGAATTAATCATTGCTTACATAATCCCAATAGGACCCCAACTCACAATAATTATACCAACATAAAATATGGTGATATTGACCCAATAAAAAAAACTTGTCAAATTTATGAAAATGGCTAGGCAAATGAGAATATTAATGGCAAGGTGATGTGGTAATGCATGATAAAAGGTGTTGTTCCTAATTTTCCTCATAGGTGGTTATAACTAGGAAATAATGACATAGGTATGTGATACTGATTTGCCCATAGGTGATTATAATTAGTAACATAAAGTGGACTATTGATTTACCCATAGATGGTTATAATTAATATCACCAGTCAAATATGAATGAAACATAAATTGATTGATCCACTATTATACTACTTTCATAGACTATCATTTAAACATGGAATTTTAAATTTTTTGAAACTAGATAGTAATCCCCTTGTGCAAGGTCCAAGAAGAACTAAAATAACCAAGATCAAAAAGGGTTGGTTAGGGCAGTTAAAAATAGGATTTGGTCAGTAATAATGGTATGGTAAAATGGTATATGGTGTGGCATTGTTTAGGATGATGATGATGTGAATATTGGATAAAATGGTCAAATAATTTCCCCAAAGTGATAAGTCAAGGTAAATGGTAGGGTAAAAAACAAAGGTAAGATGAATGGTGAATGAAAGAGGCAAGGTAAATAGAAAATGGAAATGGCAAGGTATATGATTCTAGCCAAGGTAAATGGCAAGGGTATGTGATTTTGGCCAGGTAAATGTTTTTGGCTATGGTGAATGTTTATATTATTCTTGTTGATGTGGAGATGCACATCCTGATCAACATATGGTACAACCAAAATAATCAATCATGTAAATTTATAACACACACCTCATTTGAATAGTTTCTCTATCAAGAACTTGCTAAAAATTTGGATTTCAAAAATGTTTTTGTGCTCTTCATTGGTCATTTATTTTGTTTCCTTCAAAATTTGAGACAAGATATCTTTATATCCTCGGTAGAGGATAGTATGGCTAGGTATGGTAGATATGAATAAATAATGGATGATAGGTCTATTATGGTGATGTAAAGGTGGATGATAATAGAATGTATAATGTTTGGGTGACAAATGAATATTAGGATTTTTAATCACACATAATATTGTTAATTCTAGATTCGACATAACTTTATTTATGGAAAGGCCAAAGACTTTTGAATATGCTATTGATAGGACCACTAGATTTTTTTTAGCCCTGAGAATAGTTACCATTTGATTATAATTTAGATTAGAAATTGTATTAGTTTTATCTTTGATAATGTCTTCATCAGGTAGTGAAGAACTATTATTCTTAGCTATTGGTGCCTCAATGAGGTTTTCACCAATGAAGTTATATTGATTTCCCCATTATTCCTTCAATAAAGTTTCACTAAGGAACATTGAATTTTGACTTTGATTGTCTTCTAGTACCTCAAATAAGGTTTCACCATAGGATGTTGAGTTTGAACTTTGATTGTCCCTAATGCCGTTAAAAATGTTTCACTAGGAGATTGTTATTATTCTAAATGAGTTTGGTCTTGACCCCTTAATATTCTAAATTTGATATGTTTCCATGGATGTAATTTAACAAGGTATGATTTTGTCAGTAATAATCAACATTTGTGGGAGGTGTAAGGTCAATATAATGGCTAGGTTGGTTGGTGGTAATGGCATGTGGAACATTTATAAAATGGGAAGAGGCAACATAATCCTCATAGAATATACTAGGATAAATTATGTCAAAGTTACATTAATCATCTTCAAAAACCATAGAAGGATCACAGATGTATTAAAATTGATTTACAAGGCATGTGTAACCAATGTTTAAATATCCATGAATGTATTCTGATTTTGAAATTGATTCAGAATCAAAGGAATCTAAATCTGATGTTGAGACTGACATTGATTCTATAGATGATGCTAAATATAATGTTGATTCAATAATAGAACATAAGTTAAATGTTGATTCTTCATCTAGTTTGGATTTCACTACTATGATTTTTTGTTTAATATTTGGTAGTGGATAAGTAATAGCTTGTGATGGCACAATGGGATCTTCAAGAATAGGCTTAGCTAAGAAAGACTTCATAGAGACTAGCTTGTCAAAGTGAGACTCCTCAACGATGTGAAAAATGTCAAGAGACAAATCCATAGATACTATCTTGTCAAAGGGAGGATCTTTAAAAATAGGCATATGTTTGAGAGAATGATTTTCCTAAAGGTAGTTACAATCATTAATAAGTGACTCAATAAACATTGGCTTACCAGAGTGAGAATCCTTAACAATAGGTAAAGTATCAAAATGTGATTCATCATAGGTTGACTCATCACAAATGGTCATTTTAATAAAAACATTGGTGATTGGTAAGTTATTTTGGACTTGGTTTACAATCAATTATAAAATAAGAGTTTTGAATACATCTTGGTCTTCAAATGATTGGCTCAGTTGGAGATGTATTGTTTGGCTCAATTTGGGTTGGATGATCAATAGGGATTTTATAAAGTGAGGAATGGTTTGTAACGGATGAATAATGGCTAGAGATTGAATAATTTTAAGATTCACAAAGTTTGGTTTATGGCCTAGGATAGTAAATGGGACCCACCAAGTTGTGATTAGATAGCCTTATTGGGATAATGAGTTATTATATGTGGAATGTCCTAGAATGATAATGGTAGGGCATTGTGAAGCTTGGTTTCTCAATCAAGCTAAACTATGAGGTCTTGGTATAGAAATGGTTGGGTTTTGAGAATATTGGTTGTGATCTTGAGCCAAAGGATAAGGTCATGGAATAAAACTAGTAGGGCATTTTGAAGCTTGGTTGTTATCGCAAGCTAAGGGACAAGGTCTTGGACTGGAAATGGTAGGACATTATGAAGTTTAGTTTCTATTATGAGCCAAAGGATGAGTTCTTAGAATAGAAATGTTAGGGAGTTTTTGAGCTAAAGGATGAGGTCCTGGAATATAAATGGTAGGGCATTGAGAAGCTTGGTTGTTATTATGAGCCAAATTATGAGGTCCTAGAATCGTGATCCTTGGATTTTGTGGATCTTGGTAACTTACGCAATCTAAAGGGTTAATGGTATAGGTGGAGGATTATATTCCATGAGTGGTGAGGGGATGAATATCATACATCAACCAACCTAAAGAAGGTACCACCAAATCTGATGCTTGGCTTTGTTCACTAGATTGAGTATTATAAGGAAGATATGGATCCATCTCACAAAAACCACTTTTTCACCATAAGGGTCTCAAATAAGGTCAATTTGTGCATCCATTATATCATAACTTATATTTTACATAGATCCATAATAATTTTAATGAGACATATCTAAATTAATCATGAACATTCCAAAAAAAATCCTAGAGTTATAAAAACTCTAAAAAATAATGTCCAAAGGATAAATGGTTCAAACTTGGTCTAACTTAGTCTAGGGGAGTTATCTATCCAAAATGGTTTGTGATTTAACTTTGTATAAAATAGTCTAATTTCTTATTTATAATGTTAAATGGTCAAGTGGTTAAATAAAAGATAGAATGCCAAACTCTAGGTTCAAAGTTCTCTAAACAAGTCTAATCTAAGAAAATAAAAGTTGTTAGGTATTTTGGTCAAATGTGATGTCAAAATCTAGGCTTAAAATAGGAAAATGCGAAGTCTTTTGGAAAAACAAGAACAAAATTTAGACTTTAAATAAATGTGAGATTTTAATCTAACAAATATGAAACACTTTGGCATAGATTAGCTATATGAAATCAAACATGACTTGGTCAATTTGCATAAGGCATTAAAAAAAGGCATATGGAGAGATAGGCTATTTATCCAAAAGAAAGGCACAAAAAATAATGAAAAATAGGCTTATTGGATCAAATAACAAGCTAGACAAAGGCGAAAAACATAACAACACTAGACAAAGATCCAAAAGACACACGTGGATTAGTTTTTAAAATTGGATTTTGGCATAAGGTAAACAAATCTATGAAATGAATTAAGCAACATAATAATGTTATCATGATCTAAATATGTAATTTATGGTTTTTTTCAAGACTCTGAGGTACAAAACTTGAAATAAATTTGGGAAGCATAAAATTACACTTTCCAGTCAAGTGACACATACACAAAGATTTGTCAAAAAACTAAGGCAATGGCATGTAATAAAAAATGGCCAGTATAACACCTTAAATGAAGGAGTGATTCATAAAAAAAACTTATTATGACATAGATTAACAAAAAAATGGATAGATTAGACTCAAAACCATTTGAAAGAATGAGAAAGAGATACACAGGATCCATGGGATCAATCCAGGAGAAAGAACCCACAACAAATAACCTGCAAATAATATCAGAGAATAAAATAAATTTCTCACACCTAAAAAATAGGTGATAATCCTATAAATTCTCTGTATTCTCTCATTAATCTCTAACTTATTTCTCATAGATTGTAAATTATATATAATACAAATATTTTGTTTCACGACAACAAACTATTTGTAGTGATTACAAAATAGAGAAAACAAACTATTTGTTTTCACATACTATAAACAAATATATTGTTGAGAGATTCTCAACAATAAAATAAATTAACATAGGTAAATAAAATTAACCCTAGGTAATAAATAATTCACCATATTAACCCTAGGTAAGCTTAAATATTCATTATTCCAACACCATTTGATAAAGGATAAAATAACACAAACACTTAAGTGTAATGTCTTAGATCTGAAAACTGACAAGGTTGCATAGTACTGTCAAATTTCATTAATATACTCTCTTGAGAGGATTTTAATTATTAATCCAAAAATAAAATTACATGAAAATCAAGGTTTTTAGGCCTCCTTTTCTCCCAATATTTTTTACTATGACATGGAACTTTGAGGTACTCACCCTGCATCAAAAGTATGTATGTGGAAAGTGGGGTTATTCTAAAACTATAGGTTTCATGCATCTAGATGGTCCCAAGTGTGGTTAAAACTAGAGAGGCAATCACATCAATTGAGTTCATAATAGATAAATTAATATACAAGGGTTGATTCCTTTGTATATTGATTCCATCTATGTAATTCTTAGTGGAGTCCCCTAGTTAGCCAAACCTGACTTGGGTTTTCATTATAATTGGAGATGTTAGTCATTCAACCCCATAGAAATCATAGTATCCATGCCCTAATTTATATACCCCACCATGGGGAAATATTGGTATGATTTTGGGAGATGAAACCCAAGTCAACACACCCCTATATAACCCATGAGGAGGCTATGAAATCCCACTCACAAGCCAAATTGCATAAAGTTAAATGACTAGTGAAAAGACTTTAAGGTCACGCTTAGATCACCCAATTCATGTGGATTTGGGGATATCCTTAGTTATGTTATTATCATGCCTTTGAACAAGGGATAAATTTAAAGAAAGATTAATTTTGGTCACCTAAGTTCCCTAAAGGGGATGGGGGAGAGCAGACACACATCAATCATTTTGTGAAAACAAATAACTTTGAAAGAACAACCTAAAAAATAAAACACTTTTAAGATTATGTAATCTAAGCATGAGTGTTTATTTTAATGCACCAAAGTGAAATGTTCATGAAGTTTTGGGGCCTTTTCCTTAGTTGAAAATTGGTAAAAACTTTCACAAACATCTAAGCATAAAAATGTCTAAATTCCTTTTATGCACCAAATGAAATGTTGAAAGCTTAAACACTTCTAAATTTGTGCTTATTTCTATCTAAATTATTTTAGAGGGTTTTTTCCTACCTTTAAACACTTACATGAATGAGAGAAAAATATTTTTAAATGAGCTCTCAGGTTTTCTCTATTTTTTATTATAGAGATCGGCATCGATCCACATAGGGATTGATGTCAATTTATATAAATCAATGTTGATTGACAAGGATCGATATTGATTCCTTCCTACCTATAAAAACAAAGTAAAATAGAATATATTTTTTCATATAAATATGGTTATTAATATGAGCATAAAAACAACAAACAAGACTAATTCCTATAGGCAAATAGTTAGTCAAATGATTTTCAAGTTGTTAGAAACAAAATGAAAATTAGAAGGCTCAAGATCAAATTATCAAACACATTTATACCATGACCTATGTTGGAGATATATTCAATAATATGGGGTGAGTTAATGTTAAAACTCCTATTTAATTTCCATATATCATTCACTTATCAATCAAATAGATCTAAAAATATAGCAATGCATAAGCAATTATTCATATGAGTAAGATGCGAAAGCACAATACATGAGCACAAGATTTATGTGGGAAACTATATAAGGGAAGAAAACCCACTAATAAAAAACTTTTAATATTTTTCTATAAGTAATTAATCACCCTTTTAGTGATCCATCAACCCCACAAGAAGCACCAACCCCTCACTTAGTCAAGCACCAACTTAACTAGTGCATTTAACAAGCTTCAACCTACAAGGAGGCTCCAACCCCATAGGTAACCAAGCACAAACTTAGATAACTTAAATCTATAATCACCCTTGGACACCTATTTCTTACTCAATTGAATATTATCTCCTTTTTTTTCTCTTCTCAAACCTATTTCTCTCTCAAATAGCCTATTAGGCCTTCTCACTCAATTAACCCTCTCCTTGCCAAAATTAGGTAAAATGATCTTTCTCAACACCTATATAAACATATTTATATAATCATAGAATTTTCATCTCATATCTATAATTATATTCAATCCCTTAAACTATTTTCCAAAACTTTATATCCTTTACTCAATAGTTCAATGTTCTAACTAGTCAAAATAAGCTTATTAGGCCTTGACTGAATACTTGATTCTTTTTCATACCCATATTGATTGTCTAAGGACATAACCATAATTATATTATGCTTTAAATATATCATTACACATGTTTCACAAGTGAAACAAACATTTCATAGGTCAGTCATTACCCTTAAGGGCTAAAACCACCATTAGGCCTAATAGAGATCTAATTAACTAGGTCTTCCCTAAGCACATGTTTCATTTAGACCTCATTTAAACACTTTGAGACTTAAAAAATGGATTAAAAACTTCATATTTAACTTTAATTTACCCCTCCTAATCTATCCTTATATCCCAAACACCATATAGATCTTTTCACTCCTTAAACCATCCAATTATGTCTACTCGCAATTAGGCCATCTCACTGCTAGAAAGTTTGTCTAGTAAATATGAACTGTATACACATTAAATTTTCAAATTTTATCAAATAATAATGATTTATATATATTAATAACCTATTTATACTCAATCTCTCTAAGTTCATGCCTTATGGGGTGTACCAGGAAAGGGGTGGGCAGACCATTGGTGCTTCAAAGGATTATTGTCCCTTATTGCCAATTATTACCAATCTAACTAGCTCCTAAAAACCATTCCATAATATATTATTACTCCTTTTCACACTCATCCACTATTTTCCCACTCTCCATCCCTCTTTTCCTCACCTTAAGTCCCTTTTGGCATTCAATTGTACGAGGTCAACTAAGTCGACCCTATATAGTTTTGGGTGATTTTCACTTAGGAACTCGTTTAACTTTAGGCCAACCTAGTGTTGATGCTTATAATTATACCATAGGTGATATTAGTTTTGAATAACACTTCTCATTTTAGGATTTTTTCAATCCATGGCATGAGTTTTAGTTTTTGACTATTTAGTGACTGTCTACAGTGGAATAGAAGCAAAGTATGAAATCTGTCCACAATATTTATTTGATTTAGTGGTTAGGAGCCACTAGGTCCTATACTTTTTGAATACTTAATAATTATAAGGATTCAGTAATTAAACTAAATGATTTTTAATAATGACTTCTATGTTAAAGTGAATATTGATAAAAATAAGAAAAAGGAAGGGTAAAGAAGAAAGAAACATGATTGCAAGTTTTCATCTCAAATATTATGACAACATTCCAATTACATTTATCACATTTGAACCAATGTATGCTATAAAATATCTTAAGCTCAAATTATATCACAAATCAAGCAAAATTCAAAGGAAAAATATGAATCATAAGAACCAAATTTACATTAAAGGTTTGTTATTATGATCTAGATAACCTAAGTACATCCAAATACAATGCAAATAAAACAAAGTATATTTGAGATCTTTACAGTCAATTTAAAATTTATCACAAATTAACAACCCTATGATAAAGAATATAACTCAAATAATAATAATCATTCAAATTTAAGATAACTCCCCATAATTGAAAGATATCATAGACATTTAACAAAAACAATCAAATAATTTTTTTTAGAATTCCTTAGTTATATTAAATGCTCCTGGTATCAATTGCTCAAAAGCTCTCTCTTTACAAATGGTAATCATTTGCCTATTTATAAGAAACATAGGAGGTTAACCATTTAACTTCCAAAAATATATAGATGTGGATAAGGATATATGTCCTTGATACAAAGCTACAATGTGACAAAAAACATGCCAACTTGAAAAGAAAGAGTATATGCAAACAGACTAGCATATACTTTACAACAAGAATATTCCTTTAGGAATTCCATTGGTGGGTCCTTCCAATTAACCCTATCTGAAGAAGTATTTCACCTTGGTGTATTATTCCTTTATCATCTCAAAATCCACTATAAGCTTCATTAGACAATCACCTTCTTTATCCACTAACTTTCTCAAATTCACTATCTTCCAAGATACAAGTTCCTTGACACATTATACTTCTACAATTTATTTCCCTGTAAAATTAATGGTTTCAAGGGTCTTCTGGTTATCCTTAGCTAAATGATATTGCTTGTATATGATGCCTTAAATGTGGGTATTAGCCCTCTGCTTGAATTCTTCATCATCAATCAAGCCCAAAGTAGTGGTTTAAGAAGGGTTATTTAATATATTTCCTAGAAGTCTCTCAATCTGATTTACCAAAGATGTGTCTCTCTTGATAATTTCCTTAGCATCACTAGTCTAGGAGATCAAATATTCTTGTTTGTCTACCAAAACTACCATGAGGATGCTTATATGTATAAGTTTTATGATCTCAAAGTTCAAGGCCTACTTTGTCTTATGCACCTTGATGATCTCCTCCATCTAAGCTTGAGAATTCTACCACTGGATGATTAAGGTTTATGTCATCTCAACTTGATGGTCTAAAGCATTCAATCTAGACTTAATTCTTTTAAAAATTTTGAATGCATCCATTAAGGATTTATTTATCATTTGTAATATATTTTTAGGAATTATCAAGAAGACCTGAGCTTCTGAATCTTTCTTTTCTATTTCCAATTTGAGGAACCTCTATTTCAATCCTTGAACTCCAACCAAGGACATTGTTGATTAGGCCAGTACCACACAAGCTACATCCTCTTAAAAAATATGATGTTCCCCTTCTACTTGTCTTAAAATAGGATTTAAGCCTGTAAATGGCTCCACCTTCTGCAAGGTGAACTCTTTAGTACCAATAGTGACTTTCTTGGTCACTACTCTTTCAAGAGTTGATGTCTCTAGATTAAATTAGACTTGAGTATCAAGTTATTTCACCTATGGTTGTTTGGTAATATCTAAATTTAAACCCCTAGAGGCTCATGAGGTTCCAACCCATTGGCTTTCCTTGTTATGAAAAATTTGGATGCTTCTTTTTGCTTGTTTATTCACATATCCTAAATCCATGGTTTGACATTATCCTGAACACCTATGTCCACTCAAGTTAAAGACAATGAAGGAGAAAGAGATAAGATTTTTTTTCAACTTCCCATAAACAAACTAATCAATAATGATTGGTCCATAAATAGGATTCTCATCACTAAAGAGGTTTATTTCACTAGTGGGGTGAGTGAAAGTTAACCTATGCCTCTTTCTTCGAGCTAAAGGAACTAAGGCTAATTCTGCTTGTCTTTTTCCACTACGCAATGGAACCAAATCCTTGCCTGCTTGCTTAGATGGGTCTTTTTCCTTATCTAAACCATAAGTAGATGTGATATTAATAGGGTAACTCTCTACTATTTCTCTAGTTTCCAAAGAAATTAAGATGATAAATTTTATTAGGGAAGAAGGCCTTGGTGGGGATGCTTAAATCCGGAGGCTTTCAAAAGGTCTTTACTCAATCTTGGACTCCTCACTTACAGCTTTACCTTTTCCATTTGCATCCTCAAGTTTCTTAATGTGAGGTGACTTTATCAATTTTACCTATTAAGGCTCAGAAGATTGTCCCTAAATAAGTGGTTCTTGATGTGATGTCTCAAATGGCCTTGGCAAAAAGTGATATTGTAAAGGATGTAACTACCATATTTCTCCTCAAGGCTTATTATCCCTGACTAGTCTACATTCTAAGGTTATGTTGTAGTTTTAACACTAGATAGGACTTATTTAAAGTCCTTTGCCCTTGTGTAAATACCATCCCCCACACTTGGTTGATGCTTGTACTCAGTCTTTGGGACCTTATCTCAAATATCATTAGCCACTCTATTATTAGGGTCCCACATCTTAAGATCATCTAATTGGAAATCAAGAGTTACTATGTACCACCATGATATCCAACTATTTCTAGTCCTTAATTATAATTATACCAATGCCTAGTGGGAAGGGATGAACATAAGCCTTTTTATTATTCTTGTAATGCTAATATATGCCCTGGATGATTTTATAATTAATTTCTTACTTTGTAAGCTTATTGGGAACATATATGGGTAGTCTGTATGGGTATACCATGATTCCTTCTATCCTTATTACAGTGAAATATATATATAACCACACATCCCCCATGGTCTCCACTTGTTTTTTGATTAGATGATGAAGTCTAGGCATAGGAATACCAGTGATTATCTCAAACATGACTGGGAAGACACTATCACAAATGAATTACATATGATTCCTATATTTGAAAATATGAAGTTTGGAGTAATGATGGAAAATCATAGTCCTACCATTAAGGGACCAATTTTGGATGCTAGGGAAATTAATAGAGGCTAGGAGTGAGTCCAAGAGGTAAGACATCATAAAGAAATGTCTGGAGGTCTTTTTATTGATGGCTATAAACTATTTGGCCAAGAAGAAACTTATTAAGTCTCCAATGGGAGGGGTTAGGTTCTGCTCCAACATGCAATAGACATAAGACACCTAGACCTTACTCACATAAGTTTTATAAGAGGCACCAAAGGCTTTGTTTAATAATGTCATAGCTACCCTAACACCTTCTCTAAATTGGGTAATAGGAATCTCACCATTAGGGGTCCTAAAAACATGGGAACCTTAGATTAACCAAGGTGAAATAAATGAATCCAAGTTTTGGTAATATTTCCATTATCTCAAGGAAGGAATATCAACATGAGGTAAAGGGAGCTTATAATAATTCTCAAAGGCCATGAGAGATATGCATGAAACTTTACTGACATTTCATTCATGAATAATCCATTCTCCATCTACTCTGTAGTCAATGAAAATAGGAAAAAGAAGGTTAATTTAATGTATTACCTCTATTTTAGTAGCTACATGATGAAGGCGTACCATTTGAATTGATACTAAATCCTTGTATCTTTGTTACACTGAAGCATTCCTCTTTTCTTCTTGAGAAATTGGTTTCAACTCTTCAACAAAGAAGAATAATTCAAACCACTTCTTGATTCCTTGTACATTCAATGATATTGAATCTAACTCTATGTCTCTAAAGACCCTTCTTTCACCATCTAAAGTTAGATAAATCTCTACTTCAATCTTCATATGTTGCCTACCCACTACCATTGATAATAGTGTATTGTAATTGCAAAGCTATCAAAGTTCTCACTAAGGCACCTACTCTAAATTTAGTGCATAAATATCTAAAGTGTCACCTAATCAATTTGAATTGATTCTAGCCTTCTTTATGGAGGTTTTAGGTTTTTTATACTTTAATGACTAAAACATCCAACTTTAATCTCATATGTGCCTTAGATATGATGGAACCTTTCTTCTCATCTTTCCTATGTTTTTTAATCATGAAATATCTTTCATTTGGATCCTCCATACTTATGTGGAGCTTATGTGGTAGGGTTCCATGCCTTTCATAGTAATTTTCATAAATGATATTTGTAGAGTGACCATTGGCTTTCAAAAGTCCCTTTTATTTTTCTTTGAAAAGCTAAATCTAGGTCCTTGCATTTCATTGGTTCTTGATCTTTGAGATTATTAATTATGCCATATGTCAAGTTTTTGAGGCTTTTGAAAATTATTCAATTGGCTCACACCATTGGATCAAATCCAATGAGAAAAAGACCACCATTAGATCCTTTGGTAAATCTTGAGGCTTTCATGTTGATGTGCACTATTGGATCAAATCTAATGAGCAAGCGATCACCATTAGATTCTGCAAGAAGCTTACCCTTTTAATTATTAATATACTTACACCAATATTTTATGTTCCAATCTTCTCTTCATAATAAAATCAATAATTTATTTAAAATGCTTTAAAAATACCCCCTTTGATTAGGCTTAAAAAATTGTCTAAGTTAAATTTGACATGTTCGGTCCTATCAAATATGTCCTCACAGACATCAAGTGATAGGACAAACCTATCGATTTTAAGATAACAAAATATTTATATTTAAATTTTAAATTGATGGGTTAGGTCCTTTCACATACATCCTCATATATTTCAAATGATGGGGATGAACCTATCAAATTTAAAATAATGAAACTTATTGATCAAATAACTGAATGCCACATGTAAAACCATTAAGATATCTCAAAGCTTTAGGGATTGTCTATGTTGAATTTGATAGGTTTGATCCTATCAAATATATCCTCATAGACATAAAACTATTAGGGAAAACTTGTCAATTTTAAGACAATAAAATCTTTATATTTCAATTTAAATTTGATGGGTTTGGTCTCATCACAGACATCAAATGATGGGGTAAAACCTATAAAATTTAAAACAATGAAACTTATTGATCTAATAATTGAATGTCATGTGTAAAACCATCAGGAGATATCAAAGTTTTAGGGATTATAGAGTTTAAATTTTATGGGTTGTCTTATCAAATATGTCTTCACAAACATCAAATGATGAGGGAAAACCTACCAAATTTAAAACAATGAAATCTTTATTTCACACCATTAAATTTAAAACCTCTGATCAAGTGATCACTATTGGATCTTTATTGGGGCCTAAATCATTAACTATATGACTTTCTAAAAGACTTCAATCTTAACACACTATTGGATCAAATCCAGTGATCAAGTGTAAAGTGTTAGATCTGTAAAAGTGCATGAAATTTAAGCTAAAACTTGATCATGCATAAAATTTCTTGCTACAATTTCCTATGAACATTTAAATTCAAACTATTATGGTTTATTTTTTGGAAACCCTGACTTCTTTCATGGAACCTACAATTAATAACCTTCAAGACAATTTTTATCAACATCAAAAATATGATCAAACAATCTTTCACACTTATTCCAAGATAGAAGTTCAAGAAATAATCGCATGGGCCCCCTTTCCAAAAAAAGTTATGGGGGGGGGGGTGGGTGTTGGTCTCAACAAATGGTGACTCACAAGGGAAACATAGTAATATGTTGGAACACAAAGCTCTTATTTAAACTTGTACATGAATTTTATATCCCTTTTTGGACATGTACTCTCTCTTGAATTAACTTTTAGTTGAAACAAGTTCCTTATGAATAAAATTAAAACTTAGATATTAAAACATAAACATGCAATGTGTACTTTGATTCCACTTACTATTTGTCATGAATTTCAAGAAATAACATCTAGGTTCATATGTTTTTGGTCCATTACACTTAACTTTGAGCACTTTAGATATTCTTTAAGAATAATAAATCTTAATTTAGGGGAGCCTTGGGTATTTTTCTACTGCCAACCAATAATTATAGCCCTGATATAGATACCTTTGGTTCCACTCAAGGTATTGTTCCACTACTAGCCAAGCATTCATAGCCCTGATGGAGATTACCTGAATCACCTTTGCTTCTATTTCTATATATTTTGTAATGATATCTCTTTTTTTTACATTTTCTAGGTCCTTTTACAAAGGTTGGAAACCAATACAGCCTAGTTTTAAGGATTTGGTTAAATGCTCTGGCATTAGGATACTCTCCCCTTTAATTGAAACTCTAGTCCATGATAAGGATGTGTTTTAAGTATAAGCATGAATATGAGTTAATAAACTAAATTCACATTGTATACATATGATACTTTTTAAGACCAAGTTTTGATGCAGAATAAGGTTTAAATATTTGTAGGATAATAAATTCTTACACTAATTTATACCAATACCACTAGTTGTTTCATACTACTTTATTGCCATCCATGGTCACCTTTGTAAGATTTATATACACACTTTTGAGCAATTACAAACCAAAATAAATAACATGATACTTTACCACAACTAAGGAACACTAACAAGAAAGAAGAAGAGAAAAAAATGTAAACAAAAAAAGTATACACAAACCCAGTAAGGAAAAAAAACAAAGAAAAAAAGAGAACTAACTAGCCTACCTATTCTAATTTTAGAAGTCTTACACATTTTATTACATGAAGACATCTGGTGGGGTAGCAAAAAAGTAATATTTGAGATATTGTCCATTAGTAGGTAATGTGAACTCTGCTCCTTGGAGATATTTCAACTTGAAAGTATTTTTACCCAAGATTTCTACAATTTGGTAAGGACCAATCCATAAAAGAGTGAATTTACCATGTTTACCATTGGGTTCTGATGCCTTGTCCCAAAGAAGGACCACATCTCCCTATCTAAATACCTTCACTTTGGATCTCTTATCAAACCATCTTTTCATGGTTGATTGGTGTCTACTAAAATCTATAAATGCTTTTTCTCTAGAATCTTCCATTTGAATAATGTCTAACAACCAAGAATTAGCAAGTTCCTAACTATCTTCCATGTATTATTTCATAAACATGAATGTAGGAAACTTCAAATTGATGGGAAAGATGGGCTCCTGACCATATACCAAAAAAAATTGTGAAGCTTTTAGATCTTGTTTGATCTTGATTTGATCTACCCATAATGCAAACTTAAGAAGTTTATGCCATGTTTTAGGTTTGTCTTCAGCATATTTCTTGATAGCTTTCATCAAATTTTTATTTGTGGATGCATAAACACCATTTCCTTGAGGATATTGATTAGAAGAAAAATTGAGTGTAATGCCTTATTCATAAGCCCATTCCATCATTTTAATAGAAATAAATGTAGATCCATTGTCATAAACCAAATAAACTAGATTTCCAAATCTATTACAAATATTTTCTTCTAAGAATTTGATCACTTCCTCTATTCTACATTGCTTAGTGGCTACTACCTTAGTCCACTTAGTACAATAATCCATAGTAGTCAGGAAAAAATTATGAAATTTGGAAGAATTAGGATTTATTACTCCAATAAATTCTAATCCCCATTATGTAAAATGTTTATCTACCATCATAGGTTGTAAAGGCATGGTTGCCTTTGGTTCCTTTATGCTAAATATTTGGCATGAATGCCACTCACTCACATGATTATAAGCATCTTTGGAAAATGTGGGTCAATGATACCCAACCCTAAGAATATTACGAGTTATGGTTCTTTCTAAAGGGTTTCCACTTCCTAATTTTTCATGAAATTTATTCATAATCCAAGTTGTTTCTTCCTTGGACACACACCTCGAATAAATTCCCTCAAAGTTCCTCCTATACAAGACTCCATTCTTGATGAGGTAATGAGATGCTTTGAGACTTAAGGCTCTCTTTTGTTTTATTATAAATCCTAGGGGATAAACACCATTGATAATTAAATAGATAATAGAGTCATACCACTCATTAGGTTGAAATTTTTGCTGATCTACTTGCATGATATGAACTTTTGGGTCAATACTAGTGATCATATGAACTAGACCTTGACATTTCACTAATTTGGTAATTTTCATCTCTATATCATATTCTTGTATAATTTCCATCCATTTACCTCTTCTTTCTCTAAGCTCATTTTGAATCAACATAAGTTTTCTAGCTGGATCATGTAATATAGCATGTACCTTATTTCTAAGAAGGTAATGTTTGAACTTTTTTTATTGCCTTTACTAATGTATAAGCTTTCTTATCAATCATATAATAATTTAATTCTTCATTTTTAAAGTTGGTGCTCATGAAATATATATGATGATCACTCCCATCAACCTTTCGAGTTAACACTACAGCCATAGTATGCTCAGAAGCAAATGAATATAGATATAAATCCTTTGAAAAATTAGGACTTATGAGGATTGGAGCTTCAGTAACTATCTTCTTAATGTTAGTGAATGACTTCATGGATTTTTGATTCCAAGAAATTATAGTGTCTTTCTTAATCATGTCATTCAAAGGTTTAGCAATCTTAGCAAAGCCTAAAATAAACATCCTCACAAAATTAATCTTACCAAAGAATGACTTAAGTTCTTTTTAGATGTTGTGAAACCCAATTTGAGAAATGGCCTCTATTCTATTCGGATCCATAGAGATTCCATATTTGGTAATGACATGTCCCAATAATTTTCCCTCAATGACACAAAATATGCTTTTCTTGGGGTTAAGAGATACACCATACCTCATGCATATCAAATACTTATCTCAAATTTATGAAGTGCTCTTCTCTATTTTTAAAAAATAATATAAGACCATCCATATATATGATGATAAACTTGCCCACTAAGCCTTGGAAATCATGGTCCATGGCCCTTTGAAAAGTTTCCCCTACATTAATTAATCCAAAAGGCATTCTCTTGTAAGCATATGTTCCCCATTTACTAGTAAAAGTTGTTTTCATCCTATCCTTTAGAGCAAAAAGCACCTGGTTATACCTAAAAAATCCATCCAAAAAGGACTTCATGGAAGATCTTAAAATAGTTTGGATAACTTGGTCTAGAAAAGGTAAAGGATAATTATCCTTTTCAGATTCTTTATTCAGATTTCTAAAATCTATTCACAATCTTACTTCTCCATTCTTTTTTTTGACTGGGACTAGGTTTTCCACCCAAGTGGAATGTCTAATAGGAAACATTATCCTTGCATCCAACAATTTCTTAACTTATTTAAAAATCATGGGTTTTAAAATAGGGTTGACTAGACTTTGCTTCTATCTAAAAGGTTTGCAACCTTCTTGAAGAGGTATGGTATGAGTGATGACCCTTAGGTCAAATATTTTCAAATCTTCATAAGACCAAGCAATTACATCCTTGTATTTTTTAATCAACTCTCTAGCTTTTCTATTTTCCATTTTAGTGCAAGCCTTCCACATATTCACCATTTGGGGCTAATCATGTGAACCAAGATTCATTTATGATAATCATTGCCATTTACCTTGGGTTACTTAGGTGCTTTAGAAATTTTGTCAAAATAAAATAATCTTTCTAATGAAATCATCCCTTTAGGTATCTTATTATCACTTAATTGGATTATTTTACCATTAATTTCCTCGTCATGAGAAGTGTCATCAATATCATCAATAATGTGAGCTTCAATAGCCCCAAAATTAGTTAAGAAATCTATGATTTGTTGATCATCATTGAAAACTTGGAAATGATTTATATTGTCAAGAACTAAAGGATAAGGTATTATCTCAATACTAATGCTTTGAGAATCATGATTCGGCATGAGGTTATCTATAGTAGAGGCAAGCTCATCAACAGTTTTATTTTCTTCTCTTGGAATAGCTAAGATATTGAAAACATTGAAAGATTCAATAAAATCCCTCACCCTAAACTTATATCTCTTTAATTAAGATAATTTGCATTAGTACTTACTTCTCACTTGGTTAACCACAAGTTTAGAGTCTCCATAGACAAGGACTTATTTAACTTTATTTTTAATGGTAAACTATAATCCAAGTATGAGAGCCTCATAATCAGCTAAATTATTGGTGCATAGAAATTGTAACTTATAAGCTGCATGGTATTTCTTTTCTAAAGGATTCATCAATACAATACTAGATCTTGATCCTAATTTTCATTTCATGCCATCAATGTATAACTTTCACAAACCACACATTTGAGAACTCTTATAAACTAGTTATTTTGTAATTTCCAAATTGAAAACTCCCAAATTAAAATCTAGGAAATTTATGCTTTCATTAACAACATTATATTATGTTATCATGTGTTTCATTTGAGGTTCCCTTTCTAATCTTATTTCATTTGGCACACCTTTCCAAGGAATCCATAAGTGTGAACAATAAGTAGACATATATCCACTTAAATATTTAGTCCATTCTCTACTTAAAAGCAATCCATAAGCACTAGGCATTTATACCACTTGGATATCAATGAATTGTTGAACCCTTGGGTCACTAGCTAGCTGTATATGCACATTTAATAATTCTCCTACAACCTTAACTCTAGATTTATCCAATTAAGATATTACCCTGTCATATTTGATTAGAATTAACTTGAGTTATTCACATATCCCAACAGGCATAATGTTGGTTGAGCCTCCCAAATCTAAAAGACAATTATGAACATTTTTTCCAAATATTTTGACTATATGTAAAAAAGGTGGGGACTCTTCTTTTATCATTTGTGTAATTACATTTGCGCTATCATTCTTAGGGGGTTTCCCACTTTTCTTGGACAAAGATTTCAATAGTAAGTCTCTTTATTTTGTGATTTGAGTTAGCTCGTGCAGAGTTATATTAGATTTAATATTTTTCATATCTTCCACAATGTTGTAGCCAACTTTACTTAGAGGATCAATAGTTAACGTTAACTTAGAATAAATTCCTCTATGAGGTTCAGGATTATTCCTTGATATAGTGTCTGGAGGGGTCCCATAATTTTTAGGAGGTGTAGAGGTAGTCAATGGTTGTTTTTGTTCCTAATTTCTTTGAGGATATGTCTTTAAAAATTGTTGAAATGCTTGAATTCCTTAGGAATATTCTCAGGCTCATTATCCTCTTGTAAAGGGAAATTAAATGTTTCTACCATATACACTTAGTCAGATGGTTTAGATTTAGAAGAATTTGTAGCAACCTTTTTGTTTGGAACTATTTCAAATGTGTCAAGTTCTTCTTGAAAGGCTTCAAAAGCTTTACAAAACTCAATACAATTAATCTCACCATGTTTGGAAGTAGCATGTACCCTACAATAATCTGGTAAGGCAATATCGATGAGGTTTATATCCATATTATTTTTACTAGGGAAAGACTCATTAGCTTTGTTATTATAGAAACCATCATTCTGAAACCTATTCTTGGGTCTATTGAATTTTTGTAAAGTGAAGTTCCTTCCAAAATTGTCATTAGCATTACCAACTTGTTTTTGTAATTGTAAAAAATTAGTGCTAAGCTTATGTAACATTTTCAATATAAATTCATTCTCAGTTTCTGGAACCTCATAATTTTGACTTTGGTTACTATTAATTACATTGATAGGCACTAAATCCTTCTGATCATTGTCATGAAATCCATTGGTAACTTGATGGCTCAAGAAACCTATATTTTGATTAGGAGTAGCATGACTAGTAGGCAACACATTCAAAGTAGAAAACTGGTTTAATGCTAGAGTATTTTGGTTATTAATTTGGAAAAGGTTTAATGTAAGCATTTGAAGATTAACATTTGGGATAGAATAAGCCATCTATCCTTGGGGTTGTATTTGGTCACTAATAACCACTAATTCAGAATAAGCTTGAGCGAATGTGATGATAAGTTGAATAGCTCTCTTGAAAAACATAGAAGTCATGGGGTCAACAATATCTTTATAAACCTCCAAAGCTAAAGCTTAGTTAGGTTTATATAGATTTATGGTTTGGTTAAACATCTTGTAGAACCTCATATTAAATTACCTAATAGGTTCACTTGTATCTCTCTTAATAGTTGTGAATTGATGATAAATGACACAAGGGCTTATGATCTTTCCAAATTGATCAATGAAAATAGTGTCAAAATTATTCCATGAAATAATACAATTGTTAGGTAGATTGAGGAACCATTCATATGTAGCATCTTTAAATGTAAATGATAATAACCTACATGTTACATCTTTATAGATAACATTCAACAATCTTAATGTAGCTTTAAAATATTTAACATGTTCATCAGTAGTTGTAATACCATTTGGACTAAATATTAGCAAATATTGTTTTGGATTACGTGGTAAATCATGAACCACACCTAGTATATTGATAGGGGAACTTGCAATCCATACCATGTTTATATGAATATCAAGCATAATAATCCCTTTTAAAGGTGATGATGGTAGAGATTTAGAATACATATGCTTACCTCTATCTTTCCTAGTCCTTCTATGAGTTTCTAGTTTGAGCAAGGGTTCTCTAGTCTATGAATGTGATCTGGTCCTAATCCTTGGTAATTCTAACCTGAATACTAAGGATCCTATTTTAAAACATGGTGTAACACATTAATTTCTAAATAATGATAAATAATATGCAAACTAAGCTTAATTTGTAAAAAAATTATTAATAAGAGGACAAAGGATATCAATCTTTAACTAAACAAGTTCAAATATCTACTGAATTATGCAAAGATGACCAATATTTACAACTTATGACTCAAATAAACTTCTTATTATCAAAGAATTGTCAATTTTTAGAAAAACAATCCATCCTAACTCCAAATATTAATAAATTTTTAACAACAAAAGTCATATTTCTGCAAAGTTTACCAATCTATAAAAAAAATATGTTAAAAGAAACATAATTATGTAAAATGTAGATAATTTTGACCAAATACACTTATAAACATATTAAGCATATTTAAAGAGGCCCTCCTTCTAGCACTAGTAGAGCTTCTCATATTGATGCTTGTAATTGTACCATAGGTGCTCTTAGTGTTGAAGATCACTTCTCATTTTAGGATTTTGAGAATCCATGGCATGAGTTGTAGTTTGTGACTATTCAGTGATTGTCTGTGGTGGAATAGAAGCAAAGTATGAAAATTGTCCACAATACTTATTTGATTTAGCATTTGGGAGCCACTAGGGTATATACTATTTTAATACTTAATAATTTTGAGGATTCAGTAGTTAAACTAAGTGATTATTAACAATGACTTCTAAGCTAAAGTGAATCTTGATAAAAATAAGAAAAAGGAAGGGTAAAGAAGAAAGAAATATGATTACAAGTTTTCATCTCAAATATTATGACAAAATTCTAATTACTTTGAGCACATTTGAACCAATTTATGTTATAAAATAGAATAAGCTCAAAATATATCACAAATTAGGTAAAATTCAAAGGAAAAATATGAATCATAAGTAAAAACCAAATTTACTTTAAAGGTTTGCTATTATGATCTAGATAACCTGAGTACATCCAAATACAGAGCAAATAAAATGAAGTATATTTGAGATATTTATAGTCAATTTAGCATTTAGCATAAATTAACAACCCTATGACAAAGAATGTAACTCAAACAATAAGAATCATTCAAATTCAAGATAACTGCTCATAATTGAGAGATAGCATAGACATTTAACAAAAACAATCAGACAATCTTTTCAAAATTCCTTATTTGTATTGAATTCTCCTGGTATCAATTGCTCAAAAAATCTCTCTTTACAAATTGTAACCATCTACCTATTTATAGGAAACATATGTGGTTAACTAGATAAATTTTAAAGGTATCTAGATGTGGATAAGGATAGATGTCCTTGATATAAAGCTACAATGCAACAAAAAACATGCCAAATTGACAAGAAAGAGTATATGCTAACAGACTAGCATATACTTTATAACAAGAATATTCTTATAGGAATTCCATTGGTGGGTCCTTCCAATTAACCTTTTTTGAAGAAATCTTTCACCTTGGTTTATTACTCTTTGATCAGCTCAAAATACACTACAAGCTTCATTAGACAATCCCCTTCTTTATCCACTAACTTGTAAAATTCATTATCTATCCAAGATACAAGTTTCTTGACACATTATACTTCTACAATTTGCTTCCCTATAAAATTAATGGTATCAAGGGTCTTTTGGTTGTCCTCAGCTAAATGACCTTGGCTGTCTATGATGCCTTGGATGTGGGTATCAACCGTATGCTCAAATTCTTCATCATCAATCAAGCCCAAAGTAGTGGTTTGAGAAGGGTTATTTAATAGATTACCTAGAATTTTCTCAATTTGATTTACCAAATCTATGTCTCTCTTGTTGAAGTCCTTAACATAACTACTCTAGGTGATCAAATCTTCTTGTTTATATACCAAAACTTCCATGAGGATGCCCAAATTTTTGAGTTTGATGATCTTGAAGTTCAAGGCCTACTTTGTCTTATGCACCTTGATGAGCTCCTCCATCTAAGCTTGAGAATTCTACCACTAGATGATTAAGGTTTGTGCCATCTCAACTTGATGGTCTAAAGCATTCAATCTAGACTTAATTATTTTCAAATTCATGAATACATCCATTAAGGATTTATTCATAATTTGCAATATATTTTTAGGAATTGTTAAGAAGACTTGAGCTTCCAAATCTTGCTTTTCTATTTCCAAGTTGATGATCCTTTGTTTCAATCCTTAAACTCTAACCAAGGCCATTGTTGATTGGGCCAGTATGACACTAGCTACATCCTCTTGAAAAATAGGATGATCCCTTGTTGCTTATCTTGGAATAGGAGTTAAGCCTATAAATGGCTCCACCTTCTACAAGGTGAACTCCTCAGTACCAATAGTGACTTTCTTGGTCACTAACATTTCAAGATTTGATGTCTCTAGATTAAATTAGACCCAAGGATCAAATTCTTTCACCTATGGTTATTCAATAATCTCTACATTTGAACCCCCAAAGGCTCTTGGGGTACCAACCCATTAGCTTTCCTTGCTGTGAATAATCTAGATGCTACTCTCTGCTCGTTTATTCAACATATCCTGAATCCATGGTTTGACATTATCCTAAACACCTACGTTCACATGAGTTAGAGCTAGTGAAGGAAAAAGAGATGAGATTTTCTATAACTTCCCATAAATAAACCAATTAGGAATGGTTGGTCCATAAATAGGATTCACATCACTAAAGAGGTTATTTCACTAGTGGGGTGAGTGAAAGTTAACTTGGGCCTCTTTCTTGGAGCTAGAAGAACTAAGGCTAATTCTACCTATCTTTTTCCACTGCTCATTAGAACCAATTCCTTACCTGCTTCCTCAGATGGGTCTTCTTCCTTATCCAAACCATAAGTACCCATGATGTTAACAAGGGCACTTTCCATTGTTTCTCTGGTTTCCAAAGCAATTAAGCTGATAAACTTTATTAGGGAAGAAGGCCTTAGTGGGGATGCATGAATTTGGAGGCTTTCAATAGGTTTTTGTTCAATCTTGAACTCCTCACTTATAGATTTACCTTTTCCTTTTGCATCCCCAATTTGATCAATCTGAGGTGACTTAGTCAATTCTCCGTATTAAGGGTTAGAAGATTATCCCTCAATAGGTGGTTCTTGATGTGTAGTCCCAGATGGCCCTAGTAATAAGTGATATTGTAAAAGATGTAATTTCCATATTTCTCTTGAAGGCTTATTATCCTTGACCAGTCTATGTTCTAAGGTTATGTTGTAGTTTTTAACCCTTGATAGGACTTCTTCAAAGTTCTTTTCCCTTATGTAAATACCATCCCCCACACCTAGTTGATGCTTGTACTCAGTCTTTGGGACCTTCCTATCTTTAATATGGTTATCCACTCTATTATTGGGGTCCCACATCTTAAGATCATCTAATTGGAAATCAAAAGAGTTCATGTGCACCACCATGATCTTCAATTGTTTGCAATCCTTAATTATATTCTACCAATGTTGAGTGGGAAGGGATGAACCTAAACCTTTTTATTCTTCTTACAATGTCAATCTATGCCTTGGATGATTTGATAAGCAATTTATTACTCTATAATATTACTGGGAACATATATGGGTAGTCTAGATAGCTAGACCATGATTCATTCTATCCTTATTATAGTGAAATCTAGATAGAACAACACATCCCCCATGGTCTCCACTTGTTTTTTGATTAGAGGATGAAGTCTAGGCATATGAATACCAGTGATTATCTCAAAAATGACTAAGAAGACACCATGACATATGAATTGCATATGATTCCTATATTTGAAAAAATGTAGTTTGGAGTAATGATGGGAAATGGTAGTCGTACCATTAGGGGACCAATTTCAAATGCTAGGGAAATTAATAGAGGTAAAGAGTGAGTCTAGGAGGTAAGACATCATAAATAAATGTTTGGAGGTCTTTCTCTTGATGGTTTTAAGTTGTTTAGCCAAGAAGAAACTTATTAAGTATCCAATGGGAGGGGATAGGTTCCACTCCAACATTAAATAGACATAAGACACCTAGACCTTACTCACATAAGTTATAGAAAAGGCACCAAAGGTTCTATTCAATAAGGTCATAGCTACCCTAACACCTTCTCTAAACTAGGTAATAGGAATCTCACCATTAGGGGTCCTTAAAATATGGGAACCTTAGATTAACCAAGGTGAAAGTACTAAATCTAGGTTTTGGAAATTTGTCCATTCTCTCAAGGAAGGAAGATCAAAATGAGGTAAAGGGAGATTATAATAAGTCTCAAAGGACATGAGAGATATGCATGCAACTTTACTGACATTTACTTCATGAATAATCCATTCTCCATCTACTCTACAGTCAAAAAAAATAGGAACAAGAAGGTTGATGTGATGCATTACCTATGGTTTAGTAGTTACATGATGAAGGCCTACCATTTGAATTGATACTAAATCCTTGTATCTTTGGTACACTGAAGCATTCCTCTTTTCCTCCTAAGAAATTGGTTTCAAATCTTTGACAAAGAAGAATAATTTAGACCAATTATTGATTCCCTTTACATTCAATGTTGTTGAATATAAATATATGTCTCTAAAGACCCTTTCTTCACCATCTAAAGTTATATAAATCTTTGCTTCAATCTTCATTTGTTGCCTACCCACTACCATTGATAATAGTGTATTTTAATTGTAAAGATATCAAAGTTATCACTAAGGCACTTGATCTAAATTTAGTTTGTAATTATCTCAAGTGTCACCTAATTAATTTGAACTAATTATATCCTTCTTTATGGAGGTTTTAGGGTTTTTCTGCTTTAATGACCAAAACATCTAACTTTGATCTCATATGTGCCTTAGATATGATGGAACCTTTCTTATCATCTCTCCTATGTTTTTCAATCATGAAATATCTTTCATTTGGATCCTCTATACTTACATGGAGATTATTTGGTAGGGTTCCATGCCTTTCATGGTAATTTTCATAAATTCCATTTGAAGAGTGACTGTTGGTTATCAAAAGCCCCTTCTATTTTTCTTTGAAAATCCATATCTAGGTCCTTACATTTCATTAGTTATTGATCTTTGAGCTTATTAATTATGCCATCTATCAAGATTTTGAGGCCTTTAAAACATATTAAATTGGATCATACTATTGGATCAAATCCAGTGATAAAATAACCACCATTGGATCCCTCAAGAGATCTTGAGGCTTTCATGTTCATGTGCACTATTGGATCAAATCCAATGAGCAAGTGATCACCATTGAATCCTACAAGAAGCTTACCCTTTTAATTAGTATAAGACTTAGGCCAAAATTTTATGTCTCAATCTTGTCTTTCTAAGAAAAATAAGAATTTCTTAAAAAGGATTTAGAAATACCACCTTTGATTAGGCTTAAAAGGATTGTCTAAGTTAAATTTTATGGGTTTGGTCCTGTCATATATGTCCTCACAAATGTCAAATGATGAAGGTGAACCTGTTAATTTTAAGATAATAAAATATTTCTATTTCAATTTAAATTTGATGGGTTCAGTCTTATCACATACGCCCTCATGGATGTCAAATGATGGGGGCAAACTATAAAATTTAATATAATTAAACTTATTGATCTAATAATTGAATGACACATGTAAAACATCGAGAGATCTCAAAGCTTCATGGATTGTCTAAGTTAAATTTTATGGGTTCAGTCCTATCAAATACATATTCATAGATGTCAAATGATGCAGGTGAACCTCTCAATTTTAAAACTAAAATCTTTATGTTTTAATTTAAATTTGATGGGTTTAGTCCCATCACATACATCCTCATAGACATTAAATGATGGGGGTGAACCTATCAAATTTAAAATAATGAAACTTATTGATCTAATAAATAAATTCCATGTGTAAAACTATCAAGAGATCTCAAAGCTTTGGGAATTGTCTAAGTTAAATTTGATAAGTTTGGTCCTATCAAATACATCCTCACAAACATCAAATGATGGGGGTGAACCTATCAAATTTAAAATAATAAAATCTTTATTTTGCACTATTAGATTTAAAACCTCTAATCAAGCGATCACCATTGGATCAAATACAGAGAGCAAACATAAAGTATTAGATCTATAAAATTGCATAAACTTTAAGCTAAAACCTGATCATGCATAAAATTTCCTTCTAGACTTTCTCATGAACATTTAAATTCAAACCATTAAGGTTTATTGTTTGGGAACCCTAACTTCTTTCATGGAACTTGTAATTAATAACCTTCAAGATAATTTTTAGCAACATAAAAAACATGATCAAAAAATATTTCACAATTATTCTAGGATATAATTTTTGGAAACAATCACATGGGTCCCCTTTCCAAAACAAAATATGGGGGGGGAGGAGGGGGGAGGTGTTGGTCTCAATGCCTAGCTAATGACCTAGTGAATTATAGTCCAAAATTGTGCTAGGTCAACTAGGTCAACCCTATCGATCTAATTTTTTGGAATAGTTTAGGGTAAAATCAACTTATATATAATATCATTTCATCATTATTTCAATATTAAATCAAGAGTTATTATTTGCTCATGCTTATTTACAATTTGTTCTTCCACCATTCTACTTGAGGAGTCTTAGCTTAGGGTTTTTATTTGGAGAATATAATATTATGAGTAAGTATTAGATTATTTGTCCTTACTTAGTGATCCTTACAACCCAAAAAAAACCTCTTACAAAACCCCTTTATCCAAGGGAGAGATTAAGTCTCTATGGGTTCATCATTTAGGTAAATATTCTCTAATTTTGCTCCTCTATTTAGTAGATATAAGTAGCATAAGTATTGGCTTCAAATAATATTACTCTTCATATTCCATTTATTAGGGTCTTACTCATACTTATCTTAATTAATATTCTCCTATACATGTTTTGATTATTTACCAACCCCTCATGTTGTGCCACAAGCTTTGGTGAGCACTAGATTAGATTTACTTTACTTGTTATTAGTTTAAGTGAAATATCAAAACTCAAAACCCCCTTAGGTTTATTGCATGATTATATTTATTTAGATGCTTTAGAACCCTCCTTATCATGGTTTATTGCATTAATAAATCCACTAATCGGGTCTATTAAATCTCCATATTGGTCATGTTCCTACTTAACAAATATGTCCCTAATCGGAAGTGTATGGTATGATCTATCTTCTCTAATCTAGGATTGATTTATAGACATGATGCATTTATGATTGCATACATTCTTATGAAAACAATATAAATCTAACCCTTATAATGTTTCATTTCACTTATTTCTTTATTTTATCATTTTTAATCATATATTTTTGATACTAGGTTGACTGTATCGACATAGTACTATCTTTTATGTGCAGGTTTAACACACAGTGACATCAAAATAAATTTATTCTATCTATGTAGGAGTTTTACCAAGTTCACAATACTAGGTTTATCTAGTTGACACAGTACATATTTTTAGACTTTCAAACATCTAGTTTAGCATACTAGGTTGACCCTGTCGATGTAGTACTTTTTCCAGGTTTTCAACAATAGGGTTCTATAAAGATTGGTTAACTCACTCGACATAGTTAATAGAGTTTGAAAATATTAATCAAGGTTATTCAACAAAAATCTCACTTATATACATTATCCAACCCACCAAGGTTCCTTGCTATTCTTATTTGTAATTTTTAGTATTTGTTAAATTATATTTTTATAGTTTGTAGTCTTTAAAACTACCCCTATACAGTCAACTAGGTCGATCCTATTGATGTAGTTATGTATTCTATATTTTATCTAGAAAGCTAAGTTGACCATGTCAACATAGTTCATTTTCATATTTTAGCTTCTATATTACAAAGGTAACCCTATCGACCATATTCTATATTTTCTGCATACACTATCAGTTGAATTAGCATTATACTATGTTAAGTTAGAATTAACCCTTATATGCTAGTAATTATCTCACACTTTCATTTCTTATTGATTTCATGCTTATAATAGATCAAATAGTATAATTAGGTGGTTTTTAATATAATTTTTAGTTTCACTATTTTCTCTTTTATGCACACACTACCAAATCAAAAAATATTAAAATAAATTTTAATAATTATCTACCCAAGGCCAACCTACTTGGATTTCATCATCAAAGGGGAAGCCAACTTGGTTTTTTGGCCAATTATAAATATGTGGTTAATGGTATATTTTATATAATCACCTGATACCATTATTTTTTTTGTGTGTAAAGTGAGGGGGTAGGCCCAAATACCAAGCCTGTACCATTACCAATACAAATCCCTTTCAACCCAAACATATTGAAACCATACTTAGATTGTTTTCTAGTTACTTGCTTGTAGCCAAATTCCTATCAAATATAAAACCATATTTTAATAATATAAAAACATTAAAGTTGACCATTTAGTTAGCTTTTAATTTTCAAGTTGATTGCTTGCTCTTTGCTCAATTGTATGTTGTATTGCAAAAACTTGCATTAGCTAGTGTTGGTGCAAGATTTTATACTATGTGCCTCAATTGGATCAACCTCATTGATCCAATTGATTTTATGTTTCATTTCATTTCTTAATTTCATAAGTAATTAAAAAAATATTCTTTTTTCAATACATAGTCGACCCTATCAACATAGTATTCTTTTTTGCCCCTCAAATACAGAACTAGGTTGACCTAGTTGACTTTGTATCTTTCCTGCTTACTTCCTATCTAAGATATAGAACTAGGTCAACCTAATCGACCTTGTATTCCTATTTCATCAAATTTCAAACCCTTTTCTCTATAATAAGTTAACCTAGTTGACTCTATACTATTTCCCACCTTCCTTGTTTATTGATTTAGTTCTTTGTTTATCATTCTTATCATTTTGTTCATTTCTCTCAAATCATCATGAAGTCTCATATTATAATCTTATTAGATAACTTTAATCCATTTATATACTATATGGTATGTTTATTTCTCCATCTATTTTCCTTTGAAGATCACCATCACCATTTGGGCACCTTTTCCCCTCCATCCATGACCTGCAACATGGTGTAAATCACACCTCAAGATGAATTTGATGGGTCTAATCCTTTATATACCTATCAAGATACTTGTCATATTAAAAACCTTCAAACTAATGTGGGAGAAATTGACACAAGTTTAATCAATAATCCTACTAATAATCCATCATTTAATAACCCTCCCCCTAACACTAATTTGGGGAGTGATCCTACCAACACCAACCCATCTCTTGATAGAACTCAATTTATTGCCCAAGTTATCCAGTAAATGAACATAATGAAAAAATCTAACACCAATAAAATGATGCAAATCCAACATCATTTGATTAATATGGCTAATCAACCTCCAAATATCCATCCTCAAGATAATCCCAATTACATTCCTCCACTCTTAGAGATGCCCTAGGCAATATTATTTATCAACCCATAATGAATAACAAGATGCTTAAAACTATTCAAAATAAACCTTTAGATCCCTTCATTATATCCATTGATATTGGTAACATATATCCAATTATCAAGTATGATGGGACTAAAGACCCAACCTCATTTCTCAAATCCTTTGGTAATCTTTACAAATAGTGGATCCAAACTAATACCTTCACCATAACTAAACTCTTAGTCAAAACCTTCACTAGTGATATATTACAATGGTACAATAAATTATCCCAACTTTCTATTTGGCAACTTGAATATTTGGTTAATCCCTTAGTTAAAGAGTTTCAACACAATGTGTATACACATAATATTTTCACACTTTTATCAATTATTAATGCTTTACATCTTGTAGGAACCCATCACAACTCAATCTCTCTAAGTGCATTCCTTAAAGGGTGCACCAAGAAGGGGTGGGTAGACATTTGGTGCTTGGTAGGATTGTTGTCCCTTATTTCCATATTATTCCCTATCTATTCAACTCCTAAAAATTTACCCTAAGCTATATCTCCCTATTTTCACATTCCTCTAGTATTTTCCTCTTTCTATCCTTCTTTCCCTTGATTGGTAGCCTTTTTAGCTATTTAGAAAGCTAGGTCAACCTGGTCAACCTGGCATAGTCTAGGGTCACTTTAGCTCTTTAGGCCTAATTTTCATCTGGTTGACCTAACACAAACTTTAGGAATTATCCCGATAATGTGTTAGCTCAACTAGGTTGACCTAGCATAGCCAACATGTTTGAGTGATTTTGGGTAAAATTCTCCTACATATAAGGTCATTTTAGACATTTCCATATGAATGCAAACAAGAGTTATTATTCACTCATGTTGCTTCACAATCTGTTCTTCCACCATTCTACTTGAGGAGTCTTAGCTTAAGTTTATTATTTGGAGAATCTTAATCTTGTGGATAGGTCTTAGATGTTTTGGCCTAACAAAGTGATCCTTATAAACCACAATAACCTATTGTGAAGCCTCTTTGGCCAAGGGAGAGATTGAGTCATAAGGGGTTCACATTCAAGTAAATATATTATAACTTTGTTCTCCTCTATTTTAGTAGATATAAGTAGCATAAGTGTTGGCTCAAATAATATTACTCCTCATATTCCATGTATTAGGGTGTTACTCATACTTACTTTATTTGAAGTTCCCTATACATGTATTTGATTACTTTGCATCTAACCCCTTACTTTATGCCACAAGATTTGGTGAGCACTATATTAGTTTACTTTTCTTGTTATTAGATTAGTTTAATTTCTTGTTTATTATCATAAGTGAATATAGAAACCATATGACTCTTTTAGGGTTGTTGTATGATTATGTTAGACTATAGGCTTTGAAACCATACCTAGAATGATGTGTTGTGATATATGATATAAGTAATACCCTAATTGGGTCTAGTGGATCCTCATATTGGTCATACTCCTAATTAGAAAGTGTTTTACCCATTTAAAAGTGTAGGTGTGATATATCTTATCCAATCTAATATTAATTCATGCACACCATGTAATTTTGATTGCATACATTTTGGTGAACCCAACATGAATCCTATCCCACCACTGGTTAGATTGTTGTTATGAACCTGTGATATCTCTTCTCTTTACTTTTTTAGTTTAGTAGTTGTTATGGAATCATATGCTTTATAAGTCATTCTGTGAGCATTTTGTTTTATCTAACATTCATGGGAAGTAGTAGTTTCTTAGATTAGAATTCATATATAATTAAGTGTTGAGGCCATTGAAGACATCCACAAATTATTTATATTGAGTTTGCTAAAAGGAGGTTACCCCCTCGAAGTTGTCTATAATCAATATAATCCCTTCAGTGATTCTACTCATTTTATAGTTTTTTTATTTCATGCATTTTT
Organism: Torreya grandis; assembly: GCA_037957365.1. NCBI lineage: Eukaryota > Viridiplantae > Streptophyta > Pinopsida > Cupressales > Taxaceae > Torreya > Torreya grandis. The sequence goes on from JARHVA010001790.1 coordinate 1,572,273, forward strand.
GTTGACTTGTAGCAGGATCCTCTCATTTGGTATCAAAGAACTTTCTAAGGCCACAATTTTTCTATAGAAAGTTTAAACTCTATTATGTTATATAATTTATTTACAGTATTTCTCTTAGAAATCCTAACTCTATTTTACTACATAACTCTATTCTGCATCACAATAATATTTTTTGATCAGGGTAAAACCTAACCACATAACTATGGGAAGTGCTTGGGTGAAATCCCTAAAACTCATTATGAAGAGTACCATAGGAACCCCAAAGTAGCTGGCCCATCAAGAGGACCTTCTAGTAAAATGAGCAATGACCCCTTCCTAATTGAGTAGTTCCTATTTATGATAAAAACCAAGAGTTTTCACTAAGAGATAAATCTATGGCCAAAAAATTTTAGAGAGCAGTACTCACTTAGATGGTATTAGTGGCCAGAGTGATATCTTTAAACCTTTAAGCAACCATTGAAACTTGGGGTCCATTTTTATCAGTTTCATAATATTACCAGTAGAGTATCAAAAAATCACCATAGTAGATCTACATACTTATTTCAACTTATTCCTAGGAGACATGTTTTACATAGCACAATAACTAACAACAGAAATAGAAAAAAAAAAGCATTTTTTTGTAATATACCTCCATTTTTATCTTTGTTACTCCTCAAAATTTATCTAGACACCTAAAATTTCATTACCTACATTTTCTTCTTTGAGGTCCCATATCCCAATTCCACTCCTAGTTCCCACAAATCTCAATTTTCCCTTTTTGGGGGTTTTGCCATAACTTTTATTTTTGTCCATTTGCCTCAAAAAAATTCCACTATGTTCATCATCTCTTTCTACTCCTTTGTCTCTCTCTAACCAATTTTCTAGTTTTTTTCATTTTCACTCCTAAAATTACCCTTGCCTTCATCAATCATACTTCAACTATGCAAAAATTATTAAAAACCCCTTTACTCCTATTTTTGCCCAAATTCAAAACCTTCCTTACTAAACATGTCTTAACTCTAGTTTTCTTATCCATTGAAAAAAAATGTTATTTGGGTCAAGGTAGTAACCTGAACAAGAATAAAAACCATAAAGGATGAAATTTCCACCCTCAAGACCCACATCAAAGATCTTGATGAAAAAATTCTTGGCCTCAATCTTCAACACACCACCATGAATAATAGATGACATCCAGAGTCTTCTTCAGACACTACATTTTCTTCTTCTAGCAATTATCATGAGCCAAAGCTTAATTTTCCTTGATTCAATGGTGTAAATCTAACTAGATGGATCTATCAAGTAGAACAATATTTTATTTTGCATAATACTTTTGATGCTAACAAGGTTCCACTTGCATCTTTTTACTTAGAACTTAAACCCCTTAAATGGTATCATTGGTATACCAAGGCTCATGATGAACCCATATGGACTAATTTTTGCACCTTCATTTTTAAATGGTTTGGCCCTACTAATTTTGATGACTTTAATAGAGTACTCACTAAACTTTGACAAATAAGATCAGTGAGAGAATATCAAACTAAATTTGAAAAACTAGATAATCATATAAAGGGATTATCTGATGAATTCTTCAAAAGTTGCTTTGTTAGTGGACTAAATGATGTAATTCAATATAAGGTCAAAATTTTATAGCCTAACATGATGATGGAAGCCTTAGGATTGGCTAAATTGGTAGAGGATAAGATTTTAGCTCAACAACGCTTCAAATATAATTATGTTCCATTCAAAAATATAGTTCCACAATGATGTCAAACAATGCCATCCCCCAGAACTACTCCTATCAAGCATTTGACTAAAGCAAAAATGCAAGCCCATAGAGAAAAAGGACTATGTTATAACTATGATGATAAATTCACTCAAGGACATCAATGTGTCAAGAAAAAGCTTTGCCTATTAGATGTGAACTCTCCACTTGAAATTGAAGATTGGGAAGATGTTTAGGATATAATAAATGATTTGGAAGAAGCTTAGATAATTATGGAACTTACTTCTCAAGAAGACAAACCAAAAATCTCTCTTCATGAATTAATAGGAGTCACTATCCCACAAACCATGCGGGTCAGGGGTTACTCCAAAAATATCTCTCATAATACTCATTGATTCAGGTAGTATTCATAACTTCATTGACCCTCAAATCACCAAATAGGTTGATTGTTTTATCCATCCTTATTCTAACTTTGAAGTCATGATTTCCAATGGAGGCACATTACCTTGCAAAGGGAAGTGTCATAATGTGTATATATTTATTGGAGATTATACCTTGTGATCCAACATATTTTCCTTTCTCTTAGGTAGATGTGATGTTGTTTTAGGATCCCAACGCTTATGCACACTTAGAACCATCTTATGAGATTTTTCTAAACTTTAGATGTAGTTTTTAGATTATTGGCAAAAACACACATTGAAAGGATTACAACTAGATCTCTCAACATCATAAGTTCACATTGCATGGAAAATATTCTAAAGAAGAATTCACATGATGTCATTGCCGAGCTCCATTCCATTCAAATGCAACCCTCAATAGTATCCACTACTCCTTCTAACCTACAAACCATTATATAGAGGTATGCACATGTCTTTGTTGAACCAGTGAGATTTCCACCTTCACGACTAGAGGAACACTATATTCAGCTCCTTCTAGGAAATGTTCCTCTTAACATCAGGTCTTATCACTACCCATTTTATCAAAAGATTGAGATTGAGATGCTAATTCAAAACTTACTCCAGCAAGGCATTATTCACCCTAGTACCAACCTATATTCTTCCCTAGTTCTCCTTATCTATAAAAAATATGGGTCATGGCATCTCTATATTTATTTTCATGCACTTAATCACCTTATAATCAAGGATAAGTTCATGATCCCTATTATTGATGAACTTCATGGTGCTCACTTTTTATCCAAGTTACATCTTTGATATAGATATCACTAGATCCAACTGCATGAGGATGATATCCCTAAGACAACTTTTCACATGAATGATGGCCACTATGATTTTTTGTTCATTCCATTTGGCCTCACTAATTCTCCTACAACATTTCATGCATTGATGAATAAAATATTTTGGCCCTACCTACAGAAATTCATTGTAGTCTTCTTCGATGATATCCTCATCTATAGTAAAACATGGTATGAACATCTCCAACATCTTGAGCTCATAGTACAAATTTTCTCTAACCATCATCTTTGTGAAAGATAATCCAAGTGTACTTTTAGCTAGGGTGAAGTGGAGTATCTTGGGCAAATCTTTCCAACCTAAAGGGTTTAGGTAGATCTTGAAAAAATAGTTGCTATGGCAAATTGGCTATATCCTCAGACACTCAAGAACCTCCATGGTTTTTTGGGGTTAATTGGATACTACCAAAAGTTTTTCAAGGATTATGGGAAGATTGTAGCTCTACTGATAGCTATGTTAAAAAATAATTTTTTATTTGGACACAAGATGTTGAGTGTGAATTTGAAGCATTAAAATAAATTGTGTACTACACTTGTTCTATCTATGTTAGATTTTGATAAGACCTTCACTATTGAGAGTGATGCTTGTGGTAATGGATTGGGTTTTGTTCTCCTCCAAGAAGTACACCCCATTGCTTCACCAAAAACTCCCTTTCTAGAAAGAATTTAGTAGTCTCTACTTATGAGAATGAAATGATGGCCATTTTAAATGCAATATAGAAGTGGTGGCCATACCTATTGGGTAATCATTTTTGCATCAAAACTATTCATCAGAGTTTGAAATATTTCTTAGAACAATGGGTCTCTGCCCCATCACAATATAAATGGGTCAACAAAATCATGGGTTATGACTATGAGATAACTTACAAGAAGGGTAAAGAGAGTATTGTGGCTAATGATTTGTCTCAAACATTTGTGGATCAAGCTTCCCTTTCATCTATTTCCATGCTTATTCTAAATTGGTTAGACACTGTATAGTAGGGGTATGTCAATGACTCCTCATTATCTCAAATCATTCAATATTTGGCCACTAACCCCTTAGTTGTACTACATTATACCTAAGATGGTACTTTTTTATGATACAAGGGTCATCAGGTGGGTTCCCTAGAGCATAGATCTAAATAGATTGTATTCTATGAACTCCATTCTTGTCCATCCATAGGGCACTTAGGGTTTCTCAAAAATTATGAGTGGGCTTGATGTAACTTCTTTTGGAATGGAATTAAAAATGCAATTCAACAAATAGTGGCTAAATGTGATACTTGTCAACATAACAAGGGTGAAACAACACTCATCCCTAGGTTGATCAAACCCTTGCCCATCCCTACCAGGATTTGGATATATATTTAAATGGATTTCATTAAGGGGCTCCCTATATTTGGAGGGAAAATGGTGATCTTGGTTATGGTTGATTGCCTCTCCAAATATAGCCTTTTTTGTGCCCTTAGCCATCTTTATACCACCTCCATAGTTGTATAAATTTTCTTCAACCAAATTATCTATCTTAATAGCATTCCTTCATTCATTTTCTTAGATCATGATGTAACCTTCACTAGCCATTTTTGATATAACTATTTTGATGTACCGGTACTCAACTGAAGATGATTTTTGGGTATCATCCACAAATTTATGGCTAGATTAAAATTGTCAACAAATGCTTGGAAACTTTCCTCCATTACTTCACCTCAGAATAATAACATCAATGGGAAAAATGGTTCCCTCTCACTTAATGGTGGTACAATAACTCCTACCACACTTCAAAAAAAATGACTCCATATGAATTAGTCTATGGTCAAGCACCACCATTTCTCCTTTAGTATAACCCCAATAGTTTATCAGTCCAAGCAATTGACATGATTCTCTAAACTCAAGATTATATCCTTAGTACCTGATAGTAAAATCTTCATATGGCATAAAATCAAATAAAACAATAGGTAGATCAACACCATTTCAAGTACACTTTTCAAGTAGGTGATATGGTTTTTCTTTGCCTATAACCCTACAAGCAATCCTCCCTAAAACTCAAGGTGCCTCATAAGATAGATCCCAAGTTCTATGGGCCCTATAAGGTTATTTAGAATATTGGGTTAGTTACTTATAAGTTGGAGCTCCCACCTTCTTCCTAAGTTCACCCAGTATTTCATGTCTCTTGTTTGAAGAAAGTTCTTGGCACAAACATCAGAGTGCAGACTATTTTACCTAAATTTGATAATGAAGGATCCATTCTTCTTAAGTTGGAGGAAATCTTAGATAAGAACACACACCAACTTTTCTCCCACTCCATCACTAAGGTTTTGATTCAATGGAACAAAATGTAACTAGAAGATGCAACATGGGAACCACTATTTCAGATTCAACACCAATTCCCACATCTGAAGCTTTGAGGACAAAGTTTTTTCTAAGAGGGACAGGATGTTATGAACCCATGATATCTCTTCTCTTTACTTTACTAGTTTAGTAATTTCTATGGATACATATGATTTGTAAGTCATCCCATGAGAATTTAGTTTTATCCTACATTTATGGGAAGTATTAGTTTCTTAGATTATAATTCATATATAATTAAGTTTTGGGGCCATTGAAGGCATCCATGAATTATTTGTATTGAGTTTGCTCAAAGGAGGTTTCCCCCTCAAAGTGGTCTACAATAAATATAATCCCTTTAGTGCTTCTACTCATTTTATAATTTTGTTATTCTATACATATGTGTTGACTTGTTGCAGGAGGATCCTCTTAATTGTCTTCACATTTCCATTTTTGTCTATTTTCTTATTAGTATTAGTAGGATTTCTTTCACTCATTTCATTCTTTTTATCATCATTTTTAACACTTATTTCTTCCCTATTTTAATTCTCTACGTCATCATGAATCCAACACATTTTATGATTTATAAAATGGATGATTAGAACTAAATATATATGGAAAACAAGTAATCTATATATTGTATTAGGTCAACTTGGCTAACCTAGTGTTTTTTATGATCTCTATACATTGTACTAGGTCAACTTGGTCAACCTTGTATAGTCTTTAGGCCTTGTCTTTTGTGTTAGGTCAACATAGTAATATTTTATGTTTTATTTGCTTTCCAATTTAGCTTTCTACATTCTTTGTATGTTTGATTTAGTTTGATATCTACATAGTTTAGTTATTTATCTCTATCTATTATTCTTATTACTTATCATTATTTTTATTTCCTCAAGCATCATGTGCCCCATTAGAATATTATTGGATAACTTGAATCCATTTAGACACTCTATGGAGTTTTCTCTACTTATTTTTTCCTATCTCTTCTTCCTCTTTTTAGCTATTGGGGCATCTTGTGATGCCCATCCACACATTTATTTAGCCTTTGGGGCATCTTTTGAGGCCCACCCACATATCACTTTAGACTCTAGGGCATCTTGTGATGCCCATACCTACATCCACTTACCATTTAAGTCATCTTGTGATGCCCACCCTTATTCTCCATTACATGCTACCAAACTAATTCAACTCCAAAAAACCTTTTGAGACACATAGCTTGTCTATCACATGTTCATCCTTGATATAGCCATTAATGTAGGATCTTTTTTTCTTATCATGATTTTATATCTATATCTATCTAAAAAAAATTGTAGGTTACTTAAGCATGGGTCTCTCCATAGTATTTATTTCATTTCTTTTCAAACCTTTAGTCCTCCCTTTTGGTCTTTTGGTTTCTTGATATACCATAATCTTCATCACTTATCTTTTCATTTTTCTTTTTGCTTACCAATTTTGTTTTGACATCCTCTTGGGATTTTATTTTATGAGTTTCTTAGTAAGACCATGGATAAAACCCATCCCTCCTCATAAAATGACCATTCTTTTTATTTCTCATTTATTCCTTTTCATTCTTTTGTTGTTTGCCAATGTTGTTTTGGCATCCTTTAGGTCTTTCTTTGTGAGGTTATTTATACAAAGGCTCCCTCACTTTTTGTTTATTGGCACCCCTTGGGTTTTCATTTTGTGAGTTGCTTGGTAAGACCATGGATAAAACCCAACACTCCTCATAAAATTACCATTCTTTTCATGTTCTTTGTGATCCTTGTTATTTAGACATTAGCTTTTTCTTCTTTTGTTAGATGGAATCTATAAATAATCTATGTTAACATGTTTTCCTTCACTTCCCATAGTCTTATGATAAGGAATCACACCTTTTCTATCATTATATTAATTTTTACCCTTTGTTACATTTTTTGTAATTTGAATAAATTCAAATTTGTTACATGCATCATTTTCCTCTTGATTTCCCATTTCTTTCACCTCCACATTTGAATAAAACAATGTCAAAGTCAAGATAGCACTTTTATTTCACTTGGATTTATGAGACTCTTAGACCCTGTGCTCTTTGATTTTCACTCTCTTATCACCCTTGTCCCAATTTTTTTCCAATGAAATTCATCTTTATCACCCATGTTTGGTCTTCCAAATCCATATGGAGGAGGAATTAAAAAAAAAGTTAAAAACTAATCATTTGAAAATAAAAGGCAATGATATATAAAATGAAACATAAAAATATTAAAAGTCTACTCACACCAAAATATGTGATTAAAATCACATCTCCTATCTCCAGTCGAAGATCAAACTCCACAGTCAGCTTCACATAGAGCTGGAGTCCTTTGGCATGCAGTAAGCCAATAGATTAGAATAAGGGATTTTGAAAAAAATCTATAGTGATACCTATTTTCTCATGTAAGTACCCAATATTAATAGTAGATTGATGACTCTATAAGGGGTCCTAAAGAGTGGTGAACATGTCATGGGGAGGTAGGTCCATTTTAATTTTCACGCATATAGCCTTCATGGGATGATCTATATACTCCATTTATTTACCTAAGACTTGTGTAGTTAAGATAAGTTATTTAGAGTCCTTAAGGTTGACAATCCTCTTATTTTGACAAACAAAATTTGAGTGTCTTGACTTTGATAAAGAGTTCCTCTACCTTGGTTTTTCCTTCATTCTCCCCTCTACCCCATTTCATTTCCCCCCTTGATAGACAAATTATGATTTTAAATCTATTTTCCCTCTTCTTTAAATTCCTTTTTATTAATTTTTTAAAACATGTTAATACTACTTTGTTTCATTTTTATCTATCTTTAGATACAAAACAACATGTTTGAGAAACTATGGATCATTTTCATCATGTTATATATATTTGCTAAAATCACTTTTCTTTCCTTTTCCCATTTATCTTGATTTTATTATTCTACTGTTACAAACACCTAAGTTCGCACCCTTTTTCCATTATTGCATGAGATGTGGATTGTTACTACTCACCCAACCATGTTGTTTTCCCTTTTATGCATCTCCTTTTTCCATTGATGATTGAGATGTGGATTGTTACTATTCACTTATCAATGGTGTTTTACCATTTTTCTTTTTGAATCCTCTTTTTACCATCTTTTTTGACATGTATCCTTGATTTGATTTGGCGAGATTTATTTTTCTTACTTGAGGTTTACTTTTTAGAGTTTTTTTGTCTTTAGTAGCCTTGGATTTTTGGTTACCTGATTCACTCTTGTTTAACTTGGTCATTTGGTCTAACATAGCACTTGTCACCTAGCTTGCCAAATTCCCAAGTACGTCCCATCTACATAGCACCAATTATCTTGGATTTTATTTAATTTATTTGTTTTTTCTCCTTAGTTTTGTATTTTTGGGTTTGTCCAAAGCAGTTTTTATGCCCTCCATAATCAAAACTAAAACATAGCTGACAAATATCCTATGATAAAGGTAAGTCAAGGTACGCATCATTTATTTTTTAGTTATTTACTTTTTTGTTAGTTTCATTTTTCTATCATTTACTTACAATTATTTTATGCTTTTTAAAATACTACAATTATTTTTTTAACATCAACATTATGTGTGTCTTTATGTTCTTTCTCAAAGTATCATCCCCTGTTACACCTTAGTGACATGTGATGAGCTTTAAATGGGGCATATGTATACACATAATATTTTCACACTTTTATTAATAACTTGTGTTTTACATCTTGTAAGAACATATCATGACTTAATCTCTCTCAGTGCATGCCTTAAGGGGTGCACCAAGAAAGGGGTGGATAGACCTTTGGTGCTTCACAATATTATTGTCTGTTATTTTCATATTATTCCCTATCCATTCATCTCCTAAAACCTTTCCCTAAGATATCTTTCCTTCCTTGCACATTCCTATAGTATTTTCCTCTCTATATACTTCTTTCCATTACTTAGTACCCTTTTTACCTATTTATTAAGCTAGGTTAACCTAGTTGACTTAACATAGTCTAGGGTCACTTTAGCTCTTTGGGCCTAGTTTTCATCTGGCTGACCTAGCATAAACTTCATGCATTAGCCCAATAATGTGCTAGGTCAACCTGGTCGACCTAGCACAGTTGACATGTTTAAGTTATTTTTGGGTCAAATACTCCTATATATACAAGGTCATTTTGGTCATTTCCATATGAATGCAATCAAGAGTTACTATTCATTTGTGCTTCTTCATAATCTTCTCTTCTACCATTCTCCTTGAGGAGTCTTAGCTTAGGTTTTTTATTTGGAGAATATTATTCTTGTGGATAGGTCTTAGATGATTTTTCCTAACAAAGTGATCCTTACAAACCACAACAACCTCTTGTCAAGCCCCATTGGCCAAGGGAGAGATTGAGTCACGATGGGTTCACATTCAGGTAAGTATATTTTAACTTTGTTTTCCTCTCTTTTAGTATATAGAAGTAGCATAAGTGTTTACTCTAATAATTTTACTCCTTATATTCCATGTATTAGGGTGTTACTCATACTTACTTTATTTGAAGTTCCCTATACATGTATTTGATTACTTTGCATCTAACCCCTTACTTTGTGCCACAATCTTTGGTGAGCACTATATTAGTTTACTTTTCTTGTTATTAGATTAGTTTACTTTCTTGTTTATTATCATAAGTGGATATAGAAAACATAGGACTCTTTTAGGGTTGTTGTGTGATTGTAATAGACTATAGGCTTTGGAACCCTACCTAACATGATGTGTTGTGAGATATGATATAAGTGATCCACTAATCAAGTCTAGTAATTCTTCATATTGATCATGTTCCCACTTAATAAGTGTGTGCTCCAATATAAAGTGTAGGTGTGATATATATTATTTGATCTAGTATTGATTCATGTGCACCATGTAATTTTGATTGCATACATAATGATATTATTAAAAGTTATCTTATCCAATTCATCAATACTAAGCAATATCCCATTGAATTAGCTCATGACTTTATCAAAATATGGAAATCATTAGCCCATAAACTGACCATAACATGACTAATGATAACTTGTTCAAACTCTTTATCACTACTTTGATTCCTCTTCAATCAAGGTTTGAACCTTTTCTCCCAAAACACTTAATGAAGCTCTTGACCAAGTTAAATTTCAAGACTTTCTCATGAAATAATTTGAACCTAATCCTAAACTTCTAAAATGATCTTTTCAAACATATACCAATTCTATCACTAGAAATACTCCATAAACCAAACCATGAGTTGCCAAATCCAACATCCCTTCATCTTCTTACACACCTCTCTTAGTGAAACAAATGAAACAACTCTTACCACCCTCTAAATCTTTCACCTATCCTAACAATCCTCCTAAATGGTATGACCCTAATATATTTTATTGGTTCCATGCTAACATTAGTCATTCCCATAAATCTTGTAGAGGGCTCACTAAATTTATGTATCATATATGCTTGGTGATTCATTTTTTCATGAATCCATGATCAACCTCCATGATTAATAGTATACCACTACTTCTCAAAAATGACAGGATTCTAAAGCTTCTACCTCAAATACCTAAAAATCTTTTTCTAAAACAAATAGTCAACCAAACACCAAGGATGTTGGTGCCATTGATGCTAATTATTACCAATATTATAATAATTCTCAATATGTTAACACTTCTAAGCTCAATTATCATCACAAACTGGCTCATAAAGATCCCATTACTAAACCTAAGAAGCTATATTTATAAGAACTTCTTGAGGATACTACCACTACTAATCTAGCTTTAGAAGCCCATGAGGAACCACTTCCTCCTTCCAAACCTCTAACCACATTTATACCTTAAAAACCTACTTTAACTCCTATATTTTGTGTTGTTTCTTCTTCTAAGTATCATTGGAACTTTTTTTGAAGAACTTAACTCTATGCCTTATAAGATTCCACTTATGGAGTTGGTTCATACTTCACTCTATCATCATAAGTTCCTCATGCAACAACTCCAAGAAACTGAAGATACATCCTCTATATATGAAGAACTACCTTCTATTGAATCTCAACCTACCAATGTAAATACCATTGAAACTATGTGTCCTTCTTCTAAGCTTTCTATTGAATTTATTGAAGAGGACATGATCAAAGATGAAATTATTTTTCATGTTGATGATCCATCACTTTTTATTAAAATAACCATTAATACTATCCTTATTCATAAATTTATAGTTGATGAAGGATTTGGTATTAATGTGACATCTTTATGGCTTATCCAACAACTTGGTTGTAACAAGGATCATCTTAAGCAAACCCATCTTACCTATCATGGTTTTGAAAAGACTAATAAAAAACTGCTAAGTTGTATTTGGCTTCTATTAACCATTAGACCTAAGACCATTCAAAATAATATTATGGTCATTGATTTAAATTTATCTTATAATATACTCTTTAGTCACCCTTGGACTCATATAATGAGGGCCATTTATTCTTCTAATAACCAATGCATTAAATTCTTACATAATGGGAAATAAAATGAGCATGAAGTTGATCCCAACCCATGGAGTATTCAACTTCCTAATCCCAAATCTTAGTATCATATTCCTACCATTCCTAAGATCAATATTTCTCCTTTACTCAAGTTTATCAACATCAATCTTGATTTACAAGTCACTCTTACAGATTCTAATGATGAACTTAATGATTTGTAAGATACTTTCAATACTACCAAGCTACCTCTATATATTTCATAGTGGTTTCCTCCTTATTTATTACATAGGGACCATATAATTCCTTTTATTTATGAGATTACCAATTTTCCCCTTCATGAAATGCTTAGGATCCTTCTTTACCTAAAATTCCTTCACTTGAAATGATTTTGGATTGGCCAAATTATTTCAAGATCCTCTCATCATGTCTCCTCATACATTTAGTAATATTAGGATTTTACCTTTTGAAACTCCCCCTAATTCTCAAGCATGTACAATTTCTCTAACATATGATGATAAATACATAATGGCCCAAGATCGATCTTGAGACTTGGATGTCCAACACTATCAAAAACCTTATCCCAAATCCATGCATTTAACTATGATATTCATACCATTTCTATGAATCATAACTTTGATCTTGAGGGTTATGTGCCTCCTACTAATTCTCTACTTATTGATATTCCTTGGGTGGTAGAGTAAATTATACCTTCCCAACCTCTCGAAGCTACTTTATCTCCTTTACCACATTTTGATCCTATCATTACCTCTAATACTTTTCCCATCACTGAACCCAACAATACTCCAATCCCTTTTTATCCATCTACTTCTCCTACTCTTGAGATTACACTAGATGCCAAGGCAACCAATGTTTGTTAGATACATTTTGAGTATGATAGCCATGGTAATAAAATTCTAGATCTAAAATTAGATGTTTAGTACATGGTACTCTTCCTACCTTGCCTAGTGATGAAGCTATTTTTGAAATACTTCATGCTCAAGAACCTCAACTTCCTTAGTAGCATCATAAACTTGGGAATTTTAAAACCAAAACCCCTTGTTTCAATAACTTCATTGCTAGCATTGATCCCAAATCTAATCCAATTTCTACCTTACTTAATGCACCATACCACTTTCAAGATGATAATACCATTCTTATCAAAGAAACCACTCACATTGACTATGGTATTCCATCTTATCCTCAACCACTTACAGTATCTCATGAACTCTCACCTACCAAACATGATAATTTTAGCTTATTCTTTGATAAGTATAATGAGGTTTTTGTCTAATCCTATGAGGACATACCTAGTATTGACCATAGCATTATGGTTCATAACATTATTACTCATCCTAATGTTAAACATGTATATCAAAAGCAAAGGAAATTACCACCCAAGTTTTCCACCTTATGTCACAAGGAAATCATCAAATTACTTGATGCTAAATTCATCAAACTAGTGGACTAATTTTAATAAATTTTTAACATTGTTCCCATTCAAAAAAAGGTCACTATGGTCATTTTCATCTACATTAATTTCCTCAATCCTAACCTCACTTATCCTAAGGAAAACTTCCATTTACCTTAAATAGAATCCATCATTGATTCCATAGTTAATTACAAAATGTTATCTCTTATAGATGGCTTTTTAGGTTACAATTAGATTCACATTGCCCTCAAGGACCAACATATGACCAATTTCATTATAGAATGGAGCACCTATTTCTATGTCAAAATTCCCTTTGGCCTCAAAAATGTCAGATATACTTACCAATGAGTGATGAATAACATCTATCATTATCTTATCCATAAAATTGTTGAAACCTATGTGGATGACCTCATTTCTAAATGCAAAATTCATAAGACTCATCTATCATATCCTATTGCCATCTTTGATTGTCTTCTTGAATATTAGATCTACTACATCGAGGCCATTATCATTTAACAAAGCCCATGTTATAAATACATTATTAAATTCTTATAACATCAAACTTATCCTCCTAACTTAGACTCTCATGAAAAGACACACATTCATAAATAAGCTTTCAAGTATGTGTTTTGACATAACATCCTTTATTATCACAATGTTAAAGGTACCTTGATCTATTGTTTTATGCAAGACGATGGCCCTCCTCTTCTTAAACAAGCACATGGGTGCATTTGTGGTGGCCACTATATCAGTCATTGCTACAACATTCAAATGCCTACATATGGGTTACTTTTGGCCTCCTCTTGAAAAGGATGAAATTAAATTCACTAAAAAGTGTACTCCTTGCCAACTTCATGATGATCTAATTAATTCACCTCTATCCAAGCTTCAAACTATCAAATATATTTGGCAATTCTTCATGTGGGTATTATATCTCATTGGTAAATTACCTCACTCCCAATATGGACATGTTTTATAATCATTACTATTGAATATTTTACCAAATGGGTTGAAGCCATGCCCCTTATTAATGTCACCAATCCTACCATTTCCAAATTTATTCTTAATCAAATCATTTTCCACTTTGATGTTTCCCATACCATCATTTTCAATAATGGTGGTAAATTCAAAAACAAGGATGCTAAATAACTCTATGCTAAATTCAAAATCAATCACAAATTTTCCATGCCCTATCATCTGTAATACAATGGTCAAGCTGAGGCCACTAACAAAATTCTTAAAAAATTCCTCCAAAAGACAATTCATTAAACCCACATGGATTGGCACCTTCATCTTTACCCTACTCTTTGGGCCTATCAGACTAGTATACGTGTTACCACTAGGGTAATGTCATTCTCTCTAATCTATGGTTTTAAATTAGTTCTTCCATTAGAATTTGAACTTCCCTCTCTTCGTATATCTCTTCATGGTATCATTTCTAATGAAGAATTATGTAATTATTTATTTCATTCCCTTTATCTCCTTGATGAATGTCATATGTCTGATTTGCAACATAATCACTAATATAAGGCTCATATTGCTAAATAACATAACAAACATGTTAAAATCCACACGTTTAATGTTGGTGATCTTATCCTTAAATTAGAATAAACCCATGATAAATAAGTTTAATACACCCAAAAATGGTGATGTCCCTATTTATTCAAATATATTCTTTGTCCAAGCACCTACCACCTTCAAACTAATGAAGGCCATGTTTTCAAAGAGCCCACCAATGCACAATTCCTTAAAAAGTACTTTGCCTAAAACATTTCCTTCTTTTCATGCTTTCTATCTACATCTATCTAACACTTTTTTTAGGTTATTTACATGGGTCTCTTCCTCTACAATAGTTCTCTCTTGTTAAAAACCTTTTGTCCTTCCTATTTGGTCTTTTAGTTTCCCTTTTCTTTCATGAGTTGTATTGTAAAACTATAGATAGGACCCGGTCTTCCTCATGATGTACCATAGTCTTCTTTATTTATTTTTTATGTATTATTTTTACACACCCTTTTACATCCTTGTATTTCTCTTTTGTGAGTTTCATTTTAAAATAATAGATAGGACTTAGTCTTCCTGACAAATACCATTTTTTGCCTATCTCATTTATGTTTCCAATACCTTTTGGCACCCTTATGGGTTTCTCTTTTATGAGTTATAGTGTAAGACCATGGATAGGACCTGACCTTCCTCATAAAATCACCATCTTATCACTCTTTTTATAGAATATATGTTACAATTATTATAATTTTCTTATCCTTGTTCTCAAATTTAGCTTTTTCTTCTTTTGGTCAATGGAATTTACACAATAATCTATGTTATAATGTTTTCTTCTATTTCCCTCATTATTATGATAAGGAATCACACTTTGCTGTCATTAAATCCTTTTTTCACCCTTTGTCACATTTTTATGATTTGAAGTAATTTAAATTGTCTTATGTGTCATTTATCTTGATTTTCCCTTCCTTTCACTCCACATTGGCTAAAACAAGGTCAAAGTCAATATAGCACTTTTATTTCACATAGAATTATGGGAATCTTAGACCCCATGCTCTTTAAAGTTATCTCTCTTGGAAACCAAGCCCCAAGTATTCAAATGAAACAAATATTTAATGCCCATGTTTGATTTTACAAATTTATATGGAGGAGGAATATAAAAAGCCATCAAGAAAGTTGAAAACCATATCATTTGAAACAAAATGCCATGATATACAAAAGGCAACAAACAAATCTCAAAAGTTAAAATCACACCAAAAGATGTGATCATAAGCACATATCCTATCTCTAATCAAAGCTCAAACTCCATAGTTGGCCTCACATAGAGCCTAGGTCCATTGGGGTATGGTAGGCTGGTAGATTAGAATAGGAGAATTCAACAAACTCTATGGTACTACTTACTTTCTCATGCAAGTACCTAATATTCACAATAGACCAATGGCTCTATAAGGGGTCCTAAAGAATGAAGAACACATTGTGGGAAGGTAGGTATATTTTAATTTTCATACATATAACCTTTATGGGATGATCTATATACTTCATTTATTGACCTAAGACTTGTGTAGCTAAGAGAAGTTCTTCAGAGTCCTTAAGGTTGAAAGTCCTCTTATTTTGATAAACCTAATTTGAGTGCCTTAACTTTGATAAAGAGTTCCTCTACCTTGGTTTTTCCTTCATTCTCCCCTCCATCCATTTCATTTCCTCCCTTGATAGGCACATTGTGATTCTAAATCTATTTTCCCTTCTTTTATATTCCTTTCTTCTTCACCTCTTAAAAACATGCTACCACTACTTTGTTTTAGTTTTATCTATCCTTAGAGAAAAAAACATGTTTGAGAAACTATGGATTAGTTTTTTTATACCATATGGTTCCACATTCCTAGACTTGTTTTACTTTCCTTTTATCCTTTTTCATTTATTGTACTACCCTTATATTATGGGCACCTGAGTCTATACCTTTTTCCATTTTTGATTGAGGTTGGCTTGTTACTTCTCACTCACCAAGGTTGTTTTTCCCTTTTATGTCTATACCTTTTTTCCAATATTGAGTGAGATAAGGATTATTACTACTCACTCATCAATGTTGTTTTATCATATATTTCTACTTTTACATTCAATGTTTGATTACCATCTTTTCTGACATGTATCCTTGGTTTGACTTGGTGAGTTTGCCTTTCTTACTTAAGGTTTAATTCTTTTAGTTTTTTAGTTTTTAGTAGCCTTGGATTTTTGGTTACCTAATTTAATCTTGTTTTTGATTTGGTCATTTGGTCTAACATATAACTTATCACCCCAGCTTACCAAATTCCCAAGTACATCCCATCCACATAGCACTAGTTATCTTGGCTTTCCTACATTTGTTTATTTTTTATCTTTAGTTTTGTATCTTGGGTTTATAGAAAGTAGTCTTTATGCCCTGCATAATCAAAACTAACAACATAATAGACACCATCCCATGATAAAGGTAAGTTAAGGTACACATCATTTACTTTTTAGTTATTTCCTTTTCAATCATTTACTTTTAGTTATTTTATGCTTTAAAATACTACAACTTTTTTTAACTTCAACAATATGTGTCCTTATGTTCATTCTCTAAGCACCATCCCCTATTGTACCTTAGTGACATGTGATGAGCTTCGAGTGGGGCATATATATACATAATATTTTCAATTTTTATCAAATACTAACACTTTGCAACTTGTAGGAACTCATCAAGACTCAATCTCTTTGAGTGTATGTCTTAAGGGGTGCATTGAGAAAGGGGTGGGTAGACCATTCATGCTTTATAGGATTTGTATCCCTTACTACCACTTATTAACAATCTAACTAGCTCTTAAAAACCATTCCCTAAGCTATTATTCCTCCTTTGCACACTTCTCTAGTCTTTTCCCACTTTCCATCCCTCTCTTTCTCACCTTAAGTCCCTTTTGCCAGTTAGATGTACTAGGTTGATTTGGTCAACCCTATATAGTTTTGGGTGATTCTCACTTAAGAACTAGTTTGACCTTTGGCTGACCTAGCTCATGACCTAGTGAATTAATATCCAAAATTATGCTAGGTCGACTGGGTTGACCCTATCAGATAAGATTTTTAGAAGGGTTTAGGGTTAAATCTACCTATATATACAATATCATTTCATCATTATTTTAATATGTAATCAATATTTATTATTCACTCACACTTATTTACAATTTTCTCTTCCACCATTCTACTTGAAGAGTCTTAGCTTAGGGTTTCTACTTGGAGAATATAGTATTTTGGATAAATCTTGGATGCTTTGGCCTTTATTAGTGATCCTTACAAACCAAAACAACTTCTTGAAAATCCCCTTTGGCTAAGGTAGATATTGAGTCTCAACAAGTTCATCATTTAGGTAAGTATTCTCTAACTTTTCTCCTCTCTTTATTAGATAGAATTAACATAAGTATTGTCTTTAAATAATATTACTCTTCATATTCCATGAATTAGGTTCTTACACATACTAATCTTAATTTAGATTTTCCAATACATGTTTTTATTGTTTACTAACCCCTCGTGTTATGACACAAGCTTTGGCGAGCACTAGATTAGATTTACTTTACTTATTATTGGGTTAGGTGAAATATCAAAACTTAAGACCCCCTTAGGGTTATTGCATGATTGTACTTGTCTAGAGGCTTTGGAACCCTCCTTAGCATGGTGTATTATGGTAAGATATCCCCTAATATGGTCAAGTGGATCCTCATATTGGTCATGTTCTCAATTAACAAATGTGTCCCCAATCAAAAGTGTATGGTATGATCTATCTTCTTTGAGCTAGGACTAATTTATAGACATGATGCATTTTTGATTGCATACATGAACCATATACATAACTTTTCCATATAAACCATACATAAAATCATATGGATAGGATATTTATGACTTACACAACTTCTTGAAATGCTTTGGTTTTCACTAAATAGGACAAAATGCCTCAGAAACACTCATACAAATGGCTTACTTAGAACCACCAAACACTATTGATAAATAGTCAAAAACATTTGACTCTCCATATTTGAATAGGGACTTCCAATGAAGATAAATATATTCATATTATCCTATTATAACTTTATAACACCTTAAATATCATTGAATCCTTCACCTTAGTGAAAAATAACTCAGAAACATCATTTTCACATACACATAGAAAGTTGCATGTAACACCAATAACATAGTCAAGAAAATCAAAACTTAGAACACCTGTGGGAACACTTATGTGATATTTCAATGGGTTTATGTGAATATGAAACATCCCAAATGGAATATTTACTAAAAACTCAAAAAACTAAACAAATCCACACTAAACACTAATTCTTTGGGACTACTAAAATATCCCTTTCATGATATTTAACAAAAAACACACAAAACTAAACAAATCCAACAATTATGTTAAAGCTCTGATACCACTGTAATACCCCAAAGGGGATAAATACTAGACACATAAACTTATAACAAATTAATTCCTAAAATTAACTACGACACATAACATTTTCATATTTATGATTAAACATAAGTGTGATAACACATAATAGATACTAAGTGATTCACTTATGATTAGATATCCCAAAATAAACACATATATGGAAAGGACTCAAATTTAAAATATACATATTCTCATAATGCCAATATGAATAAATATAATGTATAATGGTGATAGATAATATATGGGAATGACATAAAATATATCTATATTAGAAACAATGATGAAAATGCTTCTATTACAAAATATGGAAATTAAAAAGTTCTCTTGAATTACAAACATGTAAACCTTATACAAAGGTTGGAACTCTCACACCTAACTATATCCTGCTATACATACATAATAAAGAGAAGACTCCATGAAGAAACACCACAAAATTTCACATTGGAAACACCTACAAACATATTACACTCTTCTATCTAGAAACTAGGAAAATCTACACACTATTTCAAATTCTGAATCTTAGAACTAGTCCAACTGGGGGGGGGGGGTCTTTCACCACCAAAATTGGAAATATTTTGTTGAGCTCCAAGTGCAATTATTATATGGAATGGACAACACTAAATAGGGTGTGTATTTTACCACCTAAATTAGTCTACAATACTCCATGAAATTCATCCAAAAGAGGGGGATATGAACATAAGTTCAATATCAAAAAATAAGGTGATTTATGATTTCAAAAGATGTATTTTAAAATGGAAAATCTCTCCTTAAATACATATGAGAGGGAGAGAGAGAATGAGAGGAAAATTCATTCCCAAGAAAAGAATTTTGACCCCCTTAAGTAGGTGCACTATTAATCCATAGTGACAAGCTCATCACCACATGTGAATAGTCAATAATGGATCTCCAAAGTTACCTCCACTTATCATGCTTTTATAATGGCTCTTCCACCTTAATATGTAGTCTAAATCAGCATAGTGAATCTTATCCTCCACTTCCTAAGTGCATAAAAGAGTCCAAAATAGGTCTCCACACATTTTTGACTGTACCCCACTTTTCATAATGGTTTCATTATAGAAAATGTTACATACCCCTTCATTTTATCATTTTTCTAAAGGTGTGGCCCATATACTATTAATTCATGTCTTTTCTTAGCATGTGCATTTGTAAAATAATAATATTTATGTCACAAAGTGGAGTACTATGCCCCACCTCTTCACATGCCTTAGATTCTCATGTGAGACATGCCACATCATTCCATAAGTCACCTCCTTGTTGTATCATTAGTTTATCATCTTCCACATCACCTGCCATGTCACCTTCCACATCACTTGCCATTTCACCTTCCACATCACTTTCCATGTCACCATTAATAGTGCTAATGAATAGTGACATGTGAATAGTGTCAATGAATAGTGACCTATGAATAATGCCAATGAATACTGACATGTGAATAGTGTTAGTGAATAGTAACACATAAATAGTATTGGTGAATAGTACTTTTGAATAGTACCTTATGAATAGTACTTTTGAATAGTATTTTTGAATAGTACTTTGTGAATAGTGACCCATACAAAAAAATCCCTTACAACACCCAAAATAGCCTACAAAAATAAAATAGGATACTGGTATTCATAAAATGTCTTATTCAAAAATTGATAAAATTACAAAACATTTATCATCCTTAGATCAGTTTTAAAAAGATATATTTCATGTTCATATATCAATATTGGTCTTACCGACTAATCTCACTATTTTACTCTACACAGACTTTATTGTGTTAGATAGACTAGTTTGATGACAAGTTTTTGCTTGAGTATAGGCATCATCAACACTTATAAACCAAATGGATTAGAGGAATAGGTATTGAATAATTACCCCATGCATTAGATTCCATCCCTAGTCTTGTACAACCAATACCTAATTTCATTCTCATGCTTGCCTAGTTTTCTCATTATTTTTCTCATTAGTCTTAGTTAGCGATAGACTATATTCTATTATCAGTTTAGCACATTTTTCATCCAAAACCTACTAAAAAACTTTCATGAGCATAAAATATAAGTCTTACACATCATCCTCCATCCATTTTCATGCTTTGACTTGGGCAACCCTACCTACTACATCAAAATTTCTAAAAATAAGGGTTTACCTATAGCTTCTGCTCACTATCAAGACAAACAAAAAATATCTTAGGAAACCTTGGAGATTCATTTACATGTTATAAACATAATATTAGGTTAATATGACCATTATAAGTAATAAACAACTAGATCTTTCTTATAGGGTCATGATAAGGGTTTTGACTGGTTTCAATTCTTATCAATCATTCATAAAGGATTGCCCCTCATCTTCAAAAAACTGCCATGAAAATCAAGTTAGGTACCTTAACAAACTTCCATGAAGTGATTAGGCTCCCTTGTAGATGTTACACATGCCAAAAAGTACAATAAATATCTTCTCAGGTCTACAACACCCCATTCTATGCACACAAGAAACCTTATCATGGGTTTTCATGCTTTCTCCTTTAGGTATTGGCTTAATAATTTCTCCACACACTTAAAATGACCTCTCACACCTATGTAAATGATTTTAAGATATTTTCCACATTTGTAAATGATCCTGATCCCTCATTAGGCCAATATGGATCACTTTGCATACTAGGCCTTACACTGTCAGTCATACTTAGACTATGATCATGCCTTGAAACCTCTTGACCTATCTCTAAAACCTCATAAACATATCTTGTGATATAATATCCTACTCATACACTACTAATATTTCTCACACAGGTCTCAAATGGCTCAACTCATCATGTTACCAATCCTATGCCATTTTACTAGGTTTCTCAAATAAGGCTTTATGAACTCAATCATTAAGAACAAAAATGACAACACAGAATGACATTAATGACACTTACATGAAATAAATGACAACTTCATGCATACCTTGTAACATATTCCCAATAATATCCCCTTTTTCATTGATTTCAACAACTCATTAATGGAACCTACTCAGAGAGATAATTCTTACTAGGAAACATCTTCTCAATGCAGATCAATATCCCCCTTTGACATTAATGAAAAAGTACTTACCTATAATAACACTTCAATATACAAAAATAAAATATCATGTCAAAAAACTCCCCATTTCATATTGCATATCTTATATAGCTTCTTATTGACAGATTGATATTATTCCCCCTTTGACTTCATAGCTTGAGCACTTATTTTCTATTCTTGGAACTAAAACACCTCCTCATCAGCTCCCCCTAAGCAATTTTCCTTTCTTAGTGGATGAAATGAATAAAAATCACACTTAATTCCTATCTCATATGTTTGAAAGTAGCCTTTGGTAGAGGCTTAGTCAAGATATCTACAATTTGATCCTTGGTAGATACAAATTCAAGATTAATGCTTTTTTCACTCACATATTCTCTTAAGAAATGATACTTGATAGGAATGTGTTTGGTCCTTGAATTCAAGATAGGATTATTTGAAACACTTATGGCACTAGTATTATCACAAAGAATAGGAATAGGGCCATCAAACAACACCTTATAGTCTCTTAATGTTTGTCTCATCCACACACGTGAGTACAACATGAGGTTACTACAATGTACTCAACTTCACAAGTAGATAAATCTAATAAAATTTGTTTCTTGATTAACCATGAGCCTAGACACTTACCTAAGAAGAAGTCTCCTGTACTAGTGCTCTTTCTATCATTTAGACTCT
The DNA here is from genome assembly GCA_037957365.1 of Torreya grandis. Classification (NCBI taxonomy): domain Eukaryota; kingdom Viridiplantae; phylum Streptophyta; class Pinopsida; order Cupressales; family Taxaceae; genus Torreya; species Torreya grandis. The sequence continues at coordinate 1,595,076 of JARHVA010001790.1, forward strand.
CAACCCAATCTACATCTATATAGGCTACTATATCAAGATTTTTACTCCTTGGGTACCATAAAAAATATTCTAAAATTCCTTTGAGATATCTAAGTATCCTCTTGACTGCTCATAGGTGAATTTCATTAGGATCTACTTGAAATCTTCCCACAAGAACTATTGCTTTCATGATATCTGGTCTAGATGCAATAGTATAAAACAAACTCTTAATCATGGATCTATATTTTATCTAATTAACCCTTGAGGATTCATACTCCTTGCTTATCTTGCATCCTATAACCATAAGTGTACTTAAATCCTTACAATATTTCATTTCAAACTTATTTAACATCTATTTTATATACTTGACCTATGAAATAAACATACTTTTTTAGTTTAACTAATTGGAATTCCAAGAAAGAAGGACAGTTCTCTAAACATAGACATCTCAAATTATGACCTCATCACCTCTGTAAAAGCCTTGGTCATGTTTTAATTATTTCCACCAAATAAAATATCATCCACATAGACTATAACTATCAACTAATGATCATTTTCATTTTTCACATACATGTTACTATCTATAACTTCTCTCTTAAACTCTTGGTCCAAAAGATACTTATCAAGTTTATCACACCAATATTTATGGGCTTGTTTTAAACATAAAGAGACTTATTCAACCTATATACATAATCCTTATTATCATTCAATAGGAAACCCTTAGGTTGTTTAATGTATACCTCTTCTTCTAAGTTCCCATTTAGGATGGCCAACTTAACATCCATCTAGTATATCTTAAATCCTTTGAAACCTGTATAGGCAATAAATATCCTAATGGCCTCTAAACTTGTTATAGGAGTAAAGGTTTCTTTAAATTCCACTCCTACCTAAGCATATCCTTTTCACACAAGTCTAGATTTATTTCTAGTGACCTTTCTAATCTCATTCAATTTGTTCATGAAATCCCATTTTGTACCAATGATGCTTTTATATTTAGGTCTAGGTACTAACACCCAAGTTTCATTCTTCTCAATTTGATTTAGCTCCTCATTCATTTAATCTAATCAAAACATATCTTCACTTGATTTTATCTAGTTTTTAGGTTCAACTTTTGAAATTAAGGCAACATCACTCACCATTATTCTCATTATTTGTTTACACATAATTTTATTTCCAATTATCTAAGATTTAGGATGATCCTTTTGAATTTGCCTAGAAGGACCTTTTGAGTCCTTTCTTTCCTCATTCTCTTCTTCATCCTCATCTATCCCTATTTTTCTTTTATCAATCTTTGACTAAGAATATGGATTCTTTGTCTCATAAACCTTCACATTTGTGCTCTCCACTATCTTTTGTAACTTTTTTCATAGCATATGTAGGCAACACGTATGAATATCCTAAGAATAAACCTTCATCATATTTTGAATCAAAATTTCCTAGGTCCTCGTCATCTCTCTTAACATAACATTTACTCCCAAAAACCTTGAAATGTTCAACACTTGAAAGTCTACCATTCCATAATTCATATAGAGTCTTATCACTATTAATCCTAATATGACCTCTATTTAAAGTGTAAACTTTAGTACTCACAACTTCTCTCCAATAACCATCTAATAGCGTAGACTCATTCAACATGGTCCTTCCCATCTCTTGGATTGTTCTATTCTTTCTCTCAACCACTCCATTTTGTTTAGGTGTTATAGTATTTGAGAACTATCTTCTTATTCCATTGACCTCATAAAACTCATTTGACCAAGACTCTCATCATTTGTTAAACCTAAGACATTTGATCTTTACATTCATTTCATTTTTAACCAAAGCTTTCAAGGTTTTAAACTTGCTTAGAGCTTATGACTTCTCCTTTAAGAATGCTACCCAAGTCATTCTTGTGAAATCATATATAAGCAACATAAAGTAGTTATCTTTTTGAATACTTTGAATCCTTATAAGTCCACACAGATCAATATGGATAAGTTATAAAGGTCTAGTAGTGGAATTTTATTTAGACTTAAATCTTATCCTATTTTGCTTACCATGTAGATATGCCTTGCAAAGAGCATCTACAGGTTTATATATTTTGGGCATATTATTCATAGATCCCTTGGAATTGATCTTGACTACATTATCAAATTTCATATGACCTAACCTCATATGCCAAATCCAACTCTCATCTACCTTGGTCATGAATCATTTCTCTTTTGTGATCTCATTTAGTACATAGAGATTTTTTTTAGTTATATTGGCTTTGGTAATCAATCTTCTTGATTTAAATCTTCTTATCTCACATCCTTTTTTGTGAAATGTTAGAGTATGTCCTTGGGTGCACATTTGACTCACACTCAATAAGTTATGTTTCAATATATCTACATATAAAACATTTTATGTTTTTTCTTCCCATTGTCCAAGCTCAAATCACCTTTCCCAACTTGTTAGCAGATGTGTCATCCCTAAACCTTACTAAAATAGTGGCATTCTTATTCTAAGTGATGAATTTGATTTTATCTCTTGTTATGTGAATTGAGAATACACTATCTATGTACCATTTAAAATATTCATCTTGAGTGTGAAAAGTGGTTTGGGCTATCATAGATTCTTCTCCTCTATCTTTCTACTTCTTTTCTATAGTTTTTGCTTTCTTGATCCATTATTTAGTGTCATGATTCCATAAATTATCAACATGACTAGTTTTCTTGATATATTTTGTCCTACACACTCTTTTAATATGTCCTCTTTGTTAGGTTGTGGAGCTAAAAGCTTCACTGATGCAAACAGGAGAGGAGGTTGTTGAAGGTTGCTGAGTTGCAGAGAAGTTGGGGTTGGTCTGATCAGCCGACGTCGGTAGGATAGCAAAGAGAAGCAACCGACGTCGGTCATATATCAGCCGACGTCGGTCACCTCCAGGCAGACAGGGACCGATGTCAGTCGCCTGTGTGGTTCAAACTGCGTTTATTACAGGCAGTTAGCTAACGAACCAAGTGTTTGCATGATCAGGGCTAATTATAGACTGAGAGTTACGGATCTAATTATTGTAATTAGATGTCTAATTATTGTTTGATGAGATCTATATAATAGACTCATGGTTGTATTGGAAAAGTGGGCTAGTTTGAGTTGAGCAAAGTTTGCTCCTTCTGTGTGTGAGGTGAGCAAGGGTGTTCCTCCTAGTTCCACAGCAGTACCAGGCGTGTTGGTGCTAGTTTGGAGAGTCATCTAGATTCTTCAGGAGTGTAGGATCTTGGTCACAGTTGCATGGCCTATATAGGAGATCTACATGGTAAGTAAGATCATTGATCTATAGGTGTATGTGTGTGCAAGGTCAAGGTTCACAGGTGAGCAGAACCGTTGTTTGATTTGCAGGTGTGCAAGATCATATAGATAGCAACACAACAGGGAGCAGTATCAGGCAGGATCTACTTGGAGTACAGGTGTGTACTCGAATAGAGCTAAGAAGAAGGCAAGGGAGTTCCTTCCATAAGTATGGTCTGTTGAATTGCAGGTTGTTGCAGATTCATGGGAGATCTACTTGAAGTACCTTGAGTACTTGTGGAGCACGTGGAGTGCTTGTGGAGTGCGTGGAGCACTTGTGTTGTGCGTGGAGCACGGGAGGTGAACACCAACTCTGTATTTGAGTTGGGTGTTGGGACCTGTGAGAGGGAGAGCTTTAGGGAGAAGAATTACTGTTCACTTGAGGTGTAGCGAGCCTCTGAAGAGGTGGTGGAGAAGAAGTGGCATCTTCTTTATTGTATTCTTTTCTGTATAAAGTATTAATACAATTGGTGTATTGTCTCTCATATGCTGTGTTATTCTGAATTCTAGTTACTTGGTGAATCTGGTTATTTCCGCATATTATAGTTGCTTGGTATTTGGTAATCAATTGTATGATTCTGGTGTTTCGCATCCTGACAAGTGGTATCAGAGCCTTGGTTGTAGGTTCTTGAGCTTGATACCAACAAGTGGTATCAGAGCTAAGGTTGCAGGAAGCAGGTTGTGTTTTGGTTACAGGGCACTCTCAGGGGTTTCTGATTGAGTGGGAGTAGAGCAATGGCAGATCAAAGTAAGCTAAGAATGGAGGAGTTGAAAATCACAGACAGTTACTCACGATCTTATGGAAAGAAAGAGCAGGTAAAAGGATATTGTTTATTGGTAGTAGATCAGCATGAAGAAACTGAAGATACAGATGTAGCAGGTGTTGTTGCACAGGATGTGTTTGTAGGTTTCTTGGATAAAGTTGAATCTTGGATAAAAGATTTAGTTGCCTCTTTCCATGCAGCCCCAGGTAGAGGAGCTAGTAAGCCTTGCCAAAGAATTGGCAAAGGGGAAGTGAAGCTGAAATTGCAGGTGGCCAACACACAGGTGTTGATGAAGGTCATGCAGGTCCCAGGTTTGGAGATATGGCTAATTTCTTCAAAAATATTGGGTGATGAGAGATGCATAAGAACTCTCACAGTGGTAGCACTTGAATTAGCTGGTGGTAAGAAGACAGGTACTCTTTATCTACTTGTCTATATTACTAATTCTTCTTCTATTGTGGAGATGTGGCTTTGTAGGCTTGGTCACATGAGCAGGAAGGAGATGCATGTTCTTAAGTAGAAGACAGATATATTTGACAGGCTTAAGAACTGGAAAGCCTTGGTGTTCTTGGAGGAGATGGCAGACAGCGTTCAGTGGATGGTGCTAGATACTTCTGAGTAGAGCAGTTTGTACATGGTTTTGATTCAAAGAAGCTTGCGGGTAAAAAGTCATCACTCACAGGTGAACACAAGTATCGGTGTCGGTCAGGAGGAATCGGTGTTGAACAGACAGGTGCCGATGTCGGTCATGTGCAGACTGAAGTCGGTGATGTCGGGCAGGGTAAGACCGATGTCGGTCATGGGACCGACATCGATAGTATGTAAGATCGATGTCAGTTAGAATGACCAACGTTGGCAGCAGGGACACCAACGCTGGCAGGTTGGTAGTCAGGGACAGACGCATGAGAACTGACGTCGATCAGATGCAGACTGTGGGGTGGCCAAGGTCGGTCACTGTAATGGATTTTGGGTGGACAGCATGATGTCAAGGAGTCTCAAACACCCATACGGAGGACTGAAGGTGTAAGTAGGCCCTCAAATTCGTGTTCCTCTTCTTCATACTTGTTGCTGATTGTAGAGTAGGAAGGATCCAGGAAACAGGTGGGAGCTAGGCAGGATTATGATGCAGAACCAGACGAGAGTTTTGGTAGGTTTGCCAGCTGGATGAAAGCACAGAGATGAATGGATGCCTTAGTAAAAGAATAGAGAGAATGGATACGTGAGACGGAAGACTAGGTATATGGTCTTGTGGAGCTGCAGGACAGTGGTACAGGGTTTGACAGGTGGAGGATGAAGCATGGCTTCAGTCAGTGTTAGGTAACTACTGTGGTTTGTCTTACCAGGTGGATGATGAGTCATGACATCATTTTGTTGCTGTATGTGGATAATATGCTAGCTAGCAGGGGTGTACATATAGGGTTTTGCTGAGCTAAGGGTAAGATTAGTTCAGGGTCATGTCATGAGGAGTTTGGAGCAGCGAAATTCTTTGACATGGGAGGCATGGAGATCACAGGTTGATTTTGTCTCGAGTGGGAGCTGATGTGAATCAGGTGTTGGCGAGGTTCGGGATGCAGAGCCGGAGCACACTAAGGGCTGGACAGGTACAGTGTCCAAAATCACATGAGGTCTGGTTTAGACCTGAGTATTCCCATGCAGTGGGAGCTATCAGAGTTAGGAGCCAATTCAGGGAAGTGGGTTCTCAGGTTTTTGAGAGGGACCGGCAGCAGGTGTTGCTATGCAGGGTCAGGACTTCACTACAGGTGTTGTAGGTTCAGATGTGGCAGGGTACTCGGATGACAGGTGGTACACCACGGGATGTGTGGTGGGTTGTCTTCAGGTGGGAGCTTGAAGAGGGATACAAACCAGGAAACAGATTAGATGGGGTACAGGTATAGGTATAGTGCAGCTATTTATCTCCAAGTGGGAGATTGTTAGGTTGTGGAGCTAAAAGCTTCACTGATGCAAATAGGAGAGGAGGTTGCTGAAGGTTGCTAAGTTGCAGAGAAGTTGGGGTCGGTCTGATCAACCGACGTCAGCAGGATAGCAAAGAGAAGCAACCAATGTCGGTCATATATCGGCCGACATCGGTCACCTCCAGGCAGATAGGGACCGACGTCGGTCGCCTGTGTGGTTCGAACTGCATTTATTATGGGCAGTTAGCTAATGAACCAAGTGTTTGCATGATCAGGGCTAATTATAGACTGAGAGCTACAGATCTAATTATTGTAATTAGATGTCTAATTATTGTTTGATGAGATCTATATAATAGACTCGTGGTTGTATTGGAAAAGTGGGCTAGTTTGAGTTGAGCAAAGTTTGCTCCTTCTGTGTGTGAGGTGAGCAAGGGTGTTCCTCCTAGTTCCACAGCAATACCAGGCATGTTGGTGTTGGTTTGGAGAGTCAGCTGGATTCTTCAGGAGTGTAGGATCTTGGTCACAGTTGCATGGCCTATATAGGAGATCTACATGGTAAGTAAGATCATTGATCTACAGGTGTATGTGTGTGCAAGGTCAAGGTTCACAGGTGAGCAGAACCATTGTTTGATTTGCAGGTGTGCAAGATCATATAGACAGCAACACAACAGGGAGCAGTATCAGGTAGGATCTACTTGGAGTACAGGTGTGTACTCGGATAGAGCTAAGAGGAAGGCAAGGGAGTTCCTTCCATAAGTATGCTCTGTTGAATTGTAGGTTGTTGCAGATTCATGGGAGATCTACTTGAAGTACCTTGAGTACTTGTGGAGCATGTGGAGCACTTGTGGAGTGCGTGGAGCACTTGTGTTGTGCGTGGAGCATGGGAGGTGAACACCAACTCTGTATTTGAGTTGGGTGTTGGGACCTGTGAGAGGGAGAGCTTTGGGGAGAAGAATTACTGTTCACTTGAGGTGTAGCGAGCCTCTGAAGAGGTGGTGGAGAAGAAGTGGCATCTTCTTTATTGTATTCTTTTTTGTATAAAGTATTAATACAATTAGTGTATTGTCTCTCATATGCTGTGTTATTTTGAATTCTAGTTACTTGGTGAATCTGGTTATTTCCGCATATTATAGTTGCTTGGTATTTGGTAATCAATTGTATGCTTCCGGTGTTTCGCATCCTGACACTCTTTGGTTATATTTTTAGAATATAATTTTGCTTCTCTATATATAGTTAACAAATTTATGTCCAAATTTACCACAAGATAAAAAATAACCCATGAAGGAGTTCACATACTATGATTGTTTGACCTTTTTCATGTTTTGATGAAGATAAGATGAAACATTATTACCTTTGACATCTCTTGATGGAGGAAGGACCTTATTGACTTATTGATGCTTGAATTTCGGTAGCTTCTGCATATGTCTTAATTATATCACTTTCATCACTCCTTGACTAATCAATTTCTATTGGAGTCTGACATGACATGAAAGGATCTTTTACTATCTAGGATATTATTAATCCTTTTATTACTTTCCTCATAATTCTAGTAAGTCCTTAACTTGATAGAATCTTGCTCAATTTGTGCCTCCAAAGTCTTTATTTTAAATCTAATTTGGTTATATTCATCCATGTGATCCTTCCCTTTTTAAAAAAATTCACAAGCTATTTTACTAATTATGGGTATATTTTAATGGAAATCATAGAATACACTTTCATTACCAAGATCCATATCTGTGTTCCAAAGATCTCCCTTAGATTTTTAGGTCTACTCAAGAAACCAAGCTTTGATACCAATTATTAAAGATACATTCACTAATATAGGGTTGAATAAATAATTAAACTCCTATTTAATTTCCAAATATCATTCACTTATCAATTGAATAGATCTAAATATATAACAATGCATAAGCAATTATTCATATGAGCAAGAAGTGAAAGCACAACACATGAGCACAAGATTTATGTGGGAAACCATATATGTGAAGAAAAAACACTAATTAAAACCTTTTAATATTTTCATATAATCAATTAATCACCCTTTTAGTGAGGCAAAAACCCCACAAGGAGTTCTAACCCCTCACTTAATCAAGCACCAACTCAACTAGTATATTTAGCAAGCTTTAACATATAAGGAGGATCCAACCCCATAGACAACCAAGCACCAAATTAGATACCTTTAATATATGATCACCCTTGGACACATATTTATTTCTCAACTGAATATTATCTCCTTTGTTTTATCTTCTCACGCGTATTTCTCTCTCAAACAGCCTATTAGGCCTTCTCACTCAATTAGCCCTCTCCTTGGCAGAATTAGGTTAAATAACCTTGACCAACACCTATGGAAACACATTTAGATACTCATGGAATTTTAAAATAATATATATTATTATATTTAATCCCTTAACCTATTTTCAAAAACTATATATCCCTCACTCAATAGCTTAATGTTCTAACTAGTCAATATAGGCCTATAAGGCCTTGACTTTATACTTGATTCTTTCTCATACCCATCTTGGTCAGATAAGGACATAAAAATAATTATAATATGATTAAAATATATCAATACACACATTTCATGAGTGAAATAAAAATTTCATATGTTGGTCATTACCCTTAAGGGTTAAAACCACCATTAAGCCTAATAGAGACCTAATGCAATTAGGCCTTCCCTGAGCACACATTTTACTTAGACATAATTTGAACACTTTGAGCCTTAAAAATGGATGAAAAACTTTATATTTAAATTTAATATATCTTTCCTAATCTATAATTATGTCTCCAACACCATTTGTCTCTTTTTGCTCCTTAAACGATCCAATTAGGTCAACTCGCCATTAGGGCTCCTCACTGCTAGAAAGTCTGTCTTGAAAATATGAACTATATACACAAATTTTACACATAAACAATACATAAAATAATATTTATAGGATATTTATGAATTAAAAAAATTCCCAATATGTTTTTTTTTTCACTACATGGGCCAAAAAGCCTTAGAAACACTCTTGCAAATGGCTTACTCAAAACCACCAAACACTATCAATAAATAGTCAAAAACATTTGACTCTCCATACTTGAATAGGGATTTAAAATTAAAAATATATATATTAATATGATACTATTATAAATTTATAACACCTTTAATATCATTTTATCCTTCAACTTAGTGGAAAATAACTCAGAAACATCATTTTCACATACACATAGAAAGTTGCTTGTAGTATCAAAAACACAGTAACGAAAATAAAATATTAAAAAACCTATGGGAAAACTTATGTGATATTAAAATGGTTTTTTTTGAAACTTTATAATCCCTATTTAATCTTTTAAAATATATATTTCATGGTCATATATCAATATTGGCCTTACAGACCAATCTCACTATTTTACTCTACAGAGACTTCACTATGTTAGATAGACTAGTTTGATGACAACTTTTTGATTCAGTATTGTCTAAATAAATAATTATAAACAAAATGGATATTATTAATAGGTATTTAATAATTACCCAATTCATTATTATCCATCCCTAGTCTTCTACAACCAATCCCTAATCTCATTCTCATTTTTGCCTAGTTTTCTCACTATCTTGTTCATTAGGCCTATTTAGCGATAGGCTAACTTCCATGACCAGTGTAGCACATTTTTGGTTTTAAAACTGGTAAAAAAAATTCATGATAATAAAATTTAAGTCTTACACATTGTATTTCATCAATTTTCATGCTTTGACCTATTCAACCTTTCCTGCTACATCAGAATTCCTAAAAATAAGGGTTTTCCTATAGCTTCTACTCATTGTCAAGACAAAAAAAACCATATGAGGAAACTTTGAAGAGTAATTTAAATGTTAAAAACATAAAAATAGGTTAATATGACCATTATTATCCATAACCAACTAGATCTTTCTTATTGGGTCATTATAAGCGTTTTGACTTGTTTCACTTCTTAACAATCATTCATAAAATTTCCCATCATCTTCAAAACCAATGGCATGAAATTAAATATAAGGATGTTACCCAAATTATGCCATGAAATTAAATATAAGGATGTTACCCAAATTAAATTAAGTTCTCAATATCTCATTCAAATGTTTATTATTCAAATGAGTACAATAAATCTCTTCTCAGGTCTACAACACCCCATTATGTGCACACAAGAAACCTTATCACAAGTTTTCATGTTTTTTCCTCTAGGTATTGACTTTAAAATTTGTAAAAACACTTAACATGACCTCTCACACCTCTTAAAATTATTTTAATATATATAATACCTTTTTAAATGATCTTGATCCCTCAATAGGCCATTTTAGGTCACTTTGCATACTAGGCCTTACACTACCAATCATACTTAGACTATGATCATGCCTTGAAACCTATTGAGATATCTTAAAAACCTCATACACATGTCATGTGATATCATATCCTACTCATACAATACCAAACTTTCTCACATAGGTATCATATGGCTCAAATCATCATGCTACCAAGCCTATGCCATTTTATTAGGTTCCTCAAATAAGGCTTTATGAACTCAATCATTAATAACAACAACGAAAACATAGAATGATATCAATGACACTTACATGACATCAATTAAATCTTCATGAATACCTTTTAACACATTCTCAACACCCTATTCTACACATAGGTATTGGCATCAATCTTGGGTGGATCATCATCGATTAAGGTAGGATGAATGTTGATCTCTATGTAAAACTAATTGTTACTAAAAATAGAATATGTGAAAAACAAAGGTAAAAATTGAAATTTTAAGATTGTCAAGCATTCTTTAGGAAAAAAAAAGATGCATATTAGTCTCTTTGCATGTATGGGATGCTTATAATGTCCCACTAGGTATGCCATTTGTGATCATAGGAATCCAAGAAGGGAGATTAGTAACATTTTAGTTTAAACAATTAAAACTTTAATAAGCACACTAAAACTTACACTCCAAGCCTAGATATTAGAGGTGAGCTTATTTAATAAAAGATAAATGAAATCACAACTAAAATTCAAAATAAAATTATTCCTTTACCTTTCTTGGGAGCTTTAAATGCATTGTTGAGTGGCTTGCTTGGTTTGTGCTTCAAAGAGTCTTTGGTAAATGGAGGTGTGGAGCTCCTTCTATCTTTGGCACTATGGCTTGTGTTGTGGCTTGGATTAAGATTTTAGTATTACAACAGTACTTTTAAGGCAATTTATTCATTATAACACTACTCTTATCGAAGCTTTAAAGTCATTTGTGCATGATAACTTTGCACCAAAATAACTTAAAATTCAATAGGCAAGGCATTGTATTTATAGCCTAAGGAACTAACCCCAACCTAAGGTGAGTCAAGGTGGAGTTTAAATATGGACTGTGTTCAAACCTAATCTAGGTGAGTTAAATATAACCCCAGTAGAGTTAATAGTTGTCAATTAATCATGATTTCTAATGAATAAGCATGGGTCTCCAAAAATGAGATATTTTAGGATATTTCTAAAGAACTTAACAACTCACTAAGGACTTGATGAAAGGCTAGGATATTTGCATTTTTGAACTTCCTTTTTAGTTATTCATTAATTTCATATGCATAATTTAACAAGGCATTTAATTTGGTTTAGCTTGTGATATGAGAGAATCCCCCACTAAAATAATATTGATCTAATATTCTTCTAAGTACATATGTTATTTAGTCTCTAAGCACAAAGTTTGAGGTAAAAGGGATAAAAAATAAAATGTATCAATTCTTATTCAAACATTCAAATAGTGTAGAGTTTGTTAAGATATTTTCAATGCATTTTTTTGTTTAAAAATGAATTTTTTAAGCATAAGATATGGCTGGTCAAAGTTGGTCAAAATTTAATAAGATGGGTCAATGTTGGTCAATGCAGGTCAAAACCAATCAACAATCATTAAATTCCATTCATGGGTCATGATAAATGTAAATGGTTCCATTTAAATTTTAGCTTTAAAAACCCCGTCGAATTACCTTTTTACATTGATAAATCACCCACTTTTTATAACCCACGTGGTATGCCTTTAAACATGGAGAAAATTATATTTTAAAAAAGGATAAGAGATATGCATGGAAAATGGGGATGAGTATCATCCCACAACCAAAGGCATGGGAAGGGGTTGTATCCCCTTAATTTTATTTTAATAATATTTATAAATCCACCAATGCATTCCATGGGCTTGGGAAGGCTATGAAAGGTTGGTGTTTCATTTGGAAGAGCATGAAGCATTTTTAACAAAGCTAAAACTTTGATAAGATTTTGGGAGCCAATGAAGATGTTTAAAAATGTTTGAAGGAAGGTTTTAGTAGGAAAGATATATTTAAGAGAATTATTTTAAGATATAGGTATAAGTTTTTTACAAATTTATTTGGTATACTCTTTAATTGTAAAATTTGTACCAATTATTAATGGATCGGTCATGCTTGTAGTGGACCTGGGGATGTAGATAAATTGTCAAACCTCATAAACAAACTTTTGTTGTATTTATCTTTGATTTGGTTCTTATTTTTCTAGTGAATATTATTACTTCCTTTTTAATCACATATTTTTAATAAAAAAATATATATTTGAATAGTTTTTTTTTAAGTTACATAAAAATGAGCTTACTATTCAAAACATCCATTTTCTAAGTTATTTAAATTGTTTTAAGTATTTTGATAATTAGATAACTATGGATCATTTTGGTATCATAACTGGTGATTTGTGATAGATAAAAATATTTTTTGAATTGTAAGTGGATTATTTATGTTAATCAGGTCAAGATATAGACATGGTGAAGGTGAATAGGAATAGTATAATCCTAATATAGGTACATGGCATACAAGTCAAGAGACACCAATGGAAGGGGAATTAGATTGGTAATAGGTCTTTCATCACTCTTTTGAGAAAATGAAAAGCATGATAGAAGATCTCTATCATGAAAGGAAAAGTCAAGTTGAGTGGGAAAATAAAGGTAAATATGAAGATGAAATTCCTTGGTCTCCTTGAAATCCCAATGCAGGTGATGATAAACCATTAAAAATATCTGAGTCTCTTCCCTCTTTAAATCTTGATATTAGGTTTGAGTTGCCTATATATAATGGAGAATTTAATGTAGATAAATTAGATAATTAGATCAAGAAGATTGATGTATACTATAGGATTTAGAATATTATACATGAAAGAGTGAAAATTTAGTTAGCTACACTTTATATGGGTGGTACAACACTTATCTAGTGGGAAATAAAGTGACAAGAGGATTTGGTCAAATAAGGTAATGTGACTTTTTATCGTAATGATTTGTTTCTGAGTTATGTAAGAAATTTTATCCTTTGGGCTACATGAAATAAGCCATGATGGATTGGTAAAATCTTAGTCAAGGTAAGGGCCAAAGTGTACAAGATTATACATAGGAGTTTAGGAAACAAGCTTTGCATTTGAATATTCCCTTACACACATAGGAAACTTTGATGAAGTATATTGGTGGGTTACATAGTTATCTACAACATATGATACTAGTTTTAAATCCTAATAATATGGATTATATTTGTGTACAATATACTCACTTGGAAGCTAGGGGAAATGCCTAAAGAGAGCTTTCCTAAGCAAAAACCCAAGCAATCTAAAAGTAAGGACAAAGGTTTGAAAGGAGAAGGTAAGTATAAAATGACTTATACAATTAAAAAGGAAGATGAAAATCCATTTTGTAATCATTTAAAGAAAAATAATAATGAATCTAAGTGTTAGAAATTACATCTAGAATTAAAACCTAAATGGTTTAATAATAAGAAAGGAAAAGAGAAAAAAACCAATATTGTGGTGCATGATCTTGGATTCAATTCTGGTTATGAGACCAAGATCATAGCCATGAGTTTACAAGGTTATAATTCTTCGTCTTCTTTAAGAACTAGTTCATTTAATGTTGCATCTTCCTCTAAACATCAATTTATGCATGATGAGAAGAAAATAAATGAGCTTTTCCACCTTAGATTTGTTTATAAACATACTAAAATAGACACTCTATTTGATAGTGGATCTCAAGCTAATCTAATTTTAGAGGAGTTTGTGAAGAAATTAGGACTCCAAACCAAACCACATCCTAACCCTTATCCTTTGGGTTGGGTTTGTGATGATGAAAAATTATAGGTAACAAGAACTTGTAGACTCAGATTTGCCATTACTAATAAGTTCATTTATGAGGTTGATTTGGATGTTGTTACATTAGACATTTGTGTGTGGTTTTGGGAAGTCCTTATCTTTATGATCATAAAGAAATATTCTATAAGGAATAGAATATGTACTTGGTTGTTAATGATAAGATTGAGTATATTATTAGATCTTATCATGTGAAAACAAGTATTTCTTTGGTTACTATAGGGAAGATGGAAATTTTTATAAATTCAAGCAAGAATATTATACTCATGATGGTAAAATCCAAATAGAAAAATCATGAAAATGATTTAGAGAATTGTGATCCTAAACATCATAATGAATTGATTAAAATTATTTCTAACTATGATGTTTGTTAGGATCCATAGGGTCTACCTCTTAAAAGAGGATTTCAACATGAGATACAATTATTACAAGATGCACCTCTTCCTAACATTGGTATGTATAGATTGTCCATGGTTGAAAATGAGAAAATCAAAAATCAAGTGATGGAACTATTGGCAAAAAATAATTATTCACCTAAGTTCATCCCCTTATGGTTTTCCTATCATTTTGGTGCTTAAGAAATATGACACATGGAGGATGTGTGTTAATTTTCATACCTTTAATATAATCATAATGAGAATCAATGAAGGTGATATTTGGAAAACTGATTTCAAAACAAAATAGGGTTTATTTGAATGGCTTGTTATGCCTTTTAGATTATGCAATGCAATGGCTACATTCATGAATGTGATGAATGATGTTTTTAGGCCATTCATTGATTATTTTATGATATTATACTTAGATGATAATCTAATTTTTAATCAATAATGGGATGATCATGTCACTCATATTCAAAAAGTTTTAAATGCTTTAAAAAAGGAGGAAATATATCTAAAGATGTCTAAATGTGAATTTGGGAAAACATCTTTGGTTTATTGGGTTATGTTGTGGGACATGGTAAATTGAAAGTTGATCCTACAAAATTTGAGGTCATTGTTAATTGTGAACATAGGATTGCAATATGGGGAGATTAATATGGTGTTAGTGAATAAAATCAAATCCAAACAAAGAACACACTAAGCTAACACCCTAAGCCTATCTCAAGAGGAGAGCATATTAACAAAAACCAAATTAGAAACACAAGTAGAATGCTAAGACAAAGAAATCTTTCACATTCATTAGATGCTCTAAATATTTTGTTGAAATGGCTTGCTCAGATTGTGCTCAATGAGTCTTTATCAAAGGAGGCTTGGCTATCTTCTCTTCTCCTTGGCATCTTTGTGATGGATTTGGCTTTGGTTTGGCTTAGCAATTTGTCATTATAACACTAATTTCAATGGATTTTGGAATAAATTTAGAATTATAACTTTGCATTGAGATAGATTAAAAATGATGTGCATGGCTCTTCTACTTATATATTTTCAAAATGGTTTAAGATTAACCATGATCATCCATATCAAGATTGAGATGTGTGGCCATGAATAATCCAATTATGTAACTAAATTTATAAATATCCCCCATAAATATTTGGGATAGAGGGACATTTAATAGGCATGAAGGGTCTTAATTAGGAATGGGGTGGCTTAATCTTGATATTTTATGCATATATGGCTTATGGATACCACCCTATAGAAATGATGTCATTTGATGATGCAGATATTTAATATTTATTTTCAAAAAGAAATATTCAAAAATTTCAATAAAATTTTTAATTAGGATCATTATTTGGATTAATTAGCTTTAAAACATGATTAGGCCATTTTGATGAAAATATTTGGCCCTTGGTGCATAAATTAATTAAATTAGTCAAAATGTCTTATTATTGGCTAGAAATTTGACTAGATTAGAATTAAAAGTCGATGTTAGATGCATTAGAATTATATTCTCATTTAGGATTTTGATAATGCAAAATAACAAAGGAACGTGTCTCATGCAAGAAATTTGGTAGAAAAGAGCAACCCAGAGCACCTAGGTGCAATACTATCATTTTAACTCAAAATGATTTTATCAAAGCTAGCTACTTCATAAATTCCATTTCCCCATTTAGTGACACTCTAGCCAAAATCAGAACGTGAATATACTAATTTAAACTCATTTAATGTGTTTTAGTGTTTTTAGGCCAAATTGTGCATTTTGGTATAAATTGGTCAAAAGCCTAGTTAGAGGTCATTGGTGGCTAATTTTAGGTTTCTACAGTTTGCCCCTATTTGGGAAGGCATTGAAAACTATAAGCATAGTAACATCTTCTAAAATAATGAAAAGGTACTATATGCTTACAACTTCAATGGAAATTTATGAAATGTATGATTCCCCCTTGAGGGAATGATTGGCACAAGTAGGTCAGCAAATGATCTCGTAAAAAGAAAGAAGTGAAATGAGGGGACTAAAGAAAGGAAGATGATGGGGTGAAAACATAATAAGGTTAAAAAATTAGTCAAAATCATTGAGAATTTAAGTGAGATAGTGTACAATGGTTTTCCCAAAGGTGGTTATAAGCATTGTACCCTGATAGTGGTAACATGGTATGATAACATAATGATTTACCTAAAGGTGGTTATAATCATTGAGAAGGTGGGGCTTCCCCAATTAGGATAGATAAATGAGATAAAAACATGCCCCTATTTGATTAAAAAAAAAAGTAAATTTGGTGAGAACATAATGATTTGCCTAAAGGTGGTTATAGTCTTTGAGAAATGCAGGTGGGATGGTGTACAATGATTTACCCATAGGTGGTTATAATCATTAGACCTTGATTATGGCAAACATGATTGATTCAATAATGATAATGGTAAATTAACATACAAGGTAATGATGAATTATAACTACCTACTAGTAGGGAGATGCTCATCATAACTAACAAAGGTTTAAATTCATTTGTTATTTAATTATTCTATTTGGGATATGATTAAGATGTCAGTGTCGAGGAGATGTCAATGTCACCATTGATTAATTGACTTATTGAATATAATTTTTTTATATCATGTGATGATAGGCATAATGGTATAAAATCATGAGTATTTGGTCAAAATATGCATAAGTACTGACTCCCAAGATTCGATACTCAAAGGAAAATAATGCACCAATGATAGAACCCATGATGTCATTGCTAGTAGATGAATATGGATGGATTCAAGGATAGGTGTGTGTAAGGAATAACCCAATGAATAAACATAAAATGAACCAATTGAATAGTACTTAAGGCAAATAAATAGGCATACAAATAAGTGGAAATAAACAAACAAACAAATAAATCAATATAAACCATATGAACATTGCCCCTAGAAAATAAGAGACAAATTAATAGACTAAAAAAAGAGGGAATAGAAGAAAAATAAGGGGGTGTTTGAGTTTTCTCCATATGCACTAATTAAGTGGACATTGTCTACATAGTTCCATGAATGATATATCTAACAAAAACTTCAAGTCAAATGTAGTTCTCCCAAGAAATGGGAAGAAAATGATAACTAATGAAAATAAACATGATTGATGTGATATAAGAATAGGAATGGTCTTGAAAAATGATAAGTGTGTGGGATAAAAGGCCAAAATGGATGGGAAAACTAAGGAACAAGTGATTTTCTTGTGACTAAATAAAGGTTCCCAGAATCCTGAAGGAAAGAAGTGGTTAATGTTTTTGGTCTTTTCTAAATGATTTTATAAATGTTTTTGGAATTTTCTAAGAATCTTAACTCAATCAAGAATGATGAGATACTAAAATGGTCCTAACTCATAAAATGGAAATAAAATTACTTAGGTTGCTCAAAAAATGGTGATATCATGGCTTAAGTTTCTCATAAAATGGTGCTCATAAAATGGCAAGAGTGTGGCTTAGGTTACTCATAAAATGGTGAGTGTGGCCTAGGTTACATGAAAAATAGGAGAGCATATATTAGGTTATTAATAAAAAGGTGAGAGCATGGCTTATGTTGCTCACAAAATGGTAAAATCATGGCTTATGTTTCTCATAAAATGGTAAGAGTGTGGCTGAAGTTGCTCACAAAATGGTGAGAGTGTGGCTTAGGTTGCTCATAAAATGGTGAGATTATGGCTTAAGTTGCTCTCAAAATGGTGAGAACATGGCTAAGATGACCTCAAAAAGTATCAATAATTACCTATATATTCCAAAAGTAGGACCTCAAGTCACTATAGTTCCACCTTATAGTGGAGGAATCTAAATAGTATAGCAATCAATTCAAATAAAATAGGCACAGATGGTATAAAGGCATAGTATGTCATAGATAATGGCTAGTTGGTATGTCAAGGAATGATAAACAAGTGTTTCCCCTAGTTTTCCCATAGGTAATTATAACTTAATAAATAATAGCTTAGGTCAATGACACTATTTTTCTCATAGGTGGTTATAATTAGTGACAAGACTAGGGAGACACTGATTTGCCCATAGGCAGTTATAATCAAGCATACTTGGTAGAGAGAATAGAACAAGAAATGAAGGATGTAGCTACCAAATATATATCATACTACTCCAACATACTACCTCTATTTATAATGTGTGAAATAATTATTGAAACTAAATTTGAATCCTCTTGTGGTAAGTGGTAATGGAATCAAATGGAATGGAACCAAGGTCATAAGGCTAAGTAAGGAGGGAAACATGAACTCGGTTGATAGGGAAGGTATGGTAAAACAAATAGGTGATATGGAAAGTGATAGGTTAGTGTAGACACCAAAAAACTACACATTTATATTTTTTAATAACTAAATTCCTCGATATCCCCTAAAACTTCTTAAACCTTCCCAAAACCCCCCTTAACCTAATTAAATCACTATTCTCCTAGTCACAAATATCATTCAAAATCACTATTTGAAAGTACTATTCACTATCACTATTCACTATAGGACCCACTATCACTATTCATGATGACATGTTAAGTGACATGGCATGTGATTTGGACATGATATAGCAAGTGACGTGGCTTAGAAGTGATGTGGCTTGATGTGGGACATCAACCCCACCTGGAACCCTTCCCAAAGTGCTTGATGACCTCATTCAAGCATCACAAGGACCCCCTTGAAATGTGATGAATTTCCCCTTAATGGTCATTATTCAACATGTATTTTTTCTTCCCACATGAAATTATACTTCAAAAAGAGATACCTACCTCTTTAAGACTTTGGGAAAGATAAAGGGCACCTATTTTTGACTTTTTATCCCAAATGGAGGCTCACCAACCCAAATGAGAGACTTTCCAACCCACATGGGAATCCACACCAACCTCACCTTGGAATTTTCATCCCTCACATGGAAAATGGTGCCAAATTTTGTGTACCACCCCTTTAAGTTCTTGTGTGAAATCAAGAAAGGATGGGGAGAAGTCTTTAAGCCTCATTCAATCCCATGTGCATAATTTCCATTCAAACTTGGAGACTCACCAACCCACATGGGAATCGTCACTCACCTCACCTTGACTAAATCATGATCCCACTTGGATAAATTTTCATTTCTTTACTATTCCTCTATTTTGGCATGTTTCTTCACACAAAAATGCTATAAATACCCCCCTTTCCTTCACCCAAGGTTAAGTGGCAAGTTAGTCTTTTGTTCTTAGCATATTACTGTAGGTTTTTTTAGATGAGGTCATCATATTAGAGGTAATCATCATCTTTGAGGAAAAAATATCAATTCAATGAAGCTTTGTAAAAATTGATTTAAGCTTCATCAACATTCAACCATCATCAACATCTTCAAGCCACTTCAACAACATTGAGTTAATTTACTTTGTTTTGTAATTTAAGTTCTTTCTTTATTTCCATTTTGCCTTATCTTTTATTAACCTCCATACTCTTGATCCCTTAAACTCTTCATCTTTATCCCATTCATCCCATTTAATCCCTTTGGCTATTTCTATTTCATTTATCCCCTTTATCCCATTCACCTCTTTTCCCTCTTTGTCATCTTTACCTTTCTTTTTCCTTTGCCATATTTACTTATTTGCCTCATTTATCTATTCATACCTTTGTATAATTTCAGCCTTGAGACATTGGCACACCCTCTTCTGGCCCTTTGTAAACCTAAAACTAAATAAACTATAATCACACTGACCTTAACCAATCCACTTTTTGACTAAGTAAAACCTTTAAAATTTTCCTTACAAACCACAATTAAGGAAACCCAACAATATTTTCCACTTCCCCTTTTAGTGAAACAAAGCTAACTAGAATCATCTGACACTTATGAGGTGCACATGATCAATGTTGTTATTAATAAACCTATTACTACTACTTCTTCCAACCCACTCATTAAAGTGGTGGAATCACTTCACATTACTTTAGATGACCAAACAAAGGAAGCAACCACTCCCTTTTTTTCACTTTACACCATTACACCTTCTTTCCCCACCACAAACTCACCTACTCTTCCTTTTAAAATCATTCCTTTAGAAGAGGTTACCTTATCCACTCCATCTATGGAAGAAACATATTCTCTAAATTTTGAACCTTCCACCAAAAACATATATGGGGAAACCATTCCCTCTTCTCCACCCAAGGGTTTAAGCTTTGATATAAATGATCAAGGAACCAAACCTATCTACACACCCTTTTCTAGGCTAGTACAAAGCCTAGAGTTCACTTCTCAACCCAATTTCTATAGAGCCACTTTTTGGCATCATCTTGGCCTACCTTACCAAAACAAACAAGAACCCTTAGCTTCACTTAAATCCACCCTCAAACCTATCACTACCTCAACCCCATCCTCAGATACTCCATCCTCTAAAACCATAAGGGAACCATCCAACCCACTTCCATCTAAATTTTTTAAATACCCTTACACCTCTTTGACCAAACCCATCAAGAATCTGGGAATACTTCTTATTATTAGCATAGCTCACCAATCTTTGAAATTAGACCTAACTACATCAAGTCCATCAAATAAAACTTTGAATAAACCTATTAAAAGGGTGTAATCTCCTAAACCATCTCAAAATAGACTCATGCCCCACCTTCTCTTAAATCTTATACCTATAAACCAACCAAGAAACCACAACCTAACCAGTCTACTAAAACCATTCCAAAACTAAAAACTTCTAGGGTAAATCCTTCTCCTAAGAAGGCTCCCACTCCAAAGCCCAAAAATCCATCACCCCCAATGCCTTTACTTAAAACCTATTTAACCATTTTACAAAGGTTATTGAAAACCTCCTCTTTAACCTTACCACCTCTCAAAAATTTCCAATCTGTCAAAACTTTTGACCCTTCATATCCACAACCAAAATGGTTTAATGTTAGTTTAGTCTATGCATACCATAAGACACCTGGACATGACACAGAGCATTGAAAATCTCTCCAATCACTCATCCACAACTTATATGAGGATAATATGTTATCAGATGAACTTCCCTTAACCAAGCCAAGCCAACCTAATCGAAAAACCAAAACTACCCCACCACCCATATCTTCCACAGTAAAATCTAATTCTAGGAAGGCTCTCAAAAATAAAAACATATAACCTCCAACACCTTTGCATGAATCCTAATCAACCATTTTACAAAGGCTATTGAAAACCTCTTCCTTAACCTTACCACTTATCAAACCTTTTGACCCTATCAAAACTTTCAACCCTTCATGCCCAAAACCATCATGGTATAATGACCACCATGTGTGCTCTTACCATAGGCTAATTGGCCATGAAACAAAACACTATAAGGCTCTTAAAACATTATCCAATAGATTTATAGAAAGGATAATATGTTATCAAATTAACCTCCTTTGATCCCATTACCAACCCAACCATCAACCAAACCTACCTAACACTTGCCTATTCCCCCATTCTCACCTAAGAGTAAGGAGGAACCGAAGTAGCAAGATAAACCAACACTTCCTTTTATCCACACCATTTTTAGGGTTACCCACTCTTAGGTCCAACAAAAGGATAGGGTAAAGGCTAAAATGTCCATTGCATCAACATACCCTTCAAACCCTCAACATTCTAACCAAACCCAACCAAAAACACCTTCACTTTGGGATATTTTTCACACCCATGCAAAGATTAAACTGGGAGAACTTTCCTTCCATAAAGCTTTAACCATTTATTAATCTCAACCATACCTTAACCATTAATTGAACTAACCCTTAACTTTTTTGCCTCAATCTATCAACCAAACCTATCCATCAACCCAACTTGAACCAAGTGGTATATCAAATTGGGGAAACCCATTTTGACACCACCTGACCTATTTGGGATACAAATTCTCCCATTTAACCATTAGAGATTACCCATCTCCATAAAACTTAACCAACTTTACCTCAAACAATGGGAATTTAATATCAGAGATCTCATCCTAAAATAAAAACATGTGACCAACATGGAGAAGAGTAAACAAGGTAAGTTTTATTTCAATTGGCTTAGACCTTAAATCATCACCCATAATTATGGATCAAGAGCTTATCATTTATCCTCTCTAAAAGGAAAACCAAAACCTGAGCCTCTTAATGCTTCACATCTGCATCCATTTTTTGTTAAAGAAGGATCAAGCTCACTTTTTTGTCTAACTTAAGATCATCCCTTGATTATGAAATTTTAACCTTCACCCACCTTCCTCTTCCCATTTTTAGGATAATTAATTACAATATAAAACCATGTGGTTAACCATCATAGTCATGCCCTGAGGTCTTTACCCCATTATTGGGAAAACTACATTGGGACAATTGATTACAACATAGAACCATGTGATTAACCATCACAGTCTTGGAGGAGAAAATATCAAAGTAATGAAGGTCTACTGAAATTTCTTCAATCTTCATCAACATTCAATCATCATCAACATCTTCAAGCCACTTCAATAACATTGAGGTAATTTACTTTGTTTTGTAATTTTCATTATTTATTTATTTCCATTTGGCCTTCTCTTTTATTAACCTCTATAATATTTATCCCTTAAACTCTTCCTCTTTTTCCCATTCATCCCATTTAGTCCCTTTGGCTATTTATATTCCATTTATCCCCTTTATCCCATTCACCTCTTTGCCTCATTTACCTCTTTTCCCTCTTTGTCATCTTTACCTTTCTTTTTCCTTTGCCATATTTACTTATTTGCCTCATTTATCTATTCATAAATTTGTATAATTTCATCCTTGACCATCTACCCAAACCAAAAAAATAATCCTTTTGACCCTCACCACTTTACCAAACCAAAACCATAACCTTTACCAATTTTTAGCATAAGTATTAATTAAACTATTGCATTCATTTAGTTGTATTTTGAAAATCATTTAACTTTATTGTATCAAATTTAGTTATTTGATATTTTAGTATCATTTATTTTATATTTTTATTCAAAATCTACTTCTTTTATCATTCTAATGTAAGTGTTTTGAAGAAGCTGGATTAACAACCTCCTAGAAAGCTTTCACTTTTAGGATCTAGCTCAAGATAGACAATCCACCCAACTACTTGTATAACAAATAAGTTTTTGTGGTAGTGTTTTATTATTTGTAGGTATTCTTCACTATCTAAATAATATTTATCCATAATCATCTAGATTCAATGCACACACTTTAATAGGTATTCTTCCACACCCTTCATTCCTAGTTTCTTTATTTTCAAAAAATAAAAAAGTAAGAAAATAAAAAATTTGAGAGAAATAGTTGGTATGATGATAGGATGGTAAAAAAGGTACAATAGAAAGAATATTAACACAATGATACAACTTTAAATGGTCTTTATAGACAATACACCAAGTCATTCAATTGTAGTACCACTTGAGGTGGATAATGTTCATTAGCTCATCAAGTTCATCATCGTTTGGTGTGGCAAGCCTATATTATATGGTTATGAAGTTTGATATAATGATGAAAGTACCAACCCAATTGGGTTTTAACTTACCTTTATGCTTCTTTTTGGTCATGGTATTCTTTTGGTTCTCTTTAAGGACAAGATCACCAAGTTCAAATTTTATATGTTTCATGCATCGATTGTAGTGGTCTCGAAGTCAGTTTTGATAGGCTTGGAGGTTGTTCACCACATCCATGAATTTATCATCAAGTAATTCTAGTTCTTGCAAGTGAGTTACTTGATAGTCATTATCATTCTAGACATGCTTAAAATAAATGTATAGAGATGGCAACTTGACCTCAATGGGAAGGATGGCTTATGTACCATAAACAAGTGAAAATGGTGTGGCTCTAATGGGTGTATGTTTATTGGTATGGTATGCACAAAGGTTACAAAATATTTTGAAGTTCTAATCATGATTGACATCACTGATAATATTTTTGAGAATGTTGACAATGGTTTTGTTTAATGCTTCGGCCTAACCATTACCTTGAGGGTAATATGATGTAGAAAATTGATGTGTGATGTTGTATTAATCACATATCTTGTTGACATCCTTGTTCTTAAATGATCTTCCATTGTTAGATATAATGTTATATGGGATATCATAGTAGCTAATGAGATGGTTGAAGATGAATTTGGAAATTTGCTTTCTAGTCACATAAGTGAGGGGTATAGCTTTAACCCACTTAGTGAAATATCTATGGAAATAAAGATATGTTTATGGCCATAAAATTATGTGGGATTGATCTTCCCAATAAGGTCAAGGCCCCATGTAGTAATTGGCCATGGTGTCAACATTGATTTTAGGGTCTTGGCTAGGGCATGAATCAGATTGGCATGCTGTTGACACTTGTCACACTTCTTTACATATTCAGTTGAATTTGCATCCATCATGGGCCAATAATAACTAATATGAAAGATATTTTTGGATAAGACAACCCTGCTAGTATGGGATCCACAGACTCCTTGAACTTCTTGTAATTCTAGTGTAGATTCTATCAAAGTTAAATAATGAAGTAGAGTTCCATAAAAACTATGGTAGTAAAGGGTTGATCCAAGTAAGGTATAATGAGTGGTTTGATGGATGAAGGCTTTGGTTTGTTTTTAGGATAGTTCATGTGGTAAAACTTGGTCATGGATGTAGTTGAAAAGGTTTGAGTACCAGATAGAATTAGGACCAACAATATCACAAATCATCATAATGGTTGAAGGTTCATGAGCTAGTGCTAACAAGTTCTTAACAAGGAACCGATACTCTTTAGCCATGCCATTTTATCAAATCAAAAATCTAATAATGGCCATAGCATCTATGGTTTTATTACTTTCCCTTGGTATATGCTCAAATTTAATGTTGACAATCTACCACTTGAGAGTGTTGACCATGGCCTTATATAGAATCAACTTATCATCTTTGGTTCAAAATGGTATATAACCTAATTTATTATTAACTAAGAATCACCATAAACTTTGAGATGAGATACGTTTCATTGTATCACTTGGTGAAGCCCTTCAACAAGTGCTTCATATTCATCCATATTCTTGGTATAATGAAAACTACTCTTGAATGATTTACAGATTATATCCCCTTATGGTGTAATAAATAAAAGGCATACCCCTAATCCATATGTTGTGAATGATTCATCAAAATACATCTTCCAATGCTTCTCCTCAAGAGGTGTGTCAATAATGGTCATTATGGATTCATCAAGAAATTGAAATATGAGTGGCTCTGTATCAGTAAGGGGTGACTCAATAAGTTGATTTATAAGAACTTGCCCCTTAATGGATTTTTGATAGATGTGTTCGATGTCAAACTCACTTAGAAGCATGATCCACTTGGCCATGCGACCTTGTAAAGATATTTTAGAGAGTAGATACTTGGAAGATCTACTTTTTAAATAACCATGGTCTTATTATTTAACATGTAATGGCATAGTTTTTAAACTATGAAGACCATGGTTAAATAGGCTTTTTCTATGGGAATATAATTATTTTTATACATGACTAGTGTACAAATTAAATAGTACATGGTATACTCTTTTCCGTTATCATCATGTTGAGCCAAAAGTGCCCCTAAGGCATTGTCAGTAGTAGATAGGTATAAAAAGAATGGCTTCCTAGCATAAGAGGCAAAAAAATAGGTGGATTCACTAGATAGTCTTTTATTTATTAAAAATTTGTTTGGTAGTGATCATCTTAGTGAAATGTGACTCCCTTTTTAGAAGATGTGTAAAAGGATGACATTTGTCAACCAATTGTAATATGAAGCATTGGATAGACTAGATATTTCCCTACAAACTATGGAGATACTTCAAAGTAGTTGGTGGTTTCATCTCTATTATATTTTGGACTTTGGATGGATCAAATTCAATGCCTCCATGAGACATAATGAAGCCTATAAATTTTATTGATGTTATTCCAAAGACACACTTCTTAGAATTAAGTCTAACTTTATACTCAGGCAATCTTTCAAATATTCTATGTATCACTACTAGGTGAGTGGCCTTAGTCTTTGATTTACCAAGAATGCCATCAACATAGTCTTAAATAATATCATACATCATATCATGGAATATGATGGTCATATCTCTTGGATAAGTGGCCCCTACATTATTAAGACCAAATGGCATAACCTAATAATAGAATGTTCCCCATGGAATGGTGAATGTTTTTTTGTGTTGGTCTTCTGGTGCTATCTTGATCTAGTTGTATCCTAAAAAGCCAACCATTAATGGAAGTATTTCATAACCCATTATGGATTTTACTATCATGTCAATGTTTGGCAATGGAAAGTCATCCTTAGGGAAAGATTTGTTTATATCAAATAAATTAGTATAGATTATGATTCCTTCTAGTTTTTTGCTAACTAGTACAACATTGGATATCCCCTCTAAGTAGTTGATCGATCGAATACATCTTATTTTTCCAAATCTTTCTTTACTAATATAGTAATGCAAGGATGCATCTTATGTAGCTTTTGTTTTACTAGTTTGATATTAGGATTGACCATAAAGTGATGCAAAACCAAGGTAGGGTTCAAACTTGGCATGTCAAAATATGCCCATGCAAATATAGCTACAAATTCCCTCAAAGTGTTGTAAGGACTTCACGATCCTTTTCAATAAGGGAAGCACCTAGATTGATCCATTTTGGGTCATCTAGGGACCTAATGTTAACCTTTGTTATATCTTCCACTAGAAAGGTTGAACCATATTTAAGAATAGTGGGCAATGATTTGAATGGGTTAGCAATGTTAGAGTCCTCTATTAGGACCAGCTCTTCAAGTTCCCCTAGGCATGATGAATCAAAGTCCCCTAAGGGGAGATTCAATCATGTAACAAAAACTATTAGAAACCCTTGAATGATTAGATCAAAGGCTTGTTATTCTTAAAAATTTAACTTTGCATTATAGATAAGTTCATCATTGGTGGTCTCCTAAGTTATGGTTGAGGAAGGTTGAACACCCCCATCTAATGGCACCTGAAATAGGTTTTCACCACTAGACTAGTCTTTTTCTTTAATTTTACCCTAATTAGAAAGCACCTCAATGAGGTTTTCACTTTGGGACCTCAATTTTTTAATTATTTGCTTTTGGCTAAGGGTGTTCACCCACTCTTCAAAATAGGATTCAAGATCCAACTTGATTGAGAACCTTGATTTATGGTCCCCCATTGAAACATTGTCTCTAAGGCTAAGAAAAAAAAACTCATCATTTTTAAATGTATCAATTGGTACATTGGAATCTTATTGGTCCTAGTCTATCAGCTAGGGATAATACAATGGTAGTGGGTCATGATGAATGATTAGGATGAGGGTAAAAATGGAATGAGGGTTAAATAGGTTAGTTTTGGCTAGGTTTTAAAAAAGGATATAATCAAACTATGCTTCTCTACCAGCATATTCATCACTAGTTGATGGTGATGCAACATTTGTAAGGTATATGGAGTCACCCCCAGGTAGTTTAAATATAAGTCCATAGGTCCTTCATATTTGGTGATTAAAATTATCTCAAGTGTTCCTTATTGATTAGGTTTGAGGCCTCTTCCTTCATAGTCTTGATTCTTCATGATAGGATACTTTGCATTCTCATAACAATTAGCTTGGTTGTCATTATATAACCATGATTCATCCCCTGCAAGAGGGTCTAATTCTAGGCCAGATGCTGGTATAAACATGATAGGTCCTCTACTTTTACTCTTTTATTACCATTTTGGATGAAGTGGCTTAGCTTTAGGCCTTTCAAAGGACTTTGGATTATATGGAAGGTTTTCAATATGAAAGGTATCATGGGTCACATACTCTCCTAGGCCATTAGGTGAGATAGTAAAATGATTAGATATTTTAGGAGGTAGCATATGGGTAAGGGAAATAAGGGTATTAGGATCAATGCAGTTATCCTCTAATGGATCAAGGACTATTGATTTTCCCTTATCTTAATTGGCTCATGGATTCATGTTGAAATGATAGTTATAAATCTTAAACTTAGCTTGCATTGCTCGTATGAAAGTAAATCTCCTGGTATACAAACTTCCATCCTTGAATGGGAGAGATTGATATATTGGTGTAACAACAATGGGACTACATAAATTTCATGTAACCAAGGTCTACCCACAAGTATATTTCTTGATAAATCAAAATCAAACACATGGCAAAGTGCATCATGGGTTAAAGGCCCATTGATAATTAGTAAATATATGGTTCCCTATGATTCTCTTTCCTCATTGTCATAGGCTTTTATGGTTATTGTCTATGCTTGAAGATCTCCCATTATGTATGCAAGAATCTTGATGAGCTTAAGAAACACTATGTTTAGACCTGATCCATTGTCTATATGGACATGTTTCACTTTATGATGATTTATGTAGACTTCAATGTATAATGGGTTATTATGTATCAAGCCAAGAGATGACATATCACTTTTGTTGAAAGTGACTTATTTGGCTAGAACTATGTCTCCAACTAAAGATTAGAATTTATCAGGGGATAGTTACTAAAAATAGTGGATTAGCTAAGTAAATAATTCAAAATATCCTTATAGATTGTTGACATATGCAATAAATATAAAATGGAAATTTGTGTAGGTATATTTTATAATTATTCCACAATGTCAAATTTTTTCTCTTGGTTAGTGTTAAATGGCTTATTCATAGGCTAGTTGGGTGATGGGTGAAGTGGTAGATGGTTATGGGCCAAGAATGGTAATCTTTGGCTATCGAGTTGTGATTTCACAATCAAGATTAAATATAGGACCATGATTGATAACAAATGCTAATGATGGCGGGGGACTAGAGAGGACAAGTCTTAGTTATTGGTGCACTTGTGCATGGTTATGAGGCAATGATGGGTTATCAAGATATGGTCCAAAATTAGTGATCCTTACCTACTAGTTTGCCTATGTGTGGTCCTAGGTCAAAGAATAATTACCAATGTGAATTGGTTAAATGACATTGTTTAGCAAAGGTCTTTATTGATTGGTATTCGATCTCAGATTAATGGAAATGGTATTGATGCTACCTCTTGCAATATGGCCAACAAACCTATTATAATTATGAGTAATTAGATGGTAGGTATGTTTGTTATTTCCATTTTGACCTTGGTTTTGTCCATTTTTTTGGCATTATTGGTTTTATTGGTTTAGCCTTTAATTTTGATACTATTGATTTTGTTGTTGCACTAGTTGTTATTGTTATTGTTATTGCTAATGTGGCTAGTTGTTATGTTGGGGAAAGGGATTTTGATAGATTCTTAGGGTCTAATTAGAATTAAAAGCACCATTATATAATTTTATCTCCCCATTCTCTAACATATTCTAAATCAAATGTTTAATTTACACACATTTTTGCAAATTATGCCCATTGACCTGATGATATTCATAGAATTCATTTTCATGGTATCAATCAAGATAAGAAATGCCTTGAGGATAATGTTTCAATATAGGCCAACTAATTAGATTAGTAACATCAAGCTTGTGAAACATAGATTCAATAAGCTCTCCAAAGTCACTAAAAACCTAATGAGTAGGGATTATTATTCTTAGAACAGGAGCTTATAATGGCAAAGGTGGATGCATTTGTTGTGTAGGTCTAGGCTATTGCACTTATGCCACATGCTACCACTACTAAAGAGGTTATGTGGTAGTAGTGATATGAAAAGGTAGTGTTGGTTGAATATATGGTGTTTGCACCATTTAGACATCATGTGACTGATTTATTCTATTTCTTATAACATTTTTATTATGATTAAATTGCTTTGGTCTATCTTGGTTATTGGCAGTTGTCAATTGTGATGTTTGTTTTTGGATTGGATGTTGGTTTTGACCATTTCCATGATTGGTAACTTGATTTTGATTTATTAAAGTAAAATTAATGATTCCCTTATTAATAAGGGCTCACTCAATCAATAAACCTTTGTCAATGATCTCCATAAAGGTATACACACATTATAGTTTCAGATGATAGGATATCTCACTGTGCAAATTTTTGGTGAATACAATAGCTAATTATTTATCTAATAAGCTATGGGTTAATTAGCTTATAAGGGCTCTCAATAATTGTAGATAACTTTAAAATCTCTAACTATCCTTCTACTTGGCTTGCATTAACTCAACTAGAGAAATCTCATGCTCAAAATTGTATAAAAAGTGCTACACAAGCTTGTCTGAAAGATCATCAAAATCTGATATAGAATTCTTGGACAACTTCAAAAACCACTCCAAGGCTTGTATTACTAGACTCCTTAGGAATAATAATAAAATGTATATGTCACTATATTCCATTATTTAGCATGCAATAAAGAACTCAGTCAAATGAGCTTTGGGGTCACCTTTCCCTTTGTATTTGTCAAATTTTAGTGGTTTGTATCCTAGAAGAAATGATATTCTCAAGTACTCTATTTAAAAAAAATAAGAACACACATAATCTAAATTAAACTTTTTAATCTATTTCCCAACTTAGATGATAGAAATCATATCCTTCATCTATTGTAATTCTTGGGATAGGAAACTAGAGGGAATATTGGCTTAAAGGGGAATATTGGTCTAAGTAGATGGTTGAGCAGTCACAAGTAGAGGACTTTGATCAGGGTATGATGGAGGTAATTTTTAGGGTATGTTGGTTTAGTTGGTAAATGTACCAAGAATATGCATGTGTGGATTAGGGTTTGATTATTGGAATTGCATTTGTGGTTGTGCAATATTCTAGTTAGGGTTGGATATGTAGGCTTGGTTTTGGGGATTTTGAAGTTATGATCGAGTGATGTAACTATACTATGCCTATTAAGGTTGAAGAGGGGCATGCTTTTGACTAATCAAAGCTTTCTATTGAGAGGGTACTTGTGAACCAAAACCCTATCTTTAAACTAGTGATACATTCTACATAAAAGGCAAAGGTTGCCTGATTGGTACTTAAAGAACATTGGAACTTTTTTGTTGCACTAATCCCAATTGGGAAGTTGACACATGTTATATATTTGGAATTTGTTGACCAATATTTATACGTTGTTGATTATACATCATTTGTATTTGAAGTGTCATATTGGTCTATGAGGAAAGACATATGTTCATTACTACTTATCAAGGTGTAACATTAGTTTCCCCTATTGAGGTGGCAACATTTTGGCCTTTGCTATGTTGGTATGTTGGATTTTGCCTATTTTTGTGGAATACTACTCATCACTTATTTAGAAGGATTAGGATTCATCACATTTTTTATTAAGGCATGGCATTGGTTATTGGTTGGCTACCTGATCTTGTTGGTTGAGCACTTGAAAAAGTAATTGGTTGAGGATTAATGGTAGTAGTTGGTTTAGGTTGGGACATAGAAACTCCTACTCCCTAATTTTGAGAACCATTCATGGTGTTAACTAAAGGTACACTTGCTTGTGTACTAGTTGTCTACATACTTACACCACTTTGGTTTGGATTGGATGTTGCTTGTGTATTATCCACTATGTTTTGGCCACTATTCTACATAGAAGTAGAAGATATTTATTTAATGGTTGGGGTATGAAACAAGGTATCGATTGAACTATTTTATGAGAATGGGTCTATACCTTGATTATATTGACCAATTAATTCTATCAACACTCCTATTAAAGGAACTAAGTCTATGAGAGGCCTATTCAACATGGTTATTTGATTGAAATTGTGTACTAGGTTCAAGTAAGTTTGGTATGCTATCTACATTTATACAAATCAATCCTCCATGGGGTCCTTACCTTTGACAAGCATACTAGGGTCCTGATATGTTGTTTGGACTAGAGCTAAAGGATTTATAGAATAATCTTATTGATTTTACAATATGTTATGAGGCATTCTTACTAGACTTGGTAAATTCTCATGGGGGAAATCTACTAGAAACTTGGCCCTTAATTATATGTCCCTAACCAAAATAACATCTTTGTTTTCTAATAAGTGATCCTCAAATAGATAAGGATCATACATGGATGGTGTAGTAACATAGTATGATTATTGAGGGAAAGGTTCTTTAACATTAGGTATCATAGCTAAGTATTGCTCTATTTGTGTTTGACCCTAATCCAAGTACAGAGGCATATTTACCAAGTAATGGGCCAATGGGTCTTGGTTATGTGCCCTTGTGTGAGTGTTATAAGATGGATAGGCATCTATCTCAAAAGAAACATTATATACATAAGGGTCTTGAACCATTTATTCATGTGCAACCACATTACTAAATCTTGAATTATACATGAGGCCACTATGAGTGTAGAAAGACATGTTGGGATCCATAGTGAATGTTTTATGACAAAATAAAATAGAGTACTACAAACTCTAAAAATGATATATCTACAAATATATTTAAACGATGTCTAACTTGGTTCAAAGGATAGATAGGTGTATCCAAAAAGGTTGATACAATGACTTATAATAAAATAAGCTAACTTTAAGTGTCGAATGTTATACGTCTCACACAAAAAGGTCAAGTAAAATGACCACAAATGGAAATGCCAAATTCTATGTCAAAGTGTTTCAAATCAATCTAATCTAGGAAAATAAAAGTTTCTAGGTCTTTTGGCCAAACATGGTGTTAAAATCTAGACTCAAACAAAATGTGTGTGCTAGGACTTTTGGCCAAACGGTGTCAAAAGTTAGTTTTTTAAAAAGATGAGATATTTAATCTAACATATTTGAAACACTTCTAACAAAACTAGGAATTTGACTCTTGGTTGAAAAACTTGATCAATAAGTATGAGGTATGAAACAAAATGCACTCAAAGATAGTTTATTTTCTCCCAAATGATGGCACAAACTAGGTTATTTTGATGGCTAAGATAGACAAATGTGAACAACATAACTACACTAGACAAATATTCTTAAAAGGTGCACTCATATTTGTTTTGGAAAAAAGTAGGAAAATTTGGACTCTATGCAAAAAGGTCTACGAAATAATTTTTTAAGATGATTTTAGCAACATAACAATGCTAAATTAAACCTAAGTTCCATCAATTTTAGTGCAAATGGTGAACCCACTTAACACATCAACCCTATGAACTTATGAAGGTGCAATTTCAAATTTTAGTTATAAATGGACTTAAGAAAACTTGGTAAAAGTTCTAGACTCAATTGGGCAGCATAACTATGCCAAAATGGATGATATGACATAAAGTTTATGATAATTTTTAACAAGGCAAATGTGATGATTTTTATTTAGGTAGAATGATCCCTCCTTTCTCAAATAAATTTGGGGACAATGTTTTTGGTTTATGTCATTTTTTTAACACCAAGTTTTGAATCCAAATAAGACCAATTAAGCTAATGATAAATGCAAGGTATTGATCTTAAGCCTAAACTGACAAGGTTGCATGGAATTATTGAAGTCTATCTACATTCATCATTTGAGAGGATTTTAAGTGTTCATCCAAAAATTAAATGCACATTATATAGTGTGGTTTTTATACCCCCTTCTCTCAAATAAAAATATGGCAACATGGACCCTAAATCACACCTTGCACTAAAAATACTTTTATGGAAAGTGTGGATTTATCTAAAAACTATAAGTTTTTAAATGTTTCTAGATAGATCAATTGCATAATGAATTTTATACCAAATGATGAAAAATAAGTGCACTTTGAGTAGGTGTTTGCAGTACTTGACTTGTGTCAAAAAGGTCTTGCCCTTTTTTCAACCACTACATCTATGGCTTAATCAGTGTAGTGTGATGTCTAATGTATATATACCTCCTAGTGCTTAACCCTAACACTAAAAGGTGGTTTAACTACTCAAACCTCTAGTACTAGTGGGGATGATGAAGTCTATGCCAAGAGATGAAACCTTAGGTTAAATCTTCCCTATAGAACTCATGGGAGGTAATGAAGTCCCCCTCATAAGCTAAGATGCAATAAAATTAATGACTAAGTGAAAGAGCTTTAAAGGTTGTGTCTAGGTCACTAAATCCATGTAAATCCTTGAGGAGAGTCTTAAAAAAAATTCTTTTTCACCTTTGACTAAGGTACTTTGCAATAAAGATGGTGATTTTGATCCCAAAAGTTTTCTAAAGGGTATGGATGAAAGAACATACACGCAACGTCCTTCTTTTTGCCAAATAAAACTAATTAATCAACTATTGAATACAAAATTTGATAAATAAATTCAATTTCAAGCACTTAATTGAAAATTTTGGTGGTGTTCTTTTTATCCCCTTGGCCTTAAGTTGTGAACTTTGAAAGAAACCACAAATAATTAACCAATAAAACACCATAAAAAGTTTATTTAAACAATAAAATGAAGGATTATTAGTTCATTTTAGACATCCAAATGAAGTGTGAAAAGACTAATTTAGATTGAAATGATTTTTTTCAAATAATTCCTAAAAAGAAAAGGTTATAATTTCATTTATCTTTGAATCTTCATTATGAATGAAACAAGCAACTTGGAAATCTGTCGACCCGAAGGGAAAACCTCAAGAAAGAAAATGCATTAGATTAGACTTGGTTAGAAAAAATCTCAAGAAAAAATTGCAAGGCAAATATCAGACAAAGAAAACACAATAAAATAATAATATTAAACATATGAAAACCTACAAACAACAAATTATAAGGCTAAAAATAAAACATAACACATAAAACATAAAAACTTGTAGTCAATATTTTTAACATAAATTTTAAAATATAGATTAGATTACCACAAAAATTTTAAAGGTTGTCAATAAATCTAGGTCACACCTCTCTGTAAAATATTAGATCCAAAAATTAAATGAAAAAAAAGTTATTAACTCTATTCTAACCATTTTTACTAGAAAAAAAATAGAAAGTGATAGTCACTAAAAGAGTCATAACTTCTAAAATATATATAGAGTTTTTTTTTAAAATTTCAAATAATATCAATAACATATTTATATATACTCCTATAAAAAATTATAAAAAATTAAATAATTTTTTTTTAATTATTTATGAACCATTTTTACTCTAGCAAAGTAAAAACAAAAAAAATTTAAAACTATGGATACAAAAAAAAATTTGGGTTGCACACTCATGAAGATGGTCCCACTAGGTGTGCCATTTGTGAACATATTATTGAAATATGGCGAGATTAGTATGGTTTTATTGAATGAAATCAAATCCAAACAAAGAACACACTAATCTAACACCCTAAGCCTATCTCAAGGGGAGAGAATTTTAACAAAAACCAAATTAGAAACACAAGTATAATGCTAAGACAAAGAAATCTTTCACCTTCCTTAGATGTTCCAAATAGTTTGTTGAAGTGGCTTGTTCAGCTTGTGCTCAATGAGTCTTCATCAAAGGAGGCTTAGCTATCTCCTCTTCTCCTTGGCACCTTTGTGATAGATTTGACTTTGGCTTGGCTCAACAATTTGACATTATAACATTAATTGCAATGGATTTTGGAATCAATTTATCATTATAACTTTGCACCAAGATAGCTTTAAAATGATGTTCATAGCTCTTCTATTTATAGATTTTCAAAATGGTTCAAGATTAACCATGACCATCTATATCAATATTTAGATGTGTGGCCATGAATAAATCCAATTATGTAATTAAATTTATAAATATCCCCCATAAATATTTGGGATAGAGGTAAATTTAAGAGGCATGGAGGGTATTAGTGAGGCATGTGGTGGCTTAATCCTGATATTTTATTTATTTTGATGATGTCACCCCATACAAATGATGTCATTTGATGATGTAGATATTCAATATTCATTTCCAAAAAAAAAATTCAAAAATCTCCATTGAATTTTTAATTAGGCTCATGATTGGGATTAATTAGCTTTTAAACATGATTAGGCAATTTTGATGCAAATTTTGGTCCTTGGTGCACAAATTAATTAAATTGGTCAAAATGTCTTGTTATTGGCTCAAAATTTGACTAAATTAGAATTGGAAGTCGATGTTAGATGTGTTGGAACCATATTCTCATTTAGGATGTTACCAATGCAAAATAACAAAGGCACATGTCTTGTGTAATAAATTTGGTAGAAAAGAGCAATCTAGAGCACCTAGGTACAAAAATGCCATTTTGACATGAAATAATTAATCAAATTTAGTTGCTTCATAAATTTCATTGCCCCATTTAGTGACACTCTAGCCAAAATTGGTACTTGAATATATCAATTTCAACTGATTTAATGTGTTTTAGTGTTTTTAGGCCAAATTGTTCATTTTGGTATAAATTGGTCAAAAGCTTAGTTGGAGGTCATTGGTGGCTAGTTTTAGTTATCTACATTAACTAGCCTAAACCCAATAATGCAATAGAGGTTAGGAAATTTCTTGGTGCAGTTTAGTATTGGAGAAAATTTATTACTAACTTCTTGTTTATTGCATCTCTTTTACATTTTTTTACTCGCAGTAAGTAGGTCTTTTAGTGGGAAGGAAAACACCAAAGAGCTTTTGATACACTGAAAGAGAAAAAAAGTATCTCTTATCTTAGCACTTCCATATCTACAAAAACCATTTGAAATTGAGATAGATGCAAGCAAATATGCTATGGGGGTAGTTTTGATGCAAAAAGGAAACTGGTTTGTTACCATTTGGAAACCTTCACGATTGTAGTAAGAAATTATCCTACTTATGATAAAGAATTTTATGCTTTGGTGTAGAGTGTGAATAAATGGAAACATTATTTGATAGGAAAATAGATAGTGATTCACGTTGATCATTAGCCACTACAGTATCTTCAATCAAAAACCAAGCTACAATAATCAAGACATTTTGGGTGGATAGGATTCTTACATTAGTTTCACCTTGTGATAAGGTATAAGAAAGGTACACAAAACAAGGCTACTAAAATGATTTCTAGACCTCCTATTGTTGCATTAATTATTTTATAGAATATTTATTTAACGCATGAAAGTTATAAAGAATAATATATTAATGATGTTGACTTTAAAGAAGTGTATGAAGATTTGACGAGTGGTAAATAGGTGGAAGAAGTTGATTATCATGTTCATGATGGACTCTTATATCATCTTGATAAACTCTATATTCCATAAGATTAATAAGTGCATATGGTCAGATAAGCTCACACTTTTCTTTTTTCAAGTCAATTTAGTGTCACTAAGATAGTTGCACAATTACAGAGGTATTGTTATTGGCCTCATATGCAAGAATTTGTTGTAAAATATATAAGGAGTGGTATTTTTTATGCTAAAAGTAAGCCAATAATAAGAAATTGGGTTTATATACACCTCTCCCTATTCCTAATAGACCTTGGGAAAGTATTTATATGGTTTTCTTAGGAGGTTTACCTATGACATGAAGGAAACATGATTATCTCTATGTCATTTTGGATAGATTTAGTAAAATGTGTGTATTATTTCCTTGTACTAAACATATTACTAGTGAAGGGGTAGCACACTTGTTTTTTCTAGCATGTTTGGGTTCATTTTGGATTACCCACATCTATTATCTTTGATCGGGATTCTTGATTTCTTGGAGAGTTTTGGTCAACTTTGTGAGACTTGATGGACACTAAGCTGAAGAAAAGTATTGCATTTCATCCATGAATTAATGGACAGATAGAGGTGGTCAATCATAAAATGGTACATCTATTTCAAGGTTATTATAGTAAATATCCTAAATTATGGGATGAACATCTATGTTATATGCATCATGTATATAATCAAGTACTACATTCTTCCACATAAAAGTCTCCTTTGGAGACTTGTTTTGGTTATCTATCTAAGTCACCATTAAACTTCCCATTTGAGAAGGAATAAACTATAGATGGATGATTTTATGCTAATAATTCCAAGAATTTCATTCAGAAGATACAATTGGTTCAATAGATTGTCAGGGAAAAGTTAGAGAAAAGTCAAGCAAAATACAAGCTTAGGCATGATAAACATCGAATTGATCAACATTTTCAAGTTGATGATCAATTATGGCTTAATATCAATAAGGAGAGGCTTAAAAGTGAAGGTAAAAAGCTTAAAATAATTTTATATGTTCCATTTAAAATTTTGGAAAAGATTGGTAATAATGTTTTACGATTAGATCTACAACCATACATGAATATTTATTTGGTTGTGAATGTTGACAATTTGAAGTTGTATGAGCCTCCTATGATTTTGGATTTTGATGAAAGTGTTTTTGTACCTTATATTGAATATTTTTCTCTTAAGTATTTGAATGAGTTACAGTAAGATACCATTCTTGACAAAATAGTGAGAACTTCATGAAGAGGTGATGTTGAATATCTTCATGTGGGTCTAAAAGGAACACATCCAGAGAAGGCTAAATAGATGTAAATCAAAAAGGTAAAGGATAAATACCCTCACCTCAATTTAGGATAAAATTACTTTTGGAGGTCCAAAATCTCCTCAATGGGGAGGAGTGATTTGGGAAAATCCCCCAATGAAATAATATTGATCCAATATCCTTCTAAGTACCTATGTTATTTAGTATCGAGGTGTGAAGTTTGAGGCAAAATTCAAAAAAATAAAAGGTATAAATTCTTAATCAAACCATTCACACAACTTAGAGATCATTGAGAGATTTTTGATGAATTTTTTGGTTGAAAAAATGGATTTTATAATTACAAGATATGGTTGGTCAAAGTTAATCAAAAGTCAACAAGATGGGTCAACATAGGTCAAAATTGGTCAACAAGCCTTAAATTCCATTCATGGGTCATGATAAATGTAAATGGGGCCATTTAAATATTAAATTTAAAAACCCCATTGAATTACCTTTTTATATTGATAAATCACCCACTTTTTATAACCCACATGATATGCCTTTAAACATGGAGAAAATTATCTTTTAAAAAAGGATAAGAGATATGCATGAAAAATTTGGATGAGTCTCTCTCATCTCACAACCAGAGGTGTGGGAAGGGGGTTTATCCCCTTAATTTTATTTTAATAATATTTATAAATCCACCAACACATTTCATGGGCTTGGGAAGGCTATAAAAGGTTGGTGATTCATTTGGAAAAGCATGAAGCATTTTCAACAAAGGTAAAACTTTAATAAGCTTTTGGGAGTCAATGAAGATGTTTGAAAATGTGTGAAGGAAGATTTTTAAAAGAAAGAGATATTTAAGAGAATTATTTTGAGATGTAGGTATAATTTTTTTACAAATTCATTTGGTGTACTCTTGAATTTTAAAATTTGCACCAATTATTAATGGATCGGTCACACTTATAGTGGACCTGAGGATGTAGATAAACTGTCAAACCCCGTGAACAATTTTTTTTGTCTTTATCTTTGATTTGGTTATTCTTTTGCTTTTGAATATTAATTAATTTTTAGTCATGTATTTTCAATAAAAAAAATATTTGTATAGTGTTTTTTTAAGTTATAGAAAAATGAGCTTACTATTCAAAATCTTCAATTGTTGGGTTATTCAAATCATTCTAAGTATTTTTATAATTAGATAACTATGGATCATCTTGTTAATTAATTATGATTATCCATTTAGATCATTTAATATTTTATATTTGTCCATGCACCCCTCTTAGCTCCATAGGCCAAATTAATTATTGTAATGCCACAGAGTGATTAGGGATGAATCTATGAGAGATTATGGTTGCATATGATATGATACCCCAATTAAGGATGTCTCAACATGATTCTAAGATTTGAATAATGATACACAATCAAATTTGGGACATTTAATGATTCTTAGTCTTAATTTACAATGGTTGGTAGGAATCAATCTGAAGTCCAATCGAAGGCCGGTTGTGGCCAGTTTTAGATGACTACATTAGTTTCTAAAAAAAATGGGTTATTTCCCTAGTGGACATATAAATAATCCTCATATATTACCATAGTGAAAGATAAATTTAAAGGTACCAGTCTATTTTATTATATTTCACATAGGGATTTTTTAGTGGAGAATCTTCATTAATTTAGGAATATTTCATTTTTTGAAGTCAGCATTTGGTAATTTTTTGGGGTAACAGACAATGTGAGATTGTCTAAATTTTAGGGTAGAATTTAAATTTAAGGGCTGGCTCACCTATGTTTTAAAATAAATTTCCTCTTATAAATGTATTTTTTCAATACCTCAAAAGCCAATCTAGGCACATTCACCAATATGTATCTACTATCAAGTGCATGCATCTATTATCAAACACTAGCATTTCACTATCAAGTATATGTATTTTGCTATTAGGCATCAACATTTTTTTATCAAGTGACTAAGTTTTGATGTCAAATGTAGCCATTGTTTTTTCAAGTATAAACAATTTTTAATTGGGTGTTAGCATTCTATTTTTAGGCTTCAAAATACTACTATCAAGCATCAAAATTGTACTATCAAGTGACTACATTCTACTATTAGGTGTCAAAAATATACTATTGGGTGTTAGCATTCTATTTTTGAGTGTCAACATACTAATGTTGGGCATCACCTTTTTGTTATTAGGTTATTACATTTTACTATTGGGTGACTACATTCTATTTTTAGGTGTTAGCATTTTGCTATTAATAAATAACATAATACAATTCAAGAAATCATTATGTGAATTAGAAATATAAAACAAATAAGTTGTGGGGTAAAATAAAAATGGCAT
Source organism: Torreya grandis (assembly GCA_037957365.1). Classification (NCBI taxonomy): domain Eukaryota; kingdom Viridiplantae; phylum Streptophyta; class Pinopsida; order Cupressales; family Taxaceae; genus Torreya; species Torreya grandis. The sequence goes on from JARHVA010001790.1 coordinate 1,635,960, forward strand.
CAAAAATTCCCTAAACCCAAATATTATTTCATATTCAAATTCCTATCAAAAAGACAAATCATCACAATCTAATTTTGTATGTAAAAATTATGGCCTCAGGAAGATGGTGAGTTGACATGAGACATGTAGAAGATTGATTGTATTATGTTGTTGACTTGCCATCTTCCCAAGGCCGTAAATTTTACACCTGGAATCAAATCTCAATGATTTTTTTTTTTAAATTTCATTAATTTTTTAGAGGATTCAAATTTTTCTCCTAAAAAATCCTTGATTCACTCTAATCCATCACTTGATTCACCTACATAATTAAACACCTTCCAAAATGATTTTCCACCTTCCAAAATGATTTTCCACCATTTCTAAATTGATTCACCAATAAACCTCCAAGTTTTTTTTATAGGCCACTAAAATTATACCTACTTTCATGGTCTTAACCAATATTGATTTTAATTTTTTGTTCATTACCTCACCTTGATTTTTAGCTTGAGGGTAATAAAATGAGGCATATTGAATCTATAGATGATCTAGTTTAAGATGAATTTCATAAATATTTATGGTGTTTGGTGACATCAGCTCTACCCACTTAATGAAATACTAATTTTTCATAATGATGAAATGATGGCCATTATGAGAATTAGGTGAAATATTTCCAACCATGTCATTTCCCTAAGTAGAGAATGCCAAGGTGTTATTAGAGACTAAATTTCTTGAGCAAGGGCATGACTTTCATCAGATAATTATTGTAATTTTGAGTATTTTATCACATACTCTACAACATCATGCTCAAGTATGGTCTAAAAACATTTGGTTTCATGAATCATTATTCTAGTTGCATGGCCTTCAAACTATCCACCTTAGACACCACTATGACATTAAAAAAACAATTGCTTATAATCCTATTAATCAGAAAATCTAAGGAGAATTCCATTAAAAGCCTTCTGGTATAAGACTTGGTTAAGAATAACATAATTGGATGTAATGATCCAAAGAAATTTTATTTTTTGGGAGTTGGAACCTTAAAGATAGTTTTTATTAATCAAATAGTTTATAAGGTTAGCATACCATGGGGAATAAAATACCAACATTTTTTCTATGTAACAAATAACTTAATCTAGGAAATTAGTGTCAACCAAGTGACTAATTCCAATGGGGAATTAGCCAACTAGTTAAAGATGCTTTATCCCTTAATAAAATTATGTTTGACATAGGTTAACTAAATATTTATTTATAGGATGATTAAAGAACCAAATTTATTGACAAATATGATTGGGACAAGAATGCACGAAGGGATTGAGATCTCATAATGACCCTCATTTCTTGACTGAACATGTAATGCCTCAATAATTTAATTACAAAATATGTCTGACACTCTTTTTCTATTTGATTATACCTTGTTTCATAATTGATAAGGATACAAATAATTAAATATATTTATATTTAGTTTCTATTTTCATCTTCTTATGATAACATGTAGGAAATAAATACTTTAGTTTTCTTGAAATAAAGTATAAGGGGTCGATACAACTTAGGTACCATGAAGGTCAGTGGAGCTATAATAAAGTGACTTGTTTATTTTGATGCATATTAGAAGTCTTGAGTCTAAGCTAGACCACTCTAATTATTTATTATATGGTTGATAGGATGGAAAACATACATGTGGTTAAGTATATACCTTAAAATTTAATATAGATTCCCCAAGAACAACCTTATTTCTAAGTCACCAATAAGGGGTCATCTCTAAAATAAACATATTTTTTCAAGATATATATAAATCCCAAGATTTGATATGATGAAACCTATAAATTTTACACTATTAATAATGAACACACACTTATTGGTGTTAAGTGTGACGCCATATTAAATTAAGCAAGTGAATAAAATATGTAGAACCTATAAGTGATATGATCTCTTCTTATTATTTCCTCTAAGATCATTGATGTAGACCTTCACTATTTTATGGATGAGATCATGAAAGATATGGATCCTTTCATTATGATAAGTTTCCCTATAATTATTGAGGTTGAAAGGTATGAAAACATAAGATAAGGATCCCCACAAAATTGTGAAGGAGGTTTTGCTTTGGTTTGGTTTTGAAATGAAAATATGACTATATCTTCAGAACCCATCCATGAGGATCATTAGATAATATGGGGAAATCAGCCTTTGGTAATTGCTTATTTATGTATCTAAATTTGATTTATATATTGACTTTACTATTATTTTTAAGGAATATAATCATATTCGATAACTATTTACTATAGTCCACTAGTTTGATGAATCCCACTTTTATAAGCTTGATAACCTCTTATTCCACCTTCAATATGACCTTTGGTTTCACTATATTGAGCTATTGTATTTATATTTTTTGCATCCAGCTTGGTGACTAGGTTGTAAACTATCACCTAAGGCTAAATTCACATCATATTCGAGTAGGAAAAGATGAAGGATTTTTATATTTTATTAATAAAATTCTTGTGATATTCTACCTTTTGTGGTGAGAGTAAATATCCAACTTAAGGTTCTTGGGTTTTTCTTCAATCCCAATATTAATATCAATGATATGTTATGTGAGAAATTCATTCCCATTTTTAAATTATTTTTAGGTAGGGGAAGATCTAAATATTTGTCATCTACCTCAAAGATCTCATGTTCTTCCTTATAAGAGTTTTAATGCTCGACTTTACAATACCAATAATAATATTCCATTCCATGGGAAGATGATGGGTAATAGGTGAGATAAAAACCCTTATTATGGTGTGATTAGGGAATATTATCTTAGACTCATAGGAATTTTAAAATTTCCTCATAATTATCTAAAAATTCTAGGACAAGAGGCTCACTTCCCTCTTCTACATGGGAAAATATTTTACTATTTTTTATCTTTCAAATAGGTGGTTCAGGTTTTATGGACACCAAAAATTCAGATTTTGTATCCCTTGATGAAGACAAAACTGATAAGATTAAGTGTCCATTAAATCAGGTAGTTGTTTATTCTCCCTAGGGATGAAACCTATGGAAAAAAAGCTTGACTCCTTTAAAAATCCATGCATGACATTATTGTATAGCTAAAGTTGTTCAACCTTTATTTGGTAAATATTAGAGACCTAATTAGTTACTAATTATGAGTCACCTTAAAAACTAAGTTATAAACACCTAACCTCCTAGTAATGAGCATCACTACCAACATGGATTCATATTTTACCCATTTTTTGGTAAATTTGAAATTAATTCTAAACTCAAATGGCATGATCTTCCTCCAAGGAAATCATGATGACTCCTACAACTATGCTTGAAAATAATTCACTCCATCATAATGAAATGTCCATTGATTGATCAAGAAATAAGGATAATTATGGTGTTTTGGGATTATCTCTTTTATTTTGTATATATCAATGATGTAAATGTCAAGTATCATGGATATTATATCTTATGTTTATGGACCTTGATATTTTTAAAGGTTATAGGTTCCACGTGTGTCAAAATGGAGTTTGATGGGATTACTCTTCTATAAGTTACTAATGATTATATCCATTGATTTTATTGAGATAATTGGGATAATTTTAATATTTTATTGATTCATATTCTCTATTTTCCCTACACATTTTTAATTTGATGATTTGTATGAAACTTCAGAGATTGATTTTAGAACACATCTCATAGATACAATGGGTTCTTTTTCCTTGGAATGTGGAAATGGTTTTGATGTAGGTGTATCAATGTATATAGTTAAATTGTACTATTTTGTGATCTTATGAGATATTATAAGTCCTATTGGGTCAATAATAAGTATTACATAGGCTTCATTTATGGTTTTTAGGTTATCTAAGGGTGTTTTGATATTTTCTTGCCAAAACCAATAATTCAAATTTTTGAATTAGGTTTGTTCTATTTGGTGAATTATTAATTGAGTGATCCTTTGGGTATTTCAATGTGTTTTAAATATTATTTTATAATTATCTTTGTTATAAATGTTTAAAACTAAGCATTTTACTTGGATAAGCCTTATCAATGTAGGAAAAGGGCTAAATTGAGCAAGAAAGAAAAGTCTTAAGGTAGTTGAGGGATTATTGTGATAGGAAACCAAGTTAATACATACATTTTAAGAGCATAGAGATCAAAAAAATCATGTATAAACATTAAAAATCAAATAAATAGGTACAAAACATGAATTTGCAAGTCTATGAAGTGGTTGTTGAAGTTTGACAGAGGTTTGTACAGTTGTTTGGGATAATCCATGAATAAAATAGAGATTATTTATTATATGGAATAATATATTATGTTTTAATATTAATATTATTATTTTTATGAATTAATTTGCATCCATTTCCTATTTTTGAAGTCCTTATTCACATTCTAAGTCTAAAAAACATAGAATTTTATGTATTGTGGTCTGAGAAAGAGAGACTTTTACATAATTTTATGAGCATGATGTTAATTGAATGATGTATAAAGTAAAAAATATTATTATATGATACATTTGATCCAAAAATAAAACTTTATCATATTTATATTTATATTTTCTCTCATTTTACTCCTCTCAGGTCTATGTTCAAGGCTAAAACCCCAAAATAGGGTTTTATATATTAAAGGTACTATATATGTATAACAATCCATAAAGAATATATATAACTTTGTAATTAGTTTATTAAGTAATTATTACATGTAACACAAGTGGTTACAAGATTTTAAATTATTTAGGAATCTAGATATTGAAGATTAAGTTGTACAGACCTATAAAAATTCATTCAAATCAAGGTTTAAGATCTAGGAACTTGTTTAAGTCCTGAACTAGTAACTCAAATCCCTTGAAATTTTGTAGGCATAGGTTAGAGAGTTTAATTAAGAACATCCAATAGTTTTTAAGTTTTAATTATTCTTATAATTGTAGTTAAAGTTGAGTGAGTGTCTATAGACCTAGAATTAAGCCTAAAACAGGGCTAGTTGAGTAACTTGAAATTTCATAAGGACTTTAGTCATAAAAGAATATATAACTTGATATATGTTATTATTAAAATATTAATGTATATTTTTAATTATCCTAAGGATCATATAAGTTAAATCAATGTTATATAACCATTCTTAAATCTATTGAGAAGACTACATGCCTTAAAGTAAAATGCCATTTCTTGAAGAGTTTAAGACATTTAAGGATCCACTTTCACCATAGTGGTATTAGATCATAGTATAAATTATTTTAATATTAAAATTATCTCACTTATTTTTTTTCAAGTTATGAAAGGAACTTGACATTATGCCAATCAAAATAAGAGATAGAGGTCAAAGGAGGTAGCCTACTTAATCAATGTTGCTTGATGAAATGAGTAATATCAAAGCCAATTTATAGGCCATGGATCTTGCTTAGAGAATAGTAATTAAAAATGGATATGATAGTTATAGAGAAGAGGAAGAGATGCCTCAATAATAATGGGTTGAACAATAAGTAGAAGAGAGAACAAAAGAGATACCGATTAGAGAATTCATGGGGGTAAGTTCTAAACTAAAACTTTAAGTACCTATGTATAAGGCAGATTAAATGTAGAGGAGATTATTGATTGGATCAATGTTATGGATAAATATTTTGAGTATTAAGGCATGTATGATGAAAAAAACGTGAATTTTTATATTACCATATTAAAATGTCATGCATCCCTATGGTGGGATGGAGTTCAATAGGAAAAAAGGAGGAAAGGGAAGCCAAAGATCAAGATATAGGATAGAATGGTGGCCAAGTTTAAGGGAAAATAATTCAAAAATATTACAAAACTAATCTCTTAAAGAGGCTTAAAAATCTAAGGCAAAAGGAGATGACAATCAATAAATACATAGAGGATATCTATAACCTAACCATCAAAGTATGACATATATAAGAAGATGCAAAAAAGGTGGTTAGATACATCAATGGATTAAATTCCAACATCTAAGAATAGATCCATATTCTATCACCAATATTAGCTGAAGAGGAATACCAATTTTTTCTTAAGGTAGAGGATAAATTGTCTAGAAAACAAAGTCAACATTCAAGGGGTAGAGGAAAAACCTTTAAAGGTAGAGTAGAGCATGAAGGTAGAATTTAATTGTAGGTATATGATGCATAATAAAGAAACTCATAAATTAAAATTAAAATCATAAGAGGATCCTACTCATTCAGAGGTAGAAGACCATAAACAAGAGGTATATATTCAAGAGGATTTTTGGGTAGATGTTTTGAATGTAACAAGTATGGGCATAGATCATATATGAGTGTTTAGAGAATCCTCAAAATATATATGCAAGGAATAGAGTCAATAATCAGATTGTAAAAGTTTATGAAGAAGAGAATCATGGATCATCATATTATGAGGATTAACATAAGGTAGAAGACTATTTTCTCATGAAGAGAGGCTTGATCGAGCCCAAAAATGAGATGAATGACCCTAATCAAAAGAATATTTATAACTACTTTTAATTTTAAAGGTAAGTGTCATAAGGTCATTATAGATGGTGAAATTTCTCATAATCTAGTGTCATTAAAAATTGTTAACAATTTAGTATTATAAAATTCAACACATCTTAATCCTTATAAGGTGTCATGGATTCAAAAATGGCACCAAATCATGGTAAATGAACACTGTAAGGTGAAACTTCAAATAGGTAGCTATAATGATGATGTGTTTTGTGATGTAACACTAGTGGATGTTTACCATGTCCTATTGGGTATACCTTGGAAATTTTATAGGGAGACCATACATAATGGGAGAAATAAGACCTACACCTTTGAGAAAGATGGGAAGAAGCACCCAATCATACCATTGAAGGATGAGACTGAAATAATGGAAGGAAATTATAACATGTTACTAATAAGTGAAAATGAGTTTTTGAATTAAGTTAATAAAGAAGAGATAAATGTTGTGTTGTTTGCTAAGCCAAAGACAACTGCTACAAGCATTAAGTTAATTGTTTTGCCCTTATAAACTCATATTTTTTTAGATGAACATGTGAATAAGGTGGATAATTAATTATCAAGTGAGTTTTTATCAATAAGAAACATAAGCTATATTAGAGGATTAATTTCAAAATTTAATTTGTTAAAGGAGATTTACATGAAAGGAAATAGAAGTAGCAAATTGCCAAGAGAATGAGTAAATGAAGAGAAGATAGTTGTCTTGAAATAAAATAATGAAAAAATTAAAGTTTATGATAAAAATAGTGAGAATAAAAATGTTATGAATAGTCCATATAAGAAGGTATCTTCATTAATGAGGAGAAAAAATAAATGATTCAAATGCAAGCTGATGTACAAGAGTAAAAGACAATATTAATAATTGATGAGAAGGGCCCTCAAAGTCAGAATGAATAGGTTGATCTCTTTATTATATTTACTCAATATTTAGGTTAAAAAAATGAATATAATAGGAAGTTAAAAGTGAAAAATATATATCTAAGTTAAGATAGTATCCTAGTACTAAAGGCAATGTAATCATAAGAAGAATACAAGAAAAGTGACAAAGAAAGACTTGTGAACAAATGCCTGGAAAAGGAACCTAAATAACTTTTGGTAAGTTTCTATAAAACAAAACTTTAACTTATATAACTTAGCCTTTTGATAAAACTTCAAAGATAATTATTATTAAAGAAGAAAGTAAGTTTCAAGATAAATGTACCAAAGTAAAATCAATTGGATGTACATTTGAAGATGAAGTAGGTCTACATTAGCCAAACATGCCATGGAATCAAATAGGGGATAAACTAATAGGTTTGAGTAAGAAAGAGATAATAAATATTTAAGAGAATAATAAAATCCATCATAATCACCTAAAAATGATAATAACTAGTATAGGAATAACACTGGAGATTTCATGAGTAGGAGCTCATGAACAAGCCTTTTATTCCCTAGGAGTATGATGCAGGTGCATCATTTTATATAGATCGATTGTAATATTATATGATATTAATATATATTATAGGTCTTAATAGGTTAATAATAATTCATACATATGATTCAATTGTGGTTTTTAGGTCATTTAGGGGTGGTTTGAGATTTTCCCACCAAAACTAATAATTCAAATTTTTGAATTAGTTTTGGCCTATTTGGTGATTACTAGTGTGTTTCAAGTATCATGATCCTTATGTGAGTTATTTTTTTGTGTCTTAAAACATGTTTTTAATATTATTTTCTCATTATATTAGTTTTAAATGTATAAAACTAAGCATTTTACCTTGATAAGCCTTATCCAATGTAGGAAAAGGGATAAATTGAGCAAGAAAGAAGTGTCTTAAGGTATTTGAAGTATTATTTTGATAGGAAAACAATTTTATACATTTATTTTAAGATTTTATAGTTCTAAAAAATCATATAAAATTTTAAAAAATAAATAAATAGGTATAAAACTTGAATTTGCAGGTATGTGAAGTGGTTGTTGAAGGTTTATAGAGGTTTGCACAATTGTTTGGAAGAATCCATGAATAAAACATAGCTTATTTATGACATAATAAGCTATATTATGTTTTAACATTATATATTATTATTTTAATGAATTAATTTATATCTATTTCCTATTTTTTAAGTCCTTATTAGTAGTTTGAGTCTAGAAAACACATAATTTTGTGTATTGTTGTCTAAGAAACTCTTACATAATTTTATGAGCATGGAGTCAATTTAAAGATGTATTAAGAGATGAATATTAGTTATTAGTATAGGATCCATTTTATAAAATATGAGAATTTTATCATATTTATATTTATAATTTCAATAATTTTACTCCTCTCAGGTCTATGTTTTGGGCTAAAACCCTAAAATAAGGTTTTATATACTAAAGGTATTATATCTCTATAATGATCCATTAAAACAATCTATAACTTTGTAAGTAGTTTATTAAGGACTTAATCCACTTAATACAAGTGGTTAAAATATTTGAAAGTCTTTAATATTCTATATATTAAATACTAGTTTGTATAGACCTATAGAAAGTCATGCAAATCAAAGTCTAAGATATAAAAATTTGATTAAGTCCCGAACAAGTAACTCAAATCCCTTGAAATTTGGTATATAGAGCATAAAAAGTTTAATTAATGACATATAAGAGGTTTCAAGTTTTAAATATAATTATAAGTCTAGTTATAGGTTATTGAGTGTCTATAAACCTAGAATTAGGCCTAATAAAGGTTAGTTGGGTAACTTGAATTACCATAATGACATTAGTAATAAAAGACTATAAAAATTGTCATAGGTTATTAGTAACCTATTAAGGTATGTTTTTAATTATACTAAGGATCATATAATTTAAATATCTATTCCATAAACATTCTTAACCTATTGAGAAGACTACAAGACTTAAAGTAAAAAACATTTATTGAAAGTTTTAGACTTGTAAGGATCCAATTGCACCAATTTCATTATTACAATATTAGGTAAATGGTATTCAATATTAATTCCTATATGTTTTATAGTTTCCCCTTATGAACATTAAATATTTTTGGAACACCTTATGCAAGGGAAACCTTTCCTAGATGCAATAATTTAATTTATTAGAATAAAGTATATGTAATACCCTTCATCCTAGAAATTCAAGGCCTCCCTAGAATCATGTTGTAACTGGTGTTCTTATCTATCCCATAAAAATTGATAAGCACTATTTCATGTCCAAAATTTAAATGTAACACTATGGTACCAATCAAATATATTTTAGGATATCATAGCCTCAAAAGGTGTTCCATATCATGGAATAGTTGGTTTTTCCATAGTTAAGATTTTAAAGAAAAGATAAATGGACTATATCAATTGTATCCCCATTATATAACATTAATATTTTAAAAAATATTATTTTACATCAAAGCCTATAGGTATAAGGAATAATCTAATCTCCTATCATGTCAGTGACAAGAGGTAGAGGTCAAAGGTAAAATAAATATCCATCATCCCTATATGTTTCTTAAGAGGATAACTTTCCAAATATATATGTTTGATCTAGGATTTTAGAGGTGGAGTAACATTAGCCAAATTACCAGTACATGAGGCATAAATTAGTTACATATGATGGGCATGAGATTTATTTTATACATAAACATGAATAAAATATGGAAGAAGGTCTTTGTGAGATTGATGATAAGATCATAATTCCCCATGGTTTTGGGGATGACTTGAACATTGGATTTTAAATAATTGGTGAGATAGGTAATTTTTTTTATAATCCATTATGTTAGTGATGATATTATCATCCTCCTTAGTTTCTAATTCCATGACACCTATTAACCTAGTTTTTACTTGATGGCCTAGGTAATCGGACTCATCAAGATTTGTTGATGTATAGGTTAAGGATTTAGCAACATGAGTTCCAACTATTATGGGTTAGTTGAATGGATAGTCTTGTGGGGAATTTAATTTTTTTTTATGTTTGTGGTTGGGAACAATTTTTTATAAATGCACAAGTTGGCATTTTGAGGTGCTGTGGGAACCATTAGGGAAGGTTGTTTGTTTACATTTGCACTACCCAAAAACATGTTTATAAATATTTGGCAACGGTCATAAAGGATTTTTTGGATGGATTTTTTATATTTTATATAGGAATGAGTATAATTACCAAGTATCCTATGGAAAATATAATAAAAATTTAGATCATAATCCTTTAAATAATGGTTCTTATTTTTTGTGACCAAACCTTTGTTGATTATTATTTGGATAGAAACATTGATTTTGAAATTGGGAATTGAGATTCTACTCAAGATTTTGATATTGGTTTTAGTAATAGTTTTATATTTATTTTCATGATATGGTAGATGGTTAAAATCCAAAATGTGAACTATAAGTGGAGGGTTTAAATTTCTCACCCATGTTATAATTATTTACATTTTGATTTTGATAATTGTTCAGAACATTAGTCTTTTGGGTCGGTTTGTCATGCCATCTATGGTATTTGTGATTAATATTTAGGACCTTGGGCCCTTATTTTTTTTTTTTATACTTAATGTTATGATAACCCTCACATTTTTTATTAGAGGAAATGATTTGTCCATTTGATCCATAGGTTCTATGGACACTTGGTAAATTCTAAGTGTAATTTATAGTGCTTATTAATATGATATTTATAGAATTTTTTTGATGTTTTTATTACTTTAATTATTAATTTAGTGACTTAAAATATAAAAAAACTCACTTTGATCTATGTTTGGGGCACTGGTAGAGGAATAGAGTACTTTCTATTATCTTGTAATAAATTGGGAAAAAACTCATTGGATTATTTTTGGATGTGTATAAATTCCTATATGCCAATTTGAAGTAAATTATTCATAACAAATGCTTTTAAAAAAAATTCCATAAGTTGGTGTAAAGAATGGATCAAAGCCTTAGGGAGGAGGTAATACCAATATAATGTTATTCCATCAATATTCTTAGGGGAAAAATTCCACTAGTGGATCTTAGTGTAACATATCTATAATGGTCATAACATAGGCCTTGATGTGTACATTTGGATTCCCTTCCACTTTTTATTTGGGGTGTTTATTAAATGGGATGGAAATAGGACCCCTAAAATGGTGTGATTAAGAGTCTCCTTTATATATTTAGTATATTTATACATGGTGTTAAAATCCATTAAATAATTATTTGGATAAGCTTGGGAAAGAGGTTTTATATAGGAAGTGAGCATTAAAACCACCAGGGGTAAAAACTATCACTTAAATGGGTGGAGTAGAATATGTTATAAAATATTTATCCAAATGTGTCAATTTGGAGAAAATGTGATAATACAAGGGTATAGGTTTTGAATGAGGCATTCCAATTTGTATTTTCATAGATGGAGAATATGTGGGTGGTGTAACAGTAGGTACATGGTTGGGAAGAACCATGAGTGGTTGCGTGTTGATTGCCATATTTTTTTGGAGCACCATAGGAGAAAATAACACCAATGGGAATGTTACTATAATCTTGATTAGGTGGGGGATAATTTATTTATGCATGATTAGGGACACTAAAATTAATGATGTCTCTCAATATTTGGTTAGGAGTAAAATTAATTGGAAGAGAATTGGGATGATAATATGGAAATTGGTAAGATGTTTCTAGAGTTAGAATGGCAGAGTAATGGATTTGATTATTAAATTTTAGGTCATTAATTAGTTATAATGAATATTTTGAAGTTAGTCTTGGTCACTTTCCAAGTCTCAAATGCATCCCACCAAGGTGGATATGATATCATCTAGAGTGGCATTAATAATGGGCTTGGGAGCCTCCCTCATGTGAGGATATGAGAGAAGAGATTGATAGGCTAAGATGAATTAGTTTTTGTTTGATGTCTATAAAGGAGTCACCATGGGTTGTCTAGGTGGTGTAAAAATATTTGGTTAGTATTAAAATGTAGTGGGGGTATTTCTAGTATATTTAACCCATATTTTATAATATTAATTCTCTTAGCATACTAATAAAATATTTTTATGATTTTTATATTAGATATTTATAAGCTAACTTAGGTTCTATTTACAACTTGTAGATACAATCCACATCCAATATTTAGGGTTATGTCATTAGAGTCATGATATTTATTGGTAATATCTAAATCATTTCATAAGTTTTGAATTACCAAATGGGACTTAGTTTATGGTATGGAATGGGAAGAGATGAAATATCTAAAATTATTCTCATTGTTTTGAATTTGGATGTTAGTCCAAATAAATAATAAGGTTAGTTTGGATCTTGAGCACTTATTTTAAAATCATAAAGGTCAAAAGGCATATAAAATTACTTTTTATACATATTTTGGGAGTGTTTAAACACCCATAACATAAATGGAAGAAGAGGAAGAAAAGGATAATACTTTTCATTTAAGTTAAATATATTATAAATAAACACATTAAACTCATGCACTTGACCTTACATGGTCACTCCAAGATGTTTGAATAGGAATGATATGATAGTTATGTTATTGATCTAGTGAGTTTGGTTGAGATGCTTGAATAGGTTGATTTGGAAAGGTTGGTTGATTTAGTTGAGCTACCCACATATAGATTTGGTAGATTTATGATAGTGGGTGCTTGTGTCTATATCAAAATAAATTAGATACATAAAATTTATCATTTAAAGAATTAAAAAATGGTGTAATAAGATCCCCAATGATATTTAAATTCTAAAAAAACTAAATAGTGTATCTTTTGGTCTATATTACTCTCCCTAAATGGGTTAAAGTTAGGTTGGATTAATATATGTATTTGATCAAAACTATCAGGCCAAGCTTTCATTAAAAACATAATTTATCAAATTGAATGAAATTAGATGAGGTTAAAATTGAAGATGAAAGAAGTTAAATTTGGATTTTTTTTGGCTTGATAGGCTAAAACATGAATTTGTTTAGCTAAATGGGCTTTAAAAAACCTATTTTATTCATCTAGAGAATTTATATAATTAATGATAAAATTGGGTAGCCACAAAGTGGAAGACTTAAAACCAAAGCTCAGAGTCTATATCACTCTAGATATTTTGTGGTGGGATAAAGGCAAGTACTCAAGGAAACATCCCTACTCTATGTAGTTACACTTGTTTATGAATCACCATCCAAGGGAAAGGAAATTTTTTTTTTGAATTTTTGACGTGTTCTTTTTCTTTTTGTTGAGGTTTTATAAAATATTCAATGGTTGTTTCAATTTTTTTTAAGTGTGGTTTTTTATGATTTTATTGTTTGAGTTACTAAATGTTTGGATAAATTAAAATATTATTATTTGTTTATAAAATAATGTTTTAAAAATATTAAAGGGACTACAACTAATGATGAAAGAGAAATTATTGGAAATAGATAAATAAAAATTCTTTCTTTTGTTTATTTTTTTAAAGATATAATATATGAATGTTAATAAACTTAAAGTTGAACTAAGCTATGTGAGTGCTGATTTTTTTGATTTTATAGTTTTATAAAGATGCATAAATCTAATTTTAATTGATGAAAATGCATGTTTTGATTCCTATTTTCTTATAGAATGAAAATAAATAAATAAAATATACTTTTAATTTAGATACATAAATGAAAAATAAACCTACAATTTTCAGATTTTTATGAATATAACTAAATGCATAAATTTTGAAAGTCAGAGTTAAATGCAAGTTTTATATTTTTTATTTGATTTATTTCCAACTAATACTAACACAAAAATGGATAATTATGATGTAAATATGATTATAATTTTAATTTTAATAAAAATTTTAGGGATGAGAGATGGTTATGTAGATGTAACTATTTTATTTCAATTTTATTGGCTTTATATGCAATTGGGTGTGAGCATAGCTATTATTTTTGTATGTTTATGTATGTGTGTGTTGAAAATATATATTATAAATATGTGCATTTAAGTAAATTAAATAATTATTTTTTATTTAACTCTAAAAACTTATATACAAGACTACATGCTTTCTGATTTTGTATGCAACTAAAACTCTAAGAGGTTGAATGATTTACAATGCAGAGGAGTGTAATGAAATTATTTATTTTTGATCTTATATTTTATTTTATATTATTAAAATAAAAATAATTAAAAATATATAATCTAATGAAAAATAAAAATAAAAAATCCCCCAACTTGACCAAATAAGAGGATAGGGAGAAGAAATTGATTAGAATTGGAATTATTATGATCTTCAAGTAGTTATTTATTTTTGATCAATTATGAACCAATGATTATCTATTAAAATACATGTAAATGGTAATGAAAAAATAAGGACAAACTAAAAATAGGAGGTAGCTAGACCATGACTAACTCTCATGAACAATAGAATGTTGTGTTACAAATTTGTGAGGTTCTTCTTCCAATTTGCTATGGTGACCAAAAGGTTATTGTAATATTTGGGTTTTAATATCAAAAAAGTTACATAATAAATACTATATCTCTCTTAAAACCTACATGTTCAATTTTATCTGAAATTTGTGGATATGAATTTCATGGGAAAAGAAGTTATTTGTAAAGAAAGAATGGACATTGCATGTGGGAGTTAACAAGTGCTAGTTGGAAGCTTGTTAAATCTAGATTAGATTTATTTAAAATTAGGTTAGACATGACCTAGATTGGACTATAACATTGTCGATTCAATTATATAAAAATAGGAATAAAAATGAAAGATTAAACATGTAAAACATGTCAAAATGCTTGTCCCTAGAAAATAATTAAGAATACATGTGATCATGGGAAAACCCCCACTATATGTAGAGTATAGTTGTGAAACTACCATTACAATAATTAAAATCATTGGCAAAGTTTATTGAGCCATCGGGGTGGTTGAGTGAACCATTGGGGTAGTTGTGTGAATTGGTGTGGCATTTTCATGCATTTTAAAACCACATAATCAAAAAAATTAATCTCATATTTTTTAAGTTTGACACTTAAGTGAGGCCTAGAAAGAGGAAAAAGAAGAGAATATTAGGTTTTATCTTTTTATTTTTTATGGATATCCTTACATCATCATAAAATGTTGCATCATCCAAAATTAGGATGCATATAATTAAACAACCACCATAGTGATTTCATAAGATCCACCTGAAAAAAGTGGAAGTTTTGAAACCACTTCCTACATGAAATCTTGGTTTCATCATACTCCAAGTAAAAGTACCTAAAACATGACTAAGACTAACCTTCCTAAATTTTCTTTCCCTATGGTACTTTTTATAATGTTCTTTATCTTGATATTTATCTTCTTCCCCATGCACAATATTGTCACAAGATATGACAAGTTGTACAACACAAAAAAATGTTCACAATAACTCAGACCCATATTTTTAGATGTTTCAATATAGTTTGTGAACTTAAATGATCTTGCATCAATATTGCATGAGTATTTCACCCACACTTTACCCAAAAGTATCACATTCAACAATGAAAGTGTTGAAAAATTGATAGTGTTGAAAACTAGAGTGGTGCACATGGCCTCATTTAGATTCTTAAATTCCTTGGTGGGTAACACATTTCAATGGAAATAGTCCTTATTCAATAAATATTTGATTTGTGTTACTATACTTACACACATTTTTTATTAATATACAATAGTAACCCATAATTTCTAAGAAGTCTCATAGTTTTTAGTGGGTTCTAAAAAAAATTCATTTTACCATGGACTTGATCTTGTGAGCGTTCATTGTGGTTCCTTTATGAGAGACAATGTGACCCAAGTATTCCACCTTCTTGACTCCAAAATCATAATTATAAGGATAAACATATAACTAATGTTATTCAAGAGTGTCTAAAACCTTATTTAGATGACATAGGTGTTCCTCCTATGTTTTTATCTATATTAAGATATCATAAAATAAAACTAAGGGAAATTCTAAAAAAATGTCTTAGAGGTAAAGTTAATCAAAATATAAAATGTTTATCATATGTTTATGAGGTAAAAAATAATCACCATAAATTCATAGTGGTGAAGATGATATTGTGAATGTTATCTTATGATTATTATCATCTTTGATTTTGATTTGATGACACATTGAGGGAAGATATATATTTTTTTTTAAATAAACAAAAACATGCCACTCAATTATCAAATAATATATTGATAGAATAGGAAACTTGTTTTTTATGGTGAAAATTTTGAGTTATCTTTAGTCTAAACACATAAATTATATATCATCCTTATTACACACCATCACCAATGTAAATAAAAAATCATTATGACTAGACAGATAATGATCATTTCCAATATCTTTTAGACCATCTTCCCATTCTCAAATTTTTTCACAAATGGATGCCTATAAGATATGATGTTGGGTGGTTGTATACATACTAAAAATTCATGAAAACATTAGTTTTGACCTAAATTTTACATACATTACTTGTACATACACATTTGACTCTTTTTCACATTCTTCCCTATCCATTTATCTATTTATGGACCTAGCCAACCAAATTTGGAGTCATTCATAATTAAAATCTCCCTAGTTTATGTTATAATTCTCCATGATCTTAAGAAAAATATCACCACATTATATACCCTTGGTTTCCACTATCTCAATAGTGAAAAAAATAATTAGGCATTGGTAGTTACCACAAGAATCTACCTTCCTCTATAGTGTCCCCAAACTATAACAACAATTTTTCAAATTTGGATCTCTCCAAAATGTTGGCATAAACATGTTTCCTATGTTGGTTATCTAGGGAAATACAAATATTCATTGCTAAATACAAGTTAAGCTTAATGATATTCTAATCTATTACCTATATATACATATCTAGCACTTAAGAAATATTGAGAAATACACTATCACACCTTTGAAACATTATCCATAATCATTAAAATATAAATAAATCTCAAAGGAATAATCCTAAATCAAAGTCTAAATGCAAACACAAGGTAAAAAATTTCATGTTTTTAGGTTCCAAAATCCAAAGCATTACATTACATTCTACTGGAACACAATTAATAAAATACACACATAGGTGGGAGAAATATGTGTGGCTTGATCCCTCTTGAGTTTATTAAAACATAGGAAATTCTTAACTAATAAAAAAATTAGTGTTTATTATTATCCAAACCATAGGTTATCCCCTTCTTTAAGGTCAAACAACTATCAAAAGTGGAACTAGGGTTTAAATTCAAAGGAATACAACATCATGATCTACACACAATATTAAGTTTAACAAATCATAAAAAATCATCTAGATGGGTGGGTATAATTATCTATGGTAGAGCAAACTATACATAGGGACAATACTGATAGATATTAAACATTACGAATTGTTGTATGTGTCTAGGCTTTTCTAGCATCATCTGCATAATTTTTTATAGTTTTTTTCCTAAGCTTAGTAGTTATAAATCTATTACAAGGAATTTTAAGATATTTTACATAGACAATGAGAAACTACAAAACAAAATATAAAATAAGTGAATTATCTCTTGGTCATTTATATATTACTAAGTGTAATTAATCTCTATATATAAACTCAAATTTTGTATGGTTTATTTTATATCTTATTCAATTTGAATTTCAATAGTTTTGGCCTATTTGCATCTCTAAAATCTAAAATATTTTTAATACATTTTAGTTAACTTAAACATTATTTTTAGTGGAAAAAACCCTAGGTCTTCCCTTAAGTTTATTATTTCATTATAAGCATTTCAATTTTATTTGAAACCAAGGTTTAGATATGGTTTATGATTTCTCATTATTAGTAAATAATCTATGCATCTTTTCCATAAGTTTCTTGATGTTTTTATGAACATATATTATGACATCTAATAAGGTTAGATATTTCATATCTATAATTTGAAGTGATATGTTAATTGGTGTTGTAATTGAGCATAATAAAATTCTTTTGATATTAACATTTATTTTTGTTCACTATAAAATAGATGAAATATAAATTCCTTATTCTTATGTTGATTTAAATGTTAATAAATAACACATAGAGGTAGAGTAACATGTTGTTAATGATGATATGCATAAAATTGAAAACATTTATGAATATGGTAATGAACATAATAATGACTATCATGGTATATTACATAGTTATGGCCTTAATGGTGTAGGTCATGCACAATTAGAAACACTTTATAATTTTTGAATATGTATTAATAAGTAACCTTATTATTTAGATAACATGTTGAATGTAATCCTAGAGTCTAAGAATGAGCATAATGATAAGGTAGATAAAATTGAGGAACAACATGATGAACTCTTTAATGATATTGATTTATATTTTAAATGTTTATATACAATAGGTGTTCATAATATTAATCCTACTACTAATATTCACATGTCTACACAGGTGGTGCACACTCATTGTGTGGGAGAAACATAAGTCAATCCTCATATTTATATTTCTATTCTATGTAAAATATTTTTGTACCTTCTATATTTTTTAAACATGTAACATAATATATTTATATTCAACCTTTTATGTTAAATACTTAGAGTCTTATGAAAAATATTCTCGATCTTCAAGTTATGGTTTTATGTTCTTATAGATTGGTAAAAAAAAAATTAATCCTCAAACAATGTTAAATAACCTTTTAGCCACATATATTTATGCATATCCCTTACCTATAGTATTTTTTCCACCTAATATTACACTTTATGATGTAAGATATGATTAAAATCAACATATTCAAGTATTTCATGAATTATGTTTGGACTATTCATCTAATGATAAGTTGTTGACTAATATTTTCACATGAAGTCTTAATAATTATTCCTTGTGATGGTTACATTAACTCCCTTTCAAATTAGTGCATGTATTCAATCCTTTAGATGATTAGTTGTTAACATATTTTTATATCAACATCCATGAGGTTTATTTTTCTCACATTGAAAAACTTAAGCAAAAACCTAATGAGACCATAAGTGATTATGTATTTTGTTACAATAGTATGCTCTCTAACATGAAAAATGTTATGGTTGACATTGATTTGAAAGACATATTTAAGTTAATATTACTTTCTTAATTTCATGATTATATTATGTTCAAACACTTTAAATATTTTAATGACATATGTCATACCATTAAATATGATTAAGTTAAGCTCTTTGCCATTAATAAGCTAAATTATGGGTCTAATATTCTGACATATTATAGTACTAAGTTTACAATCAAACCAAATTTCAAATCTAAAGAAAATTATGTAATGAGTCTACGAAAATGATTAATGCATCTTCAAAGCTACCTAATAGGATTATCTTATTGGCTCTATAATAAAGGAAGTTTACACGATTATCTAAACCCCATCATAAGGTATTATAGAGGCTACTTGATTGTATATTCATATTTATACCTCCACATATAAATGTTTATATGCATGAGGCATAACCTATGGGGTTCAATAATAATGCATATTATGATTTGCATATATGTGAGGGACACTCTACAGAGAGATAATTTGGAATAATACATAATAAAGTATGACAATTTTATTGAGGTCAATGATGTTAATACACCTAGAATGAGTCAGTATCAAAAACTAATGATAATATAAATATATTTCCAAATACTTTTCTAAATCATATAAAAAAAGAGAGTAATAATAATCTTGAGGTGTATAATACTTTTAATGTTCATCCTCCTCTAACCTTTCATACTTATATAAATCAATAGCAACATCCTATTATTAGAACACAACTAAATAATGAAAGGGCGGTGAATCAATATATCAATTAAAACTAGTCATTTAATATTTTCAAAGCAAGTTTAAAAGCATATGACTATTAAAATATAAATGCAGATATCACATATATACACAAATACACATGACACTACATTTATATGTGGAAAACCTAAAGGTAAAAAACATGGTGAGAATAACTGATAGAATCTACTATTCTAATCCATCCTCATAGCCTCACTATCAAACCTCATTGGTTAAATTTAAGGACATCAATCCTAAGGAGATATCAATCCCTTAGTTTAAGAAAACAAACTCTAAGGAAGCACTAACTCCCTAACTAAACACCAACTCAACTTAACCTCACTAGTTACAATGTTTAAGGGAACCAACCCTAATGAGACACCAATCCCCTAACTGACAACCAACTTAGATTGTCTGATGGCACTAACCAATTAGATCTATGGAGCTAAAAATCTAGATTACAACATTGATTCATAGATGAATCAAACTATATTCTCTCTATTACAAGTCTAATCTATAACAAGATCATACTATGCACATTCTCTCTATGTGCCTTTCTTCCTCTCTACCTCTCTCTTTATGTCTAGATATGTATCTATTTGACACACTTCATCTCTATCTCTATAGCGCTTCCTTTTCTCTTTTCCCTTTAGTTATGTGTCTATATTTTTTGTTTGACACAATATGATTACACCAGTAGCTTTTCCTTTGTCCTAGATATTATATTTATAAAAAAATGACCTAGGGTTCTATATCTTCTATGTGTTCACACTCAGACTATAACACATCACACCAATTCTAGACTCTATTTCATTATGACATGAAATTTTAGTTTCCCATGTCTTGATTCCATACATCATGCTATAATTATAAGTATTTGTACTATCTAGCACATCTATCAAACTCAATTTTTTTATGCACAATCTCTTTAATGTAGATTTGATCAATTGGATCAATCAACCTCATTGTCTGTATCGATATTCATGGTTTATACGCAAGTTCCTACATGTTCCTACATGTTACCATTTGTATTTAAACATTTTCAATACTATGCTTTTATCTCTTTCTTCATGTCATATCTAAGCTCTCTTGCTCCATTAGATCTTTATGTGGTGCTAAACTTTAATGCTCATCTCTTTAAAATGCATCTGTTCATCTCTAAATCCTAGCTCCCATGCACCATTCGATCTCTAAAGATGCATGACTTTTACCTTGATTGGTCGTTAAACTTTAACACTTTATCCTCATCTTGTAGATTCCTATATCTTTGGATCACTTTCACTCCATTGATATTCTCAAACATGCTCAGTCTTTAACTTGCCACTATGTCAATAAACATCAATCACTTTATTCCATCTGAGTCCACTTGCTCTATTGTATATTTTTTTACATGATCACTCATGCACCATCAAATCTTTTAACAAGATCATTCTTTATATCCATCCAACCCTTGAGGATATGACACTTGGAATAAGCATGTGCCTTCTATATATAGCTATTAGTTCTCATTATTGAGACACTTGACATCCTCACATTACTCATTGACCTTTTGACTTTAAGCCACACCATAGATTAACTATCTAGGATTTGTGGTTGTGACACTTGTCACTTGCATGTTCACTCAAAGGGACCTTTGACACTTTGACTTCATTATTCTCTATTAGATCTCTAATGTCTAATTAAGTGTGAACCATTAGATCTTCCAAATATCTCAAACTTTCCCTTGTGTAAATTTGGCTAACTATGGGGACCATCTTAATTATGCCTAGAAGGCTAACTTTGCACCTTCATATCTTCTACTTCGCTCAACCACCTAGTCTAAAATCTAGACCATATAAACTAAGCATAAAATTGAACAAACCCATATACCCAATTATTTCTAAATCTTTCATGTGTGTAAGATATAATTTCATTAATATGATTACTGAGTTTATTCTATCATAGAGTTAATTATGTCTTAAACTTGCTTGGAAGGCCAACTTTATCCTTGCATAACTCTTGTCATGCTTAGTTATATGACCTAAAAATTAGTGCATATGATCCTCTTACATAGGAGATTCCTTCCATATATCCATTTTTTCTTAAATCCTTCATACATGCAAGATGTGACATCATAAAAATGTCTTCTCAACTTTTTCTTACAACCTACAAATTTGATTGTGTTAGAAAACACTGTCAAAATGCCTTGGAGCCTTACTTTGTTCAAAGATATCTTTTGTCACACTATGTCACGTGACCTGAGATTTAGTGCATATAAATTAGGCATAAAAATTAATAGACCCATGTGATCATTTTATCCTAGCACCTCAATTTGTGCAAATCCTTACCTTATCAATAAGCTTACTTGGCTTTGTTTAGCCCTTTTTGAAAATTTGGCTAAGAATAGAAACCTAGTGGATTTTGTCTTAGTAACCAACTTTGCATCCCCATAACCTCAATTGTGTTTCATCTCATGGATTCAAATCTGGTACATAATAACTAGGGACTAATATGATCACAACCATGTGACCATCTCCCCCATACTTGATCACACATGGCAATGGTGATGTTAGCAAAACTCCTTCTCATCTTTTCTATCACAGACCCAAAATGTCTAGATGAACAATATGAAGAACCAAATGAATTCCATTCATGTACACAAGCATTCCAATAATCCTTGACATATGATAGGAACCTTTTTATATCTTATAATCACCATATACATCCTTGATCATTAATGACATGCTCATAATGTCCCATTTGACATCAATGACAATCATATTTCCAACACATATGATAGTATTGTTAGAAAACTTAAGGATACACAATTACATAGACCTAAAATCAAATTCGATGAACATGAAATTATTTATGCTGATTATATTAATGCACATTTTTTTTTTAATGATTTAATTGACTCATATAATGTTCATATCTTTATGGTGAATAATTACAAGTGAAAACATTTACACTATTAAATTTATTACTAGTATTGGGTAAACACATAATGATTTTATTGGTATGAAAAAATATAGTGAATTGATTTGATGAAAATAAATAAAAACCTCTTTGGGGGAATTATGTTACCACTTAAGGTAAGATATATAAAAAATTATACTTGGTTATTGGGTTTTCTCAATATAGGGCATTCAACATGCTACTAGGACATCCTTGGATACATATGATATGTGTAGTATCATTATGTGATACATATATGGATGATGTATATATATACAAACCAAGTGGTTATATTTATAGGTATTCCATATGAATTTCATATTTAGTCGAGTAAATTTTCTCTACTTTATCCACCATAACTTATTATTCAACATGTGTAGGTTCATTATTCGAAAGTAATTTAGAGACAAGTGATTTATCTTCCTTGAAGATAATTTCTTCAATGACCATTACATAAGAGGTGTATTCAATTTCCACAATAGATATCACCTAGTCTATCAAGTCCTAAATTTTTTATACATGATATTTTGTGTGTTACATAATAGGGAACCATATATCACTACCTGAGTATACATAATATTTCATAGGTTACTATGGTTTTCTATCTGTATACAAAATACACATGGTCATGTAAACTATGATGATAAATATGGATATTTTATAATGTGTGATAATAAAAAAATCATTTAGATGTAGATACATGTGTTACTCCTCACCTATAATGGGTGACATTCACACCAATTGATCTAGGTCCTACACATGAGTAACTAATTGATGAGATAATTTGTTAGTATGATCATGTTTGAATTTCAAAAATTTTAAAAATTCAAAAATAAAATCAAAAAATTCAAAATTAGAACCTATGCATGACATGTTTTTATAGTTACAATATCGATTGATGACATGGTAGATTAAATATCCATTTTAGACACATGATTTTTATAGTATACATGAGTGGGTTGAATATAATATACGTTACATATGATATGTGTACATATATATGTGGTAAATTAATTATACCCATGAGATACATTTAAACATTAGGGTCATGCCTAAACTGGGTGCATCTTGGTGTAATTTTTAGGTTATATCTTTCAATAACCATTTCATTGATCATATTGATCTACTTAAATTTATTGTAAATAAACTTACCTTTCATATACTCTTTAGTGTTTATTCCAAATGGATATTGTGATTTTTATATATTTGATGATGACATGGATTGATTTTATAGATTAGAATTACTTGTTTGATGTGTATTTGATATTAATGATTGTTAAATTGTGTGATAATTGATTAATGTGGTAAATGATTAATGTGTTTTATCTTGTGTGTTAAAATTCATGACCATTAATGATTATGTATTTAGTGTTATATGAGTGCCTCGATTGTGTTTTTTCATGTCATGCATTAGTATGTTGAGCCTCTTTTTAATTTTTTAGCTCAGAGTTGTGTCATGTCTTTGGTTATTGTGTGCTTCATGATCATATATTATGTGCATATGTGTGTGTGTTTATAGAATTCTAAGCTTGGTTCTATGATGTCTATCACACTTTATTCTATCATGCTCAGCATCATGATTTTTTTATCATGCATCTATATGTGACACTTATTATTTTGATGATTATTAGTACATGCCTAATTTCTATATCTTATTGACATATCACATATATATCCATTTCATTTGATTACATGTTTCATATGAGAATTAAAAATAAAAAATTAATATGAAAACCTATCGACTCATGTTATTAAATATGTTGTTCATACATTTTTAAAATATAACATAATGTGTATAACTATTTATTTTTATGATTGATTCATAGGATTCATCCTCACCTTAAAAGTGAGGAATATTTTATCCAAGCCTTGATAGAAAGATAATTTATATTTTGGATCAGATTATGTGATTTGACTTAGGATGGATTGAAAAAAATGAGGCATATGTGATGCATATGTGGGGAATTTTACAAGATTGTGAGTAATGGTTGGGATATTTTATGACATGTGAGACAAATTTTAAGGGTTAGATTGAGTGGATTTATTATATTGAGTATATTGAAATATAGAGTATGGAATTTTATATCACTTTGAGGTACACATGGATCAGATTTAGGGCATGAATGTAGTTCATACAAACACTTTTCTATTTCTATAATGAGATTGATTGTACTACATAAGAACTTTTGGTCTAAAATATGCCTGTAATAAATAATTTAGAGTTTCATTTTTCATAAGAACCAAGTTAAAGGTTCCACTAAAAAGAGTTATGATGATAATTTAAGTAGTACAGTTGAGGCTCTACATTTATCAGGTGACACTTCTCCAAATCCAATTAGGGTTGAGGCATCTAAAATTCTCAACCATGTTTTTATCAACAAGAACTCCTTAGGGCATAATAAACCCATGGATTTCTCCAAAATGTGTTTGAATGGAATTTTGTTTCATGAAATCATAGGTGTATTCATTCCTTGGCTTATAAATTTTAAGTAGTTTAATGATATAATTTTGTTTAGATTTTCCATCATGAGTGGACATATATTTCTTCATGTTTCTTTTTATTTTTTGTATGGAGAATGCTTAATATTTTGGGCATACCTAGAAATACCAAGTGTGGTTACACATAGGTATTAAAGTTATTCATTTCATTCTTTAAATATATAATTTTAAATACTATACTAAAAGGGAAAAAATTTAGAAACCTAGATTTGGTAGTAGACATTTCAAAACATCAATTTTGACATATATTTGACATATATAACTTGTGCATACACATTTAACTCTTGTTCACTTTCTTCCATATCCATTTATCTATATATGGAATTGGTCAACACAATTTTTTGTCATTTATATTCAAGATCTTCTCAATATGTTCTATAGCATTCCATAATCTTAAAAATATTATATCCATATTCTAGATCCCTAATTTTCCTCTTTAGATAGTGTTAAAATAGTAATATGGTGGTGTTTATTGTAGGTATTCACCTTCACCTATAGTGTCTCAAGACCTTTAATGATTATTTTTAAAATTAAAATTTATCTCAAAGTTTGGCTTAAGTACATTTCTTATGTTGGTTATGGGGGGAATACCAAATAGTCACATATAAATACAAGTCAATCTAAAGGTTGCTCTTATCTATCACCTATATACCTATTTGGCACTCACTTTAGAAAGGTTGATAAATAAATTTACGCACCTTTGAAACATTATCTAAAATCATTAAAATCTAAAAAAATATGTAAATTAACATTCCTAAATCCAATTCTAAGTACAATTTTTCAATATCAAAGGTTGCATGTTGTCAAGTGTTGAAAACCAAAGTATTGCATTACATTCTAGTGGAACAAGATTAAGCATAAACACACACATTGGTAGGAGAAATATGTGTGGTTTGAGATATTTTAAAAGGATTGGAAAGTAGGAAATGTTTAAAAAATCTATGGGAATTGGTTGGGGTTGTCCAAAGCATATTTTATCTCATTATTTTAGGTCATGCAAGTGTCAAAATTTGAGCTAGGATTTCAAGGTATAATTACCTAAAAGTGAATCTTGAGTGCTAAGAGTGATACTTGAGACCACCTATCCCTAAATTAGCCTTAGACATATCATAGAGCCTATTTTAACACTTATCTAGCCTTTATGTGGTCCATAGGCATCTTTAGTCATCCCTAAAGTTGTCCAAGACCCTCAATCTTGCATCATATCCCTTTGTGCCCAGGGTTTTACAACTTGGGCATTGGTGCCATAATAGGCACAATAGCGCCACATGGTGATAATGTCCCAATATTGGCACTATAGTCCTTTCCCTCCTTTTTCCACAAATGGATATCTTTTTAAATATTAAACCTCCTAAGGTCAGCCCAAACCACTTTTAACACCCGCCAAAACACTAAAACAATATAAATACATGAATTTTAGACCTATAAACACTAGATGTAAATTATATGAAAATTACATATGTAAACTCAGAATAAGTTTTGCATAATTAAGATTATCAATCCCTATTCTAACCTATTTTTTCATACTACCATCGACAACATTCCTAAGTTTAGATTACTTAGCTTTCCAGTCTCAAGCACATTTAAAACACTCAAGTCAACTATTATACTAGCTTCACTTATAATTATATTAGAACTTAGGTGGGGATAACTACATTAGGTTTGATACCTCTCTGGAGTATTGGTATGTAGGCAACTATCATAATAGTGGGGTGTTGAGTATGTCTAGTCTACCCCACTAACAAATACACTTTTTTGCTTGTATCAACCAGATACCCTAAAAATATGGAGGATTAGGGTTTGATCACTAAATTAGTAAAAATAGGATATTTATAAGGTTTTAAAACTCATGAATGTAGGAATATACCTTATATATTGATACACATGTGCATCCAAAATCTCTAGACAACCTTGCATAGAGGACACTACCACTAAAATAGGGACACTAGCACCACATGGTGCTACTATCCAATTAGTATGTTATTATCTAGGATGGGTTTTTATACCTAGACCATATTTACACCACTCATACCAATCTCTACCTTAGTTTTTATCCTCCAGATCATCTGTCTGCCATTTTCCAACTAAGTTCTTATTTACATTATTTATTACTATTTTTAAAAAGGTCAAATTTAATCAATTCTACAAAAAATTAGTGGATATATTTATACCTTGATTTACTATTCTCATCTCTTTAACAACATAAGATTTACATTCACTAATTCTTAAAAGGTTAAAACATTTGGTGAACCTAGCTTGCTTCAAATACTATTCAAACCCTAACTCTAGATGCTCTAAGGGTTTGTATTGTATTATTTTTATTTATATGGTTAGATATTAGTTCTAAACTCTCAAATTTGTTTAGTATTTATTTATTTAAATCTTTCATAGATTATATTTCTTTAAAGATTCCAAATATATAACAGTTTGTATTCTTACTCCCCAAACTACAATGGTAGAATTTAACAATCAATTTGATGAAACTAATAAGAGAAAATTGTATTATTATGTTTCCTAACATTTAGATATGTAATATTACCTTATCAATATTATCCATGAAGAGATTAAAAAATCAAATAATGGTCAATCTTTTACTCCCCTAGATTGGGGCCAAATTAGCTAGCACAATAACCAATTTTAACTCAACAATCTTTAATGATAATTACACCTCTTATGGCTAGTTACTCCATTCCATATGTATAATCCTTTATGTAGGATGTTCATACTTTTTAAGCTAAGGTGTTACATTTTGAATAGGGAGCCACTAGGCCATCACATGCCTTAGATTCTCATGTTCTTTTACATACACCTTTGGCGCATCACATAGAAGCAACTCTTTTTCCATCTAGATTCATGGTTCCTAAGATTACATTATATGATGGTAAGGGTGACCTAAATCACCATCTTCAAGATTTCAATATATCATGTTTAGACTACGTGTCCAATGATTAGCTCTTCACTAAGTTATTTCCACATAATTTAAAAGATTATACGTTATAGTGGTTATATGATCTACTGAATCATTATATCACTACATTTAATCTATTTGTAGATATGTTTTTATCACACTTCTCAATAAAAATTAGTGATAATATCTCATATTCTCAAGTAACACAACTGAAACAAAAATCAAATGAGACTATTTTAGAACACATCTTGAGATATAAGATTATATTGGCCAAGTTGAAACATCATATATAGATTTAACATTGTTATATATTGATATTGATCATGCTAAAGTTAGATTTTTTGTTAGCTAATACTACTTTAGACTCAGTATATGTACCTCTTATCTCTTGCATAGATTTGTATTACATGTTCATGCATACTTTAATTTCTAGATTTTGTAGTTTATAATTGATTGTATCTCTATGCTTCTTCTATTCGAGGGAATTTGAATATACCATTGCTATTTGGCTCTACATCACTTCTTTTCATAGTATGTATGATTTAGACATGTACCCATGTCCTTGTGTGTCTTTTCTAATTATGTATATAGATATTTTGATATGTTATTCCATGTGGATCTGAGCCAACCTGCTTGTTATTTATGTATGTGGACATTTGAACATGTCTTTGTCTATCTTGATTCATCAAATTTAGTGACATGTGCCCATGTCCCTTGTATTTTATCCCCTTGGCCTACTTTTTTCACCTCATGTGTGTTATATGTATTTTTTTTTATGTGTGTCATGGCCATGACTCTTATCTCTTGCATGTTGCACACTCTAGTTTTAGATGCCATGAGGGACCTCATGCATCTCCCCTTCCTACTTGAGTGTTGTGATGGACAACATACCTCATCCCCCTAGGTATTTTCTTAGTTATTACTTAGATGTATTGTTATATACATTTTTATATCTATCTTGACACCCTTGTGAATGTTAGACAGAACATACATAACACATTACAAACTTACACTTATATTATTTTAGATTTTAATGTTATCTATGCATAGTATATTGGATTATTACATAGATATTATTTATTTGGTAGCTAACACACATCTTATAGAGGATTTTATTTTGAATATAGTTCTTGCAAAGGTTCAATAACTCCCCTCAAAAGAGGGGGAATTTATAGGGATTTTTCATAGAGAACAAGCTACTATAATGCATTCATAGTACATTTTTTAGCACATGGCCCATATCATATAAATTAGACTCAAGTAAACATAGTGGGAATTAGTGATATGAAGATAAATATAGTTTTGTATAAATTATAATAGATAGACATTAGTGCCTAAACTAGGACACTAAAACCACATGGCACTACTCTCTAAGATATGGCATTATTGTCTAATAGCCTTAGTTTTAAGAAAATCATATTACCTAAAAAAAGCATAGTAGGTATAGTCTAGGTTTGTATAGGTTTAGTTATAGATTTACCAATTTTGCTTAGTTTATCTTAGATCCATAACAATTTATCTCAAATTCATACCAGTTTACTCAGATTAGGGGTATCATGTTTGGCATGACCATTCTCATTTACATTTCAAATACTTAGATATAGAATATTACAACTCAGTCCAAAATCCATATGCTCATATATTAGATTTGGGGGCATGTGTGTGGCACATTATTTTTGTATGATCACTTACATAATATTTGATTAGATGGAATGACAAATTCCATGTCATTCTCTACATTATACACATCAAAAACCATGTTCTAGGTTACACACCAGTTTCGTGCCTTACTCCATCTATAGTGGTTGGCATTCCTAAGTGGCCCAGAGCCACCTAATATACCCAAGTGGTTAAAACATTGACATTTCCAATTAGATATCTCTAATTATACATTTCCAATTAGATCACATAGTTTTAGTTTCATATTCATCTACTACACATGGGTAGTAAATGATGGAGTCATAGTTTACTTGAGTTCTTGAGCCACCTACATGAGAGGCTTGGACACACCATCAATCTAATCCAAGTTATTCAAAAGTTAATATCCATCAAGAAAGGGTGGCAAATGATGGATTTAAAATAAAATTGATTTATTGAGTTGCCCATATATTAGGATTGAGAAATCCATCATCTCAATCCAAGATATTCATTGATTGATCACTATATACATAAACAAACATAGGTTGTCACTGGGTTTATGCATTGGTTTACATTCCCAGTGATGTATATGCATTCCTTTCCTCTCTCTTATCCCTTTACTTAATTTTAATTTTTTAATCAATTTTGTCTTTGCTTTTTATCTCTTAGGTAAAAACTAATTTATACATGTTTCACTTGCAAGACACTTAATGGAGCATGCTTCACATGCTCAAATCTAGTCTCATGGGACTTACCTCTTAGTTAAGTCTAGGTACACTTCTTTTTACTTTATCCTAGTCATTTAACTTTGTTGCAACTATAGAATAAGGGGGGAAAAGGTAATCATATAAAAGTGATATTTGAGTGATAAGAGTGCTACTTGAGACCACCTATTCATAAATTATTCGTAGACCTATCTTGGAGCCTATTTTCACACTTATCCAACCTTCATGTGAGCCACAGGCATCCCTAATCATTTATAAATAAGTCTTAAACCCTAATTTTTTCATCTTGGCCCTTAGTGCTTAGGGTTTTGTCTCTTAGACATTAACACCATAATAGGAATAGTAGTTCCACATGGTGTTAGTGTCCCAATATTTGTGTTACTATCTTTTCCCTCTTTTTTACACAAACAGATATATTTTTAAATATCATACCTCCTAGGGTTAGCCTACACCACTTTTAACACCCACACAAGCACCAAAACATTATAAATACATGACTTTTACCCTATATCCACCAAATGGAAATTAGATGTGAATTACATATGAAAACTCAAAATAAGCTATGCATAATTAAATCTATCAAACTCTATCCTAACCTACTTATACATTCTACCATCTTAAGCATGCTTAAGCTTAGATTACTTAGATTTCTAGTATGAAACACATTTAAAGCACTCAAGTCAAATATCATACTAACTTTACTTATACTTCAACTAGGACTTAGGTAGGGAGAACTACATCGAGCTTGGTCCCTATTTGGAGTATGGGTATGTAGGCAACTCTCATCATAGTAGGGTGTTGAGGATGTCTAACCTAGAGGGTTAGCTAAAATTTTAAATTCAAATGCATAGTGTTTGTTTGTGGATGACATTATAATAATTAACAATAGTCTTTTTAATACATATTTATATTAGCCATGCTATATAGTCATTATGATTTTTGAGTAGTTGATAGTCAATGTTTCATAGAAAGATAATGCTTAGTCAACTAATTCAATAGTCAAAATTGCATAAAATAACATAATGATTATTATGATTTGTTGTTTAGTCAATTTATAAAGTCAATGTTAGAATTATTTAAGTCAATGGCATGCATATTAATAATGATTATTTTATTGAGTCTTTGGTAAGTTTTGAGATGATTAGGGTTTTTAATTACTCGTTGACTATGGGTTAACCATCATTCTTATGAAAATCATGATGAATTTTAGTTGTTAGCTATGTGGTGGTGGATTGTATCTTAATGGGGGTTTTCTTGAGCTATTTTTGCATGAATATTTTCCATTAGTTTGGTCTTATATGAATGGAGGAGAAAGTGGAGGAGAATAAGTTGATGGAATAAAATAAAATAATGGATAAAAATGCTATGAGGCATAGCATACACATACAAAGGATATAAAATAGAAAGAGAAGAAGGAGAAATATTGAGTTAAGGAAGAAGTAAATATGTCTTCCTTGGCATTACTATAATCATAGGTTATTTTTGTACTTAAAATTATTGTGTGTGTAATGTTTGATGGATTTTTAAATGAAATGGTTACTAGGTTTTCATTTATTTGAAATGGTATGGAAAAATATAAAAAAAGGGTTGCATGTAGGGACTTGTGGAAGGCTCAACCTCCATAGAACCCTACATCCAACCTAGGGTAACCTGAGGGAATTAGGTAGAGCTGTAGGAATTTCCATGATTATTTAGGCCATGAATAAGCTATGTCTTAAAATCCTATTTCAATTAAAAAATCTTTGTTCAATCATGGAATCATTATTTCTTGGTGGGTATATTTGATTTAGCTCGAACTCATTTTGTTTTCAAACTAGTTTGATATTGTAGTCATATAAAATGTCCAAATTGGTAGCTTGAGTGTGAATTATGACACCGAATCCATAATACTCTCTTTCATGCTCTCATAACCCTTCCAAACACCTTTTTTCTTATAATTGGTCATCTGTAGACTTTTGAGACCTGATTCTAGCTCAACCAAGCTACATTTCCTATGCTAATTCCATCCTCTCAAGTCTTGAGCCTATAGGATAAGAGAATTAGGGTTGGACTATAGCACTAAACCCTAGGGTGTCCCATTTCTAGTGCTCCTATCCAATCACATTTTGAGCCTAAATGATCATTTCCTTCCAAATCATATTCTTCATTATGTTAGCCTAGTGTGAATACATTTAACCCATAACTAATATATCTCTATAAAATACCATTCAAATTTCATTTAGAATGGGGTTGGAAAAATATTACAAAATCAATCAAGAATACAAGTAAGACCACTAAGGCAAATTTCCTTATTCTCTACATATAGCCATCCAATATAGCTACTAGCATATTCAAACCCTCACACCAGTCCCTAGTAACCTCAAGCACTCTTAGTTTAGAATTTTTCATCCACATAACACTATCACACAAATAACATCAAGTGGGAGAACTACATATGGCTTGATCCCTCTTCAAAGTACTGGCATGTAGGTAGCGTGCCCACACAAGGGTATGGATGCATGTTTAGTGCATATTATACACACTAATCCCCCCTCTTTCTCAAATATTTATTCAATAACTATGAAATTATATGGTTAAATACTAAATCATATCTAAAATTAGATCCATCAACATTCAATATCCCAAATTTCACAGGCAAGCTCACACAGGAACAATGGATAAAACCCAAAAAACCTAGATCTATGTGACTAGTTTGGATAGTAGTGGTACACCTAGACTATAGAATTAGACTCTAAAGTATCCTATTTTTAGTGATCATATCCTTTAATTGAATGAAATCTAGATCTTGGTTCACAACACTATCCCAATTTTGTATAGCTAGTTATAGCCTTTGGCTTAAGATAAGTTGCATTTCTCCTTATTTATTGCTATTTTTAGAAAGGTTTAAAAGACATAAGTAAATTATATAAATTAGTATTGTAATTATTTCAATATTATTTATATATTTATTATTCTAGACCCTTAACTAAATTAGGAATAAGAATCCAATATTCCCAAAATAGTTAAATCATTTGGTGAACCTGACTTCATTTGCACATAAAAACCACTAGAAAACCTAGGGTAAATTCTTTGATTTTTTCCAATGATTTTATAATTTGTCTTACATATTTTAAATCATAAATTAAAATTTAATTTTTAAATTTACCTTAGTAATTTTAAAAAATCATTTATTCCAAACCCTAGTTGAATTTACTAGGTCCTTTTGCACACAAAACCCTTAGAGACCCTAGGGTAAATTCTTTTCTAATATTTCCAATATTTTTCTAATTTTTTTACCTACATATTTAAATCAAAAGTTCACATTAAATTTTAAAATTATTTATTAATTTTTAAACTATCATTTTTCAAAACCTTAGTTGCATATACTAGGTCCCATTGCTTTTGAGGTATCACCTTACATCTAAAATTAGATTTCAAATAAAAACAAAAATGAATCTCATTTATTTAAAAACATTTCTTACAAATAATAAGGAGACCATACTCGGTCCTATCATGTACATGAATGATGAAGTTTACCATATTTTAATACAAAGATTCATTCTTTATATTTCATGCTTAATTTTTATAATATGGGATGATATTAAGAAATTCAGTGCTAAACATGTTAAGATACCTCTTGCCTCACTTCCCTTGGAGACTCTATCCCATGCCAAGTTATGTTTCATGGTCCATTTTAATCTTTACCAAGTCACCACCTATTACTAGAGAGCCCATTTGACATCCTTTTTCCCTCCACCACCTTGACCAATCAATTATCTTTGCTCTCTATTTGTAGCTACTACTAGTCCTACACAGATAGTAGATAATGTGGTTAGAGTTGTTACTCGATGTGCTACCATGCCTCCCCCACCTAGTCAGGAGCCCTACCACCCTCCTATTCCTTCATATTTTAGGCCCAACCCACCCACATAGGTAGATACATGCAAGGAATATGATATTATTGATCAATTGAGAAACACACCAGCTAAGATTTCCATGTTAGAACTACTTTATAAAGCCAATGTGTTCAAGGACATTATTTATCAGGAACTCACTCAAACTTATATGCCCATTTATTTAGAGCCTTCTTATTTTGCATCAATGGTTAATATGTTAAAAAATATAGAAGATTTTATTTCCTTTTATCATGAGGACATGCCATCTTAGATAGTTATTGATCAAAATTTAACATTATTCATACAAGCTCAAGTCAAAACTAGTGAAGTTAAGAGAGTTCTAGTTGATAGTGGTTCTAGAATTAATATATGTAATATTACATTCTTATAGACCATGGTCATAGATATGGAATCCATGAAAAAATCATATAAGAATATTAGAGGGTTTGATGATATACCATAATAGACATTAAGCACCATTACTTTAAATATTATGGTAGGGCCCAAAACCCTCTCTACATAGTTATAGATCATGTTAGGTCCTCTTCATTATAATATTTTACTTGGATGACCTTGGATACATGCTATGAGGGCAGTTCCTTATACTCTTCATCAATGTGTTAAGTTTCTCCATGAAGGATACCTATACACATGCCCAATACATAACCAACCATTCAAATATTATCAAATTATAGAGTCATTTTGACTATTTCACCAGATGGGACACCTCATATCATAGTTCAATCACCACCTCATTGCATTTATCTTGATCAAATACATATATATGAGGTAGGAGATACTAACACATATCACACTCATCTACTTAGAGTTGTGTCCTTAGCTCCAAATATGCAACCAGTCATAACAGCTTCAACCATTCTAGCTACTCCATTAGTCACATTTATTACACCTTTATACAATCATTAATAGTAGTTATAATAGTACCTATTGATTCTAAAGATATAGCTCCTTTGATAGTTATAGTTACTTTAATAGTTATAGATACTCTCACATCACCATAGTCTTCTACTACTATCATATCATAGTTACCCTTTATGGTAAATTTTGAGTTACCATATGTACATGATGTTGATATAAATTCCTAAGCTAATTCTGATGATGATATTACACCCACACTCATAAATGTTTATTTGTGTGGATTAAACTTTTCACTATTTAGCCTAAAAAAGTACTGAGATGACTCTCGAGATCTCATTAAACATCTTACATCACTCTTAGCATCTCACACTACACTCTTAGGATGAAATCCACATTCATGGCCATAGACAGATCACTTGGCACATATAGTTCACATGGTTACCTCTATGGATATAGAGCTAGTCATTCAGATTTAGGTAGGTAGCACACAACATCAACCATAGATTATACTATAGATGTTACTTGATTGTGGATTAATCACACTACCTACAATATGACACAAATCTATTTGCAGGTTATCATGGAAATATGGTCACCCATTTTATCTTTTTTATAGGATCATAGGCCATGATAAAAACTCATGTATAGCTTTATAGCAAAGATTGGATAAACTACAAGTTTAAGGTATTATTTAGATTACATCACCACCAGCATCAACTTCACCATTTCCATTAAAGCCATCTACTACTAGAGTTAAATGTCCTTGAGGAGACTTATCATATTCACCACTAGATCAACCTTCATTTCACCATCAATAGGATGAAACCATTATGAGTGATAGATCTCTAACTATACAAAGAGCATAGATCTTAATGACACCTGAGGAAATAGCCATCATGGATATAGAACCTATGGCATATGATGATGATTTTGAGGCATTTGATAATGGACATGATCCCTTCCTCCATCTCCATCCCTAATGATCTCTATCCTTGGACCCTTTACCCCCTCCAACCTAGTCTTTTACATCATTATATGCATATTGCTTATTTTAACTTAATTGTATATAGCTTCCTTTCAATTACTTATACATAGTTTCTCAGTATTTCTTGTACATAGTCTCCTAATACTTGATTGTATACAAATTATACCAAAAACATTCAAATATATCAAAAAATATATGAAAACATTCAAATATATCAAAAAATCCAAAAACATTCAAATAACTCAAATTACCAAAAACATTTCAATTTTATGCATTATCCAGGATTTACATTTCTAATACCATGCTAGACTTACATTTTCTATTCTATAATATTTTTTGTTGATTTATCTACATTACCATGCTTTACTTGATATTCTTTGAGTGTGTGCAGTGACATCCAGATCCATGATTGCTTCACTCTACCCATTAAGGGGGCATCCTACTACATTCAATACATACATTGATATCTATACCCCCTGGCAGCATCTTCTACATGACTACACCATCCAAATTATGTCATTCCTACACCACACACTCTATTTATCATGATGATGTACATTAATTACTAGCTTACATATATTACTCTATAGACATTCACTATTATATAGCACTTGTGTATTTCTTAGCATATACCTAGTCTTGTACTACATGTCTTGCATACTTTCACTTCTTGCTTTGATTACTTATATGTAATTATATTTCCAGTATTTGCATGCTTTATTTTCTTGCTTTGCGTAGATAGATATGATTGGATTTATTACTTCTTACTTTTCTCTTGTATGTGCCTTACAACATTTTCTAATGTCCTTTTCCTATACTCTTCTATGTGATTATGAGCCTCATTCCAACCTTGATTATTTATAATTATATGTGTGTGTGGCATTTGAACATGCCTTGTATGCTTGATTTCTAGTTTGAGTGACATGTGCCCATATCCCTTATTTTCTTTGCCCCTTAGCCACTCCTATATGTTTCTTGATTCTTACCTTATGTGCTTGTTTCTTGATTGCTTCTCAAATATTTGCAATTCCATGACCCACATCATGCATTATTTTGCTTTCTTAGATTCCATGATGGACATCATGATCCATCCCTCTTTGACAACTAACAACTAACATTTTTAGTTTCAATTTAGTACATTGCATATGCTATTACATTAGTGTATCTATCTAGGCATACCCCTATTGATCTAACAATATCCAATACAAACTATGATATTTCTTGAGACATCATTTCAATTATCATTGCTATGTCATGTATTTATAGCTTAACACACTTGCAAGACTCTTTATTTTAAGATCAATCATTTCAAGATCTTCATTCCTACCCTCAGAAGAGAGGGAAATAAATAGGGGGTTTTCATAGAGATCAAAGCTCTTACCATTCAAAAAAATTGTTTTTAGAACACTCAAAACAATAATCAAAGGTTAAACTAGGTAGAATAGACCAAAAAAATAGTGATGATTATAGAACAGTCATTAGACTTAATAAAAGACAATAGCACCAAACATGGACAATAATTCTAGATAGTAGGGTGTCCTATTTTTAGCACTCCTATCTAAATATTTAAAAAAACCCATATTTTCTAGAAATAGGAAGAAAGGTAAGCTTAGCTATAATTTTTCTAGATATAAATCAGTTTAAATACAAAAATTTTAGTATATTTCTCCTTAGATAATCCAAATATAGGGGGCATCAAGCATGGCATTATGGATCTCACTTCTTGTTTTAGATTGGATAGTTGGTATAACTTTTGTATCAGAATCCATGTTAAAAACACCAATGATTGGGGGTAATGTGCATGGCACATTTGACTTATTTTATTTTCAAGTTTAATATATCACATAGAGATTATTATCAATTACATTCCTTATTCCATCTATAGGAGGTTGGCATCATTTTTTAGTTGTTTTCATACAGGCTTATCCTCTACATTCCTGAGTCGTTTGCACATAAGCCTAGTTTCTAGTTTCAAAGTGGCTTTCATATAGGTCTAATCTCCTCCTTCTAGAGTGGCCAAGATTGGCCTAATTTTTAGTAAACATTCAACTATCCATGCCACATTGTCAAATTTTATAGCATTCATGGGCTTTAGGAGCCATCTCATATGACACACATTCATACTAGTATTAGTTCATAGCTTTACTTAGTGGGAAATGATGGAGCCAAAGGAATAGCTAGCCTTTATATTATTGAGCCACCTACTTAGAGGGATTAGACACATAGTCCAAACATTAATTAACACATGCATGATCACATAGCTTCACTTAGTAGGTAATGATGGAGCCAAAGGGCCAAACTTTACATTATTGAGCCATTATTAAGGAAT
This sequence comes from Torreya grandis, assembly GCA_037957365.1. Classification (NCBI taxonomy): domain Eukaryota; kingdom Viridiplantae; phylum Streptophyta; class Pinopsida; order Cupressales; family Taxaceae; genus Torreya; species Torreya grandis. The sequence goes on from JARHVA010001790.1 coordinate 1,674,797, forward strand.
TGAGCACTCATATCCATTCAAATATTACTCTTGGTATAACACATACACAACATCACTCAAAATCACAATAGGTTTTGTATTGGTTCACATACCCAATGAGGTGTATTCATTCCTTTCTCTTCCTCTCTTTCTTATTTACCTTGTATGCATTCTTATTTTAGGTATAGTGTATCTAGTAAGAGTTGATCTACTCTTTTGTTTCCT
>JARHVA010001790.1:1680000-1685000 GCA_037957365.1 Torreya grandis
TAGACATAAGTTCAAAAAAATAACTAGAAGAGGATGGAGACTCCAAGATTTAGTTCAAGAATTAGAATGCCAAGTTTAACATTGGTTCAAGGAACAAAAAACTTGGTAATGGTTTCAAAGGAGGTTTCAAGGAAATCCAATAATTTGACCAGAAAGGAATTTTTATAGGTTGATTCATATGTAGAGGTGACCATTTTTCTTGAGAAAGTCCTTAGGACAAGTCAAATAACAAGGGTTTTGATTATCAACAAGGTACATTCTAGCAACAGATTCATGTAGTTATTGACAATTATTAGGTTGAGTATCAAGCTTCACCCATAAAACTGTTAGGTATTTTGTTCAATCATCTAGTTTATATTTTGATTGACATGGGAGCTAAAAAAAAATTAATTTCTCTTAGAATGCTTAGTAAATTATCTAGAAAATTTAGAGTTATATTAAATTCATGGTTGGTATAGTATGGCAATGAGTTGAAGGTCAAACATGGCAAGTGATTATTCAAAGTAGAGATTAAATTGCCTAAGTTCACTATAGTAGTAGATATTTTTATAGCACTATTGGGATCATATGATGTGATCAAAAGAGTCAATTGTCTTAAAAATCATAAATCCAAGGTTGAATATTATCTAAAGAAGGTTGAGTGTCAATATGATTTAAAAAATCAAACACAACTTTAGGGTGAGAAAAAGGAGTTGAAGCTAATGTATATTTCTACAATTCAACTCAATAAATCTCAAATAAAGAGATGTTATGCATTTATCTTTAAGATAAATGAGATGGAGGAATATAAGGAACCATTCATCAAGGATTATCCTTTTTTGAGAAACTTTCATGATGCGTTTCTAGAATAATTACTAGGATTACCACCCAAGCATGAGTTTGATTTCTTAGTTGATATCATACTTGGATTGGAACCATAGTCTAAGGTATCATACAAAATGATAACCATTGAATTGGTTGATTTAAAATCACAAATTTAGGAGTTATTTTTAAAAAGATTGATTTGACCAAGTGTGTCACCATGGGGTGTACTACTTGTATTCATCAAGAAGGATGGTAATCTTCACCTATGTATAGATTATAGGGTGTTAAATAAAGAAATGATCAAAAATAGATATCTATCACCATGAATTAATGATCTCTTTAATCAAATGCAAGGAGAATCAGTCTTTTCTAATATTGATCTTAGAGCATGGTATAGTCAACTAAGGATCCCTGAAGAGGATATTTTGAAAACAACATTCAAAGCTCGATATAGGCACTATGATTTCATAGTGTTGCCATTTGGATTGAAAAATGCTCCAGTGACATTTATGAATCTTATTAACATTGTGTTTAGAGACTACTTGGATCATTTTATTTTGTTATATCTATATGACATCCTTATTTATTCCAAGGATGAGGAAGAGCACTTGTAGCATCTAGAACTAGTTTTGTAACATTTATGAAAGTACATGTTATATGGAAACTTGTCTAATTGTGCATTTTTTCAAAATAAATTGTAGTATTTGGGACATTATCTCTATAGATGGTGTTTTAGTGGATCTAGTAAAGATAAGATCCATAATGGAGTGATTAGTACCAAAAAATGTGCATGAGGTGAGAAATTTCATGGGATTAACGGTCTATTATAAAAAAATTGTTCCAAATTTCTCTAAGATAGCTATCTAATTACCTCTCTTCAATGGAAAAATTAGATTTTAATTTGGTCAGATAAGTGTGAGGTAGCATTTTAGGAACTAAATTAGAGGCTTAATTCAACACCAATGCTAAGAGTTCTCGATCCTAATTGTTAATTCTTAGTGATCACTGATATATTTAGGGATGGGATTGGAGGATTTCTTACGTAGGATGGCTCAGTAGTAGACTATGAGTCTAGGAAATGAAAGACATATGAGGTTAATTATGCCCCTCATGACCTAGTACTTGGGTCAATTATGCATGATTTTCAAGTTTGGAGGCATTATATTATGAGAAAGCCATTTGATCTCAAGACTGATAATTTGGGACTCAAGCACATCTTCACCCAACTAAACCTAAATTCATCAAAGATGATGGTTAGAGTTATTATCTAATTATGATTTAAATATTAATTATATTAAAGGCAAGGAAATAGAGTAATTGATTCTTTAAGCCATAGGAGATACATAGTAGTTGTGGCTACTATCAAGAGTAATTTTTGAGATCAAGTAATTAAATTCTATTCAAGAGATGAATTCTATGATCAGATTAGGAAAGCATTATCTTAGAATGCTCAAAATCCTAGGTATAAGATATTAAAGATAGAGAGTGGTGGTATTTTATGGTATAATAGCAGGATGTATGTGCATGATAGAGAGAATCTAAATAGCACAGTGCTAAAAGAATTTCACAATGCCCCATATTCAGGACATCTAGGAGTAACCATGCTCATGGTTGAACTTAGACCACTCTATTTCTAGAAAATAATCAAAAGAGATGTAGTGGATTTTGTGTCTCATTATTTGGAATGTCAACATGTAAAATTTTAACATGTGCATATGGTTGGATTGCTATATCCATGTGATATACTAGAATGGAAGTGGTAGGTGATTAGTATAGACTTTATCCAAGGGTTTTCATTATCATGGAACATACATGATATGATCTTGGTTGTATTTGACAAACTAACCAAGGTAGCTCACTTCATACTAGGAAACTTGATAGATAATGCACCTATGCTTGCAAATAGATTCATAAAGGAAGTGTATCAATTACATGGTTTTCCAAAGAAGAACATTTGGATCAAAATTTGAGGATGACTTCTAGGTTTTAGTTGACTCTAAATCCAACTCTAGGTATGTAGTTGAAATTCATCACTGCTTATCACCCACAAATTGATGGATAAATAGAGTGAGTCAACCAGGTTTTAAAATGTCTTTTTCATATGTATTTCATTGATAAATAATACAAGTAATATGAGTACCTTCTATTGGTTGAGTTTGATTATAAAAACTCATACCAATCAACATTGAAGATGGCTCCATTTGAGGCATTATACAAAAGGTGTAAAACACCAATCAATTGAGACAAGTTAGAAGATAGGGTAGTCTTTGGACCTTAGATGCTTTCATAAATGGAATAAAAATATGGGACAATCAGGAAAAGGTTGGTTGATGCCAATGATAAATATAAATGTCATGCTTATCTAAAGAGAATAGCTAGGTAATTGTTTTTAGGTGGTAAAGTGTTTCTATGGGTTAAGCCTCATAAAAGCTTGATTAAATTTAGGAAGTCAGTGAAAATTTCACCAAGATATATGGGACCCTTCAAAATTTTGGAAGTGGTAAATCCTATAGTGTATAAGCTTGAATTACCACTAATTTTATCTCTTTTGCATAATGCCTTCTATGTGTCTTATATTAAAAAGTATGTTATTGATCCTTTATATTTGTCAGATTGGAATGCTTCATAGGTTTTAGATCTTAGACTGGTCATGGTAGAACCAATCAGAATAATTAACACTCACAAACTTAGTTTGCATAATAAATATCATGTTACAAGGTCTACTAAGACCCATATTTTGAAGATATTACCACTTAGGAGGACTTTGATGAGTTTTGCAGGCTATTTGCACATTTGTTTTCTTGATTTGTTGTTGCATATTATATTATTTTCTATTGAATAATGTTTTAAATTTAGAACTTATGTTTAAATAAATGTCATTGAGATGATGACTAGCTTAGGGGGAAGGATGTCACATCTTGATTTCTCTCTAAGCTGAATAACCTATTTGATTCATGGATTATTATAGTTGTTAGTTTATTAACTAATGTTTGATTGAGATTTATGGCATATACTGATTATGGGACAATCATGTGTTGTTTAATTTATATGATTGGTTTATTATGAGTTAGCAATACTTTTACATTATGTACATTATGATCATGTTTATTAATTATATATTATTATTTTATGGACATAATTATGTTTCAGGGTAAATACCTTCATTGTTGTGAGGTGGATATAGGACAGATCCATCCCTCAAAGTGTGATTGAGGGAGAGAATCATTGGAGAGGATGGTTTAGATGGAGATGTTGGGGGATGATAGAGAATGAAACTAGAAACCCATGCACACACCATATTAGTATTTCATATTGTGTGATTAATTGCTTGAATAGATAGTTCTAGTATGTTTTATTTTATATTTGAATGTTTGTTTTGATCTTTTGTATTCTTAAATTATTTTATGTGATTACGTGATTTCACTAATATAATTATTGTTGATGTTATTAGTTATTTGATTTGATAAATATGTACCTAACTAGTTTAACATAATTTATTGCAGTGTATTACATAGTTAAATATTCATGCTTATTTGGTTTTTTAGTTAAAAATAATTGATTTATGTTGATACTTAATTAAGTCAGTTTTTTAGTGACTATTTGAATTTAAAGGATTACTATTACTAATATTAATAGTAATATAAACCTACAAAATAATTAATGAATTATAGGATCTTTGTTACATATTAATGAATGATTTAGGGCATGGTGAAATGATATTTATGTTTTTAATTTATAATTTTGGGTAATAAACATAACATAATTTAAGGTGTTATGTATAATATCATTGTAAAACTATTATATAAACTTCATTGTATTGTCAATTGTTTTTTAAAACCTAAAGGGTTAGCTAAAATTTTAAATTCAAATGCATAATGTTTATTTATGGATGACATTGTGAAAATTAACAATAGTCTTTTTAATACATATTTGTATTAACCATGCTATATAATCATTATGATTTTTTATTATTCGATAGTCGATGTTGTATGAAAATATAATAATTAATTGAATAATTCAATAGTTGACATTGCATGAAATAACATATTGATTATTGTGACTTGTGATTTAGTCATCTTGTGAAGTCGATGTTGGAATTGTTTAAGTCAATGGCATGCATATTTTAAAATGCATATATAATGATAATTTTATTGAGACGATTAGGGTTTATAATCACTCATTTACTTTGGGTTAAC
>JARHVA010001790.1:2390000-2480000 GCA_037957365.1 Torreya grandis
AATTAATGGGGGTTGATCTTATAGACAACCCATTCTCACCACAACTAGCTTTTAACTAGACTTCAGACTGATTTCTACCAAACATTGTAAATTAAGTCTAAGAATCATTAGCCATCCCAATTTCATATGTGCATCATTCATTAAAGATCATAATCATGGTGAGGCATCCCTATTTAGGGTATTTTATTATATGAAAAAATAACCTTTCATGAATTCATACTCAGTCACCTTGTGACCTAATAACTAGTTGTTTGGCCTATGGACCCCTTAAGTGAGGCACTTGAACAATTTCTAAAAGAGATAAAATGATAATCAAAATGAATCAAATAATTAAAATAAATTAAATACTTAGCTAAATTATCCATTTGAAATTAATGAATATCTAAAAATAGAAATTCAAAAACTCAAAATATCAAGCTTCTTCATCATTTCCTTTATGAGTTATCAAACTCTCACAAATATCTAAAAATATCTAATTTGAGAGCCATGACTATTAATTAAAAATCATAATTACATGTACCCTCCTTAACTCAACTAGAGTTAACTTTAACTCATATAGGGTTAGTTTGAACTCATTCCATGCTTAAATCCTAACCTTACTCAACTTGGGTGAGAGTTAACTTTGGAGGCTATAAATACAAGGCCTTACCTATTGATTTCCAAGATTTTTTAATGCAATGTTATTATGACAAAATAACTCCAAGAAACTCTTTTGGTGTAAAGTTATTATGCTTAAATAGATGCAAGAAAATTTTCTAGTAGTGGTTCATGCTAATTTCACAAGCTAAGCCAAGCCAAGCTAAGCCAACCAACATTACCAAGGTGCTAAGGAGAGGTGAAGTAATGAAACTTCATTGATAAAGATTTCTTGAGCATATAGCTAAGCAAACCAATTTAACAAGCCATTTTGGAACTATAAGGAAGGTAAAATGATGATTTCTTTTATTTTATAGTTGTGTTTTCATTGTATGCTTGTTACTTATGCTCTCCCTAGTGTATAGGCTAGAGGTGTTAGTGTTTTATATGTTTATTTTCTTGACTAACACTATACTAATCTCCCCTCTATGGATTCCTTGTTCACATGATGACACACCCAGTGGGACCACACAACCCATAAACATGAATGGAGTATCTTGGGAGCTTTTAAGATTCAATAATATTTCATTATAGAGCTTATTTTCTTGATTTATTGCTAACTTTTCTATGTTTTTACTTGTGATTGTGGATTTGTAAATTTATGACTTCTTAACTTTGAATTTGGTGAGGTAAACTATTAAATCATGGGCTAAATATATGAATTTGTCTTAGAAAACTATGAAATCACTCTAGTTTAGCCTCAGCTCTACAAAACTATGAAATTAGGCTCATAAATAGTGAAATCAATGAGCAAAATGTGAAATCATCCTACCAAAAAGGGGTCATTTTCATTATTTTTTGGGTAACTACAAAATTGTTTCAAATTAGCAAATTTTTTAATTTTATTGGCGAAATTGTTATTTTTAGTATAAAAATCCTCTTTAAAGGGAGTAAAATTGGATTTTAAGGTTGCGAATTTATTCTACTTAGCTATGAATTTGTCTTGTGCAACAACAAAATCATTTTTGCTAATAGTGAAACCATTGTAAAATTATGAAATTATCCTTGTGTATTTTTGTGTTTTGTTGCAGGTTTCCCAAAATCATGAAATTGTTGCCTAAACTATGAAATTATTCTCAGAAGCGCAAAATTATTGGCCTGAATTATGAATTTGTCTACCTGAGTAGTAAAATCATCAAAAACTAAGTTTCAAAATCATTTAAAACCCATAAAATTGCTCACTGTGAGTTTTTAAGCATTATGTTTTGATCATGTTTTTATGATAGAACAATTTTTAAAAATATTATGTGTATAAATATGCCCTAGTCAAATCTCATCATGTGTCACATAAGTTTAAAATGGGATGGTGCTTTGGAGATAGAACATGATAACACACAACACTGATGATAAGTAAAGTGCAATAAGAAGCAAATATGATAAATGAAAGGACATAATTGAAAAACACATACCTTTATATTACCTTAGTGTCATAGATAAATAAGTAGATGATGATAAAAATGAAGGTTTCTAATGTAGAGTATACTAGGCGAACCTATAGAAGTTAGTGCAAAAAATAAACAAAAATAGAATTTTGTAAAATAGACATATAGTGGTTAGATTGAGATTTTAGGAAAATTTGAAAAATCAGAATTTTTAATATAAGGCTAGAATATTAAAGGCAAATAAATGACAAATGATAGGAAATAAATGACACATGATAGGAAATAAATGACAAATGATGGCAAATTAATGACAAATGATTGGCAAATAAATGACAAATGATAGGAAATAAATGACACATGATAGGAAATAAATGACAAATGATTGGAAAACATGATAAATCACATTAGAAAATATGTAAAAAATAAATGGAAAAAAAAGTAATGTAGAACATACTAAATCATGTTGGGAAGTATGTAAAACATGAATGATAAATGAAATATCAATGTAAGACATAGCTGAATAAATATATGCAAGAAATTAAAAAGTAAGCTTATGTAAGATAGGTAAAATAAAAACATAAAAAAAAATGAAAGAATGTTGAGTGAAATGTAAGTCAAGATGTAAGACAAACATGAAGAAGGCATACATCAAGAGAAACATGTAATAATGGCAAAAGGGGTGCATACTCAACTATCCACAACAAAAAGGTAGTATAATAATGATAAATGAAATAAAAGAGTGATCCATAGTTACTCAAACATGTTATTTTGCATCTAAAGATAGATAAAGCCTAAAACAAAGTAGTGCTAGCATGTTTTTAAGATATGAATAAAAAGGAATTAAAGAAGAGGGAAAATAGAGTTGGAATCATAATTTATTTATCAAGTGGGGAAATGAAATGGGTGGAGGGGATAATGAAGGAAAAACCAAGGTAGAGAGAACTCTTTATCGAAGTCAAGACACTCAAATTAATTTTTTCAAAATAAGAGGAATTTTGACCTTAAGAATTATGAAGAACTTATCTTAATGACACAAGTCTTAGGTAAAAAAATGGAGTATATAGATCATCCTATGAAGGCTATATGTAGGAAAAGTAAAATAGACCTACCTCCCCATGACATGTTCCCCGCTCTTCATGACCCCTTACAGAGCCATTAGTCTACTATGAATATTAGGTACTTTCATGAGAAAGTAGGTAGCACCATAGATTTGTTTTTGAAATCCCCTATTCAAATTTACTAGCTTACCACACCCCAAAGGACTTTGGCTCTATGTGAAGTTGACTATGGAGTTTGAGCTTCGATTGGAGATAGGAGATGTGCTTGTAATCACATTTTTTGGTGTGAATTTGAATTTTGAAAATTATATGTTGCCTTTTAGATATCATTTCCTTTTGTTTTAAATTATTTGCATTTTTACTTTTTTGATGTATTTTTTAAGATTCCTCCTCTATGCAGATTTGAAAAACCAAACATGGATGCTAAAGATGACTTTAATTTGAAAACATGGGACAAGGTTTCTAAGAGAGAGAACTTCAAAGAGAATGGGGTCTAAGATTCTCATACATCTAGGTGAAAAAATAATGTTATTTTAAATTCAACCTTGTTTTATCCAATGTGGAGATGAAAGAAAGGGGAAATCAAGAGGAATGACACATGAAAAAATTTGAATTGCTTCAAAATCGAAAAAATGTGATAAAGGGGAAAAAGGGATACAATGACAATAAAGTGTGATTCCTTATCATAATAATGAGTGAAATGGAGGAAAATATGCTAACATAGATTATTTGCAAATTCCATCTAGTAGAAGAAGCAAAAACAAATGTCTAATAACAAGGATCACAAAGAACATGAAAAAAATGGTAATTTTATGAGGGCTAGGTTTTATCCAAGGTCTTACCTTGTAAATGCATAAAAGAGAAACCCAAGGGGTGACAAAAAGAATCATGTGAAATAAATAAAAGGAGGTAAGAAAAAAGATGGTGGTTTTATGAGGGATGTCAATTCCTATCCACAATCTTACAAAGAAACTCACAAAATAAAAACCTAAGGGGTGTCAAAAAGATAAAATGCAAGAAGATAAAGAAGACTATGGTACATCAAGAGGTAAATGCTAAATAAAGGGGAAAAAATGATCATAAATCTAATAAGGCAAATAAATACATAAAAAATACAAATAATAAAAGAGATATATAAGGACAAAAATGAAAAAAAATGCCAAATGTGATGTATAAGAAAGCCAAAATAACATAAGGGAAAATGATAATGCTTAGGAAAGTGAAACTAAAAGAATAAAGATGCACAAAAATAAAGAAACATGAGGTAAAAAAAACAAGTAAAATATATGTTAACGTCTACATCAAATATGAACATGTGACATTCAAGGCTATAAGTCTTAGAATGTTTCTTGAAGTTGGATGTGTTTGTTATTATGCATTGGAGAGGAAGAGTGGGCATTGAAAGATGCTCCAAAGGGTAATTGGATTTAGGTATGGGCATATTAAGATGCCCCAAAGTTTGAATGGATATATGGATGGGCATTACAAGATTCCCCAAAGTCTAAAGGGACATGTAGATGGGCATCACAAGATGCCCCAACATGTGAGTTGGAGTGAGGTGATATTGAGCCATTAGAATGATTTGCATTAGGTTGGTAGGTGCATTTGGAAATAGGTAAATGTGTTGGTTTGTTATATTTTAAGGAGGTTGAATGTGACATATGATGTTTAGGAGAGGTATGAGGAGCTAAAGGAGGTAAAAGAGGACCATGGATGATATGCTTTGGAGTAGGCATTTAAAATAGGTACTCTTTTGGTTCATGTGACCAAAGAGGTGGAGGTTTAATCTATGAAACAATATTTTTAAATTTGTTCATGTTAGTTATCCTTTCCTTATTGGTGTAGGAAGAAGGATCAAATTGTGGTTTGAAAAAAATTAGTGAATGAGGTTTGTTCATTAGATAGGTGATGTTGATGTGATTCTAGTTCTTGAGATTGATTTTAAGAATCTTAAAGATAATTTTGATAATTTTATTTAGTGAGAGTATTAAGATTGAAATGTGGACCAAAAAAGAAAGAAATAAGAAATTGGTGAAGATAATGACAAGACTCATGAGAATGACCTACACTAGCATGCCACCAATAAAATTTATCTAAATTATACCATTTTGGAGGAGATTTGGAAGGATCAAAGTTCATGGTTTAGAGGGTGGAAATTTCATCATAAGTTATTCTAGATTAAAGGGAGGGTGGGTTGGGTTAAAATTTGTTGAAATGGATGCTCCATGTTGAGGTTGGGGAGACTTGGATGAATCAATGGTATGAGAAAAAGATTAGAAAGATGATTTAGTAGATGTTTGAGGTGTTTCAAATTGAGTCATAAGAAAGTCTTGCCTTTTTTCTTGGTCTAAGGCTTCTTCTAAAGTTTTAGGTGAAAATATTCTATCTTTATATTAAAGAGGAGGTTTAAGAGTAGTGAAAAATCATTTTAAAAGAGTGTCATCATTCATGTTATGATCCACTTTATGAGCAAGATACTTCCATCGTTTGATGAAAGTATGAGCTGATTCATTAGGAATTTGCTTGGCATTGATAAAATGGATAAGGTAATTTTTAGGAAGTTCATCACATTGGAAATACTTCACTAGATCATTGACTAAATCCTCTAGTTGTGAGATGGAATGTCTAGGAAGCTCGTTGTACCATTTAAATGCATCACCAACAAAGGTTTTAGCTAAGATCTTGGTGTTAGCAAAGGTGTTAGTTTGGACCCATTCCTTATATATATTACCAAAACACTTAAGAAAGATAATAGGGTCCTTATTCCCATTATATGTGATAGTTAGAGAAAATTTTCCAATATCTATAGATGCAATAATGGGGATAAAGGCTCATTTTGAAGATGTTGAAGCATTTTGTTATTCATTAAAGGTTGAGGGATGATATTCCCATTCACATATATAAAAGGAGGAGGGGAAAAATTTCGATTTGGTTGAGACATGATGACTTGAGGTGGTTGACTAATCATGTTGCATGCTCATCATTTGAGATTGATTGGAAGTTTGCATGATGTTCATTTGTTGAATGACTTGGGAAAGAAGTTGAGTTGTATCAATAGGTGGGTTTGAAGGTGGGGTATTAGTGTTGATAAGAGGAGGATTGTTAGTTTTGGTTGGAGGAAGATTATTTTTAGGTGGAGTATTACCAAAATTGGTATTAGTTGTCTTAAGTGTGGTAGAAGAAGGAAGCTTAGTCAAGCCACCATTCTTGCTAGGAGTGTAAATAGTATTATCATCAAGGTTATTAAATATTTGAGAACCATATAGATTATCAATTTGATTGGTATGATGTGAAAAAATATTCCCAACATTTGTATTTGGAAGAGGATTATGATGAAGGATCTCAACTACATTGTATTGTGTAATGAGTGGTTTTAGTTTAGAAGGGGAAGGAAGAAATTGGATAGTTTCATCAGAGGTAATGAAATAAGCAAGGTTACTATCCAAGTCCTTAATAATATAATGTTATATAATAAGAAAAGGCTTAGAGTATGTCATCATGATGGAATAAGACTAGATAACCACACAAGGATCATAAGAAGTGATAGAAAATAGTACTAGGTTGACCTAGTCGACCTAGTGCAAAAATAATGACTATAAAAATGTATAGGGTCGACCAAGTTGATCTAGTATAGTGTAAAAAGACTAAAAAAAGGAAAAAATATGATAAAAATAGTGATAGGTTTAATAGGTTAACCTATTACAATGCACAGGGGCTGAAAAAGATATTAGGTTGATAGGGTTGACCTAGTACAATAGATAGGGGCTGATTTATTGTTTTGCCTATATCTTTAGTTCTAATTATCCATTTTACAAACCATAAAATGCATTGGATTCATGATGATGTAGGGAATATGATAAAGTTGATATAAATTTATGAAATAACACATAACTAGGTCAACTAGGTCAGCTTAGTTGACTATGTCAAAGTAGTTTTAAAGATTGCAAACTGTGAAAGGAAAGTATAGAAATAGAAAGATACAGGTAAGTAAAAACTCACCTAAGTAGTTAAAAAATGGAAATGAATAATATTATTGATCAATAAACTTTTAAATAACTATAAAAACCTACAAATTGGGTCTAGTTAGTTGATCAAGCTATATAAGAACCTACTGAAAAAGTGTTAAAAATACACTAGGTTGACCTAGTAGGTTGAACTAGAAGTTTGAAAATGTACTAGGTCAACCTAATTGACCTAGTAGTTTTGAAACCTTAAAATGTACACATAAAAATAAATATTTGGGTTGATAGAATTGATCTAGTAGGTCAAAATATATGATAAAAATGATGATAAAAATAATGAAATAAAAGTGAACAAATCCAACAAGGGTTTGATTTACATCAGGTTCACCTAAATGTATACAATCAAAATTTCATGATGTGAATGAATTAATCTTGGATCAGATAAGATAGAGCACACCTACACTTTTGATTAGGGATACACTTATTAAGCGGGAGTGTGACCAATATGGGGATCTTCTAGACGCGATTAGGGGATGACTTGTATCAATTGTAATAACACATCATGTTAAGAAGGGTTTCCAAGCCTACTTTATAACATAATCACAAAACAACCCTAAAATATTCCTATGTTTGATGTTCACTTATGTAATAAACAAGAAATTAAACTATTCTAATAACAAGAAAAGTAAACTAATCTAGTGCACACCAAAGCTTGTGGCACAAAGTGGGGGGTTAGAACAAAACAAATAAACAAAAACTAAACTAAACATGCATAGGTTGTATGCAAAATCCTAATACATGGAAGATAAAAATGCATACTTCATTATCTATCTACTCTTAAAAAGGAGAAAAAAAGTTAGGAATACTTACCTTTGAAGATGAACTTGTCGAGTCTTAACCTCTCTGTTGGCCAAGGTGCTTCACAAGAGATTGTTTTGTCTTTTAAGGCTAACCAAGATAAATCAGATCTAGGCTACATGAACTACCTAAGCATCCAAAATCATTCTCCATAAGACAAGATCAGAGCTCCAAAATAAAGTATTGAACCCTAAAACTTTATTCCTCAAGTAGAATGGTCAATAAGTAGATGTTTATTAGTACTTCTTTGATTAATTATTTGCTCTCTTTCAACTCTTATGAAATGGTGTTAAATGACCTTGTATATATAGTAGTAACTTGCCTAAAAACCATTTGAACATGTTGGCTATACTAGGTCAATCGGGTTGATGTAGTACATTCTTGGGCTAATGCTTAAAGTCTGTGCTAGGTCAGTCGAGATGTAAATAAGTCAAAATAGCTAAAGTGTCCCTAGAATACACTAGGTCAACCATGTTGACCTAGAGTATTAAACAAGTAAAAATGTTAATAAGGCAAGAACTAAAGAAATAAAGCATGATAATGACTATAACGGATAGGAAAGATAGAAATAAGCTTAGGGTTCATGGTTTTAGGGAGCTAGTGTGTAGATAACAAGTGGCAAAAGAAATAATAATCTTAAAAAGCATCGATAGTTTTCCCACCCCTTTCTTGGTGCACCCCTTAAGGTATGAACTCAGAGAGATTGATAGTTCATAGGTTCCTACAAGATATGAAGTGTTAGTAATTAATAAAATTTTGAAAATATTATGTGAATACATGTGTCACTTGTTTGAAAATGGCATCGTTACACTTCCCATTTCATTCTAAGTCTTGTGCCTTAGAGTTTTTGAAACAAACCATTTGTCATAACTTTAGATAAAGATATCATCATTACACTACTTGCATTATTTTAAATACTTTTTACCTTGTATCTAATTTTAATTTCAAAACCACATGTGCCTTCTTGGTCTATGCCTAGTATCATTATGCCATCCATTTTGGTCTAGCTTTATGTCTATTTAAAGCACCAAGACTTATAAATCAAGTTTGAAATTTATCTTGATAAGTTTAGATTCAAACACTAATTGGTGTATGCCTATGCCTCACATAATTTTGGTTTATACATTTATCTCTCACTTTTGGGTTGTGCAACTTAGACTAATTTCTTGCTCAATTTTAAAGACTATTTTTGTGCCTAGATTTGGGAAGCGGTATATCTTTTGTGTGCCTAAGGTCTAATGCATTTTTTCAAAGGTCAATTTCATGTTTAAATTTGAATGCCTAGTTTGAATCCAAGTGTTTCAAATTGTTAGATTAAGTATCTTGTTTTTTATACCTAGTTATGCGAATTCTATCTTTTATGTCATCTTTCTAAAAGACCTAGAAATTCCCATTTGTTTTTAGACCTAGTGTTGTGCCAAGTCTAGCTTTTTTGTTATGTTTCCAAAATACCTAGCAACTTACATTTAATTTTTAGACCTAGTATGTTTTCAAAGTATAGATTTTGTGTCATGTTTCCAAAATTCATAGCATTTTACATTTTGTATTATACCTAGTTGTTTTGATCCTATATTTATGCCTTGTTCCCAAAGACCTAGCAACCTTTTTTGTTTCTTTTTTAGACCTCGATTATAATTATTTGAAACATTTCTTCATTGAGTTTGGAATTCAAAGTTATCCATTCAATTAACCATTTGTGTAAGACATTTGACATTAGATCATTTTAGACCAAGTTTGTCGTTACCTACTTTTGGAAAAATAACTCCATTCTTAGACCAAGTTTTACCAAGTTTAGAACATTTGTCTTTTAGACCTTGTTTTTTAGAGTTTATATAACTATAGACCTTCTTCACATAATGTTGGTCATCAATTTGGATATGTCTCATTACACTCGTAGTGGAGCCATGTATAATCTAGGTTATGATAACATGGTCATGCATGATAAATTTGTTCAAGACCCTTATGGTGAAGATGTAGTATATGAGACAGATCCCTATCCTCCTTACATTGTTCAATCTATGGAACAAATTCAAGATATATTATCCCATTATTTGGTTAACACACTTCTATATTTGGAGTAACACAAATATTAAACCACACAACATCTCACTAGCATACCATCGATTGTATAATAAGCTCAATAATAACCATATTACATTACTATGCCATTGACATATGATATTTATTTGTTTGATCATCACTTACTTGAAAACAAGGATGAAGTTTTAGTTAGAATTATGGAGGTAGGGGTCACATTTCCAATAGACTTCCCCCATGAAAATTTACCTAGTCTAGTAATAGTACTTCTAAACATGCCTTATACCCAAACCATTGAATAGGCCTTTACTAACTATCCTCCAACACTCATGTCGATGTCATATCAAGTCCCAAACATGCTTGTAAAATGAAAGGGCCTCATAAAGGACCACTGTATATATAAAATAAGTGTATCAAACCTATTTGAATCTAGCATGCAATTTTAATGCCATGGCCATGTTAAATTCTCCACTCATAGAGCTATCTCCTTCAATAAGAGTGTTAATTCAGTTGAAAGGTCAAGATGAGTTAGGTATAGATCCATTTATGAAAATCACTTTAGTTGATGACATGTAGAATGTCCCCTCTATTGAAAAGGTGACTATCTACATAGAATAAAATGCCAAACACGATGGATAACACACAAGTGTCTTCTAATCCAAGCCAAAGTAGTTTAATTACACCAATAAATAGTTTGCAACAACAAGTACCTTTAGTTAATACCATGAGTGGTGTAAAATAATAGGGGGTAGGACCTCTTACATCTAAACCATAATAGGCTACTTCTAATCCTGAACTAGTTGCTTCTTCAAGAATGCAACCAAAGGGATTAAGTAATCAAGTGTCGACTAGTTCTTTGCCTCAACAAAAAGTGATGAATGGTATCCCACCTCAGTAAGTGATGAATAATATTTCATAAAAATAGGTATAATCTAATATACCACCAAAATAGATGTATAACACTATGCCACCTCAATAGGGGTGACAAATGTTCTACCTTAATAGGTAATGACAAACGTAACTCTATAGTCATAGACCAATATACCTTTATAATAATGAACATTATCTAATAAAAAATGTGTCTATTGGTCAAAGACAAATGTCAAACACCCTACAAGCATATAGTCACAACAAGTGTTTGTAAAACCAATAGATGCCATTATCCAACAAATACCAATTAGGTAATAATTGCCTTTTACTCAACACATGCCATAGATCCAAAGACAGGGCCTTAGTCTATAACAAGTTCCCCTTATTCAACTAGGTTTGACTAGTCAGTAGCAAGTCCTTACTCAACCTTAATAGGTACAATATTTCATCCAAATCCATATCCTTCCTTCACAACCCTAATTACCTCAAAACCAAGGCTATATACTAAATCCAAACTAGAATATATCATAATAACACGTGCAATTTCAACAACCACATATCAATCTATAGATGCATATTCCTAGTCAATTCACCCATGAAACCAACAATCCATAACAAAACATACATAAATTATACCTAGGTTAAGGTAATCCACCTTTGACCACCCAGCCACCACCTCAGCCAAATATATCATCCAATTTCTTGGCCTAAGAACTATAAAAAATGAAGGATGTGATTGTCGCCATTCAAGCAAGGAAGTAGACCAAGAAATTCAAGTTAGATGAGGTGTGTTCATACCCATTCAACATGGAGTATCTCTATA
Organism: Torreya grandis; assembly: GCA_037957365.1. Taxonomy (NCBI): domain Eukaryota; kingdom Viridiplantae; phylum Streptophyta; class Pinopsida; order Cupressales; family Taxaceae; genus Torreya; species Torreya grandis. The sequence goes on from JARHVA010001790.1 coordinate 2,401,627, forward strand.
TTCCATTTCCTCTAGGTTATGAATGACTAAAATTTGATAAATACAAGGGTAAAAGAGACCATAAGACCCATTTTATTAAGTTATTTGTCACTTTTTAACCAATGTCTTATAGTGACATTTACCTCCTTTTATTTCATCAAAGTCTAGCAGGATAGGCTTTGAAGTGGTTCCTAAAATTACCAAAGAATTCTATATCTTATTTTGATGACCTTTTAGACAAATTTGTGTAACATTTATCGTATAATCTTAAACATGATATTTCATTAATATATTTGACTCAGGCCAAGTAGAAAGCTAGTGAGAGCTTTCAAAGTGATCTAAAAAGATGGATATCACTTGCTAGTTGTTCTACCCATAGTTTACCAAATAAACATTGGCCACTATGTTTACTAAAAATTTTTCACAGTGAGATACCCTATCATCTAGAGCTTCAGTGTGCACATACCTTCAAAAATATCACAAACAAAGGTTTATAGATTGAAAAATCCCTTATTAAACAATGGATTATCAAGTTAACATCCTTGAACCAAAACCAAGGCGCAAGCCTAATTTAGAACCCTAACCAAGTACATGTAAAAGCATCTTCACCAACCTAGGCTAGTAACTATGAGAAATCTAAGCAATAAAATCATAATAATAATGTTGTTGGAAATGGATTAACTATGTCATGCCATGTCCAAATGGTACAAACACCATCTACTCAACCCACACTAAAAATGTAGTTTACTCCTCATCAATAAGCTATTAAATAAGCACAACTAATGCAACAACCTAGACCAGCCCCATAAATACAACAACCACCACCTTTGTAAACCCATCCTCCAAGAATAAGACCCAATCTTCGAGTATATAATAACTTTGGTAAACTTATCGAAGTAGTGTTTTGCAAGTTAGTCACAACTAATATGATTAGTTGGCCAATTTTGAAGCACTATCCTAAGAGTATTTTGTATTTGGATTGGTACGAAGAGCATGAGTTATATGAATACCATTGTGTTCATGGATAAAATATACACCATTGTGTGTAGTTGAAGCACCTCATTGATAATATGCTAGAAAATGGGGAGATTACATTGGATAATAAAGCCTCTACATCCAATTAGAACTTGGGTATCTATCAAAACCCTTTTCCACAACATAATAATAATAACCAACAACAACAAGAATAAAGACTAGAACAATAATAGTATAAAAAACTATTATGACAATAACAGTAATATCAGTAATAATAACAACATCAAATAAATGGGAAGAACCAAGGCTAGAATGATTCTAACAACCAACAAACTTACCATGTAGTTGCACATGACTATAATGAAGTTATAGTTCATATTGTGGGAGGTTATGTTTCAACCATCAACATAATTCTAGACCAAGTACTAATAGACCAGGACTATTGCCAAATAATTTCAATCAACCCACCTATGCCCTGAATCCTTCCTTGACCTAGGACCACAACCAAGTATAATAATAACCATAGATTACTATTTTAAGACCTCATAACTATAAATCATTAGTGCCCCATGACCACAACCAAGTGCATCAAAAATCAAGAATTATCTTATCTGACCCATCTCTATCATCATTAAGTTACAATAGTCCTGTACCTAATCTTGATTGTGTAATCATAACTTGGTGGTCTAAGATTACCATTCCAAGCCCACAAGTTCCTACCAATGATCTAATATAACCTACTACACTAGCTAGGAATAATCCATATACCACTATTAATGAAAATCCATATGATATTGTGGACCAACTTCAAAATACACCCACACAAATCTCCATTCTAGATTTATTGCATACATCTACTATCCACAAGAACATCTTAACATAATTTCTAGGCCAATCACAAGTTCCAAATGACATAACTTGAGACAAATTCTAATATTTGGTTAGACATCTATCCCAAAACCAATATTTGACCTTCAACCAAAGTGATATGTCATCCCTTGGCCCTCTCCATAACAATCCTCTATACATTGAAGTTGTCATCGCATAGTATAAAGTTAAATGTGGTCCTCATATATAATAGATAAAGCCTGAATATTGTGTCTCTAAAGCTCATCAAGCATCTCAAATATACAAAAATCAATCTATAGCTATAAAAAATCACTATCAAAGCCTATGAAAATGAAGAATAGGAATCACAAAGCACCATAAGCTTTCTAGTTATCATTGGGCCCTCGACCCATGATACACTTGGTCATGTGTTATACCTCGACCTATCTTATAGTTTATTCTTGGGTAGACTTTGGATACATGAAATTCATGTAATCCCTTTGGCATTACACCAATGTCTCAAGTTCTCACACTCAAGCATGGAGGTCACCATCATTAGATATTTATAACCCTATAAACATTATAAATATTTAGAGGTAGAGTATCAAATTTATAACTACCACTTTGGCCTAGATCTAGTTTCCAAAAAGGACAATGATAAAGAAATGCCTATCTAATTACTAGAGGCCAATTGTATAGACCTAGATAGCCTTGACTCATTTTCACATATGCCTCCTATTTAAATGTCTAATCATTTTACCATCTTAACCAATGGTCTAGGAGAGTATTTGACCCATGACACATTTCACATTTCCAAGCTTCCATAGAACCTGACATCTTATGGAAGACCTAAATATAGGCCACCCTGCATGGAATGTCAATGAAAAGGAAAAGGTAAACTTCATAGTCCAGCTCCTATCATTATCATAGTAGCCATTTGACAAGAAGAGGACCCACTTTCCAATCATGAATCATGGTTGTAAAATGAAAAGTTAAATGATTACTACAAAAATACAAAATATACCATCCCTAAAAGGATCATGGAGAAATATGCCTATGGACGTGGAGGCCTCAGGCCAAATCAATAGGGAACTCTGGAACTAATTTCTACAAATTAGTACAAAGGAACTTATGGTCTTGGATTCAAACCACTTGGGGGTGACCCCACGTATCTTATTCATGTTCCAATGCTGACATCTAATGGTGATGATGACGACAAAAAATTAGAGTCCAATCATAGAATTTATGAAGACCTTGCCAATACCAACATATTTGACCCACACATAATTTTTACCTTTACCCCAATAATTTGAAATAACTCATTTCCTCTTTATCACCCTCAACTTATAGATTGAGACCAACAAGAATCCACAATGTCTATATATGAGTTTTATCATGATGAGACCTTTTGAGATTTTTTAGGCCTAAGATACAATGTTTCATTGGGAGACCGAACATAAGGGTTATCTATCAAATTGGATCTTATAGCTTATTTTGGAGAATGGGGAAATACCCTTAGCTAAAAAAAAAAGAATAAAACATTAAGGTCCCAAAGTGAAAACCTCTTTAAGGCACTTTTGGACCAGGGTAAAAGTAAAGAGAAAGGATAGTCTTTTGGTGAAAACCTATTTTAGGCACCATTAGATGGGGGTGTTCACCTTTTCTTGACTAAAACTTAGAAGACCACCAATGATGAACTTACTTTTTGGTCTGAGTTCAGTTTTGTAGAACAACATGACTTTGATCAAATTGCCTAGGAATTTCCTATAGTATTTGTGACATGGCCATAATTGCCATTAGGAGATTCAAATTCATCTTTTTAAAGAGATATTGAAGACCTAGTCCAACTAGAGGACTTTTTAGTTATAGGTCAATCCATATCATTACCAACCATTCTAGAAGATGGATTGGCTCTACTACTAGAAGATGCTATAGAAGTCAACATCGAGACTCCAGATGAGTCAAAGTGGATCAAATTAGGTGTGTTCATCACTAAGGAAGAGCATGGAGTTTTTACAACCTTTTTGAGGGAATTTGTTGATATATTTGCTTGGGCCTTTCAGACATGCTAGGTTTGGACCCTACCTTGCTTGTACACCACCTTGTTGTATATCTTGATGTCAAACCTGTGAAGTAGAAAATGTGCAAGATACATCCTCATATTGATGTACTAGTAAATAAAAATTTGGAAAAAATCTTAGAAACAAGATGCATCTGATCCATTAAATATTCAGAGTGGATCTTAAATGTTGTGCATGTTAGTAATACAACAAAAAGAATCAAAATCTACACTAATTTTAGAGATATAAGGCATACACTAAGGATGATATTCCTCTACTGAATATTGACATGATAGTTGACTCCATAGTGGGGTATGAAATGTTTTGACTTATAAATTGATTTTCAGGGTATAATGAGATCCAAATTGTGTCAAAAGACTAACACAAGACAACATTCACCACTCCTTAAGGAATGTGTTCTTATTATGTTATGCCATTTGGCCTTAAAAACGCTGAGGCCACATACCAAAGAGCCATGACCATCATATTTCATGATATGATGTAAAACATTATTAAAGACTATGTTAATGACATATTGGGTAAATCAAAGACCCGTGTTGATCATCCAACTGCACTATGAAAAATATTTGAGAGGCTTCATGAATACAAGGTTAGTGTTGACAAAATTTGACCCTGTAGGTCAAATTAGGACCCCTATAGGTAAAAAATTGATTTTTAGGTGTTTGGGGGTCTAATATATTATGTATAAAGGTGTATTATAGGTATTAGTGTGATTTCATGTTATATTGGCCTTGGTCATTAGTCATTTTAGTTCTTTTATCATTTTGAGTCATTTTGATGTTAAAAAAGGGGCATTTAATGACTTATACAATCTCCTTGGGAAATTTGAAGGTTATAAAAGGTGATGTCACATCGCATGTGTCCTAATTTGTCTTAATAAACTATTAGTAACTGAAAGTGGTAGGTTATTTAAAATAAAGGGTAATTTTATTAGGAAAAGAGAAGAGTTTGGCACTTCTACAACCCATGGGGAATTATTCCACATGGAAGAAGGTTATAATATGAATCTTCATCTTCCTCAAGTTAATTTACATGCTTGATATGCTATATAATTTCCATTTTTGATCTAAAACCATTATACTCCTTTTTTACACTTCTAAACACACAAAACTAGTCTTTAGGTTTGTGCTTCGTATGGATAGTTGAAGAACTTTCAATTAAAACACATTTGGGAGGTGAAATTAAACTTATATATATTAATTTTTATAAAAATATTTCAAATAATGGTGTCTTGTGATTTATGAACCATCCTCATGAAGTTGACTATGCTTTTTTGCATGCTAATCTGTGCACATTGTAGGTTTTGATCTTGATTGGATGATTCCATAAAATTTAGTTTCTAAGGTTGGTTAAAAATAATTTTTAATTCCCCCTATATTTCTATCCATGTTTATTTTATAATTTCAAAGTGTTTTGATGGGTTAAGTATCTCAGATTGCAAGTGAAGATAATTTTCTATGTAATAGGCAAGTTTCCACCATTTTTAAGATTATCAAGCTTTGGTAGTGATTATAAGGGGTGGAAATAAGTTCATTACCATTTATTAAATGTCCTATTCATCCAATCCTCTTTAAATATTCATTTTACAAAGAAATATTCATAGTTTGCAATCATATGCAAGAAACACAGTCACATTGACATGCACAATCAACTTTTTGCTTGTTCTTGACTGAAACCATGATGTTTGAGGAGTGTCACATTGAAATGGAGTGAGAAATACTATTTAAAGTTATTAAATATAATGGTGTTTCATTTAAAACACCATAAGGAGAGATAAATCAACTTAAAGGGCAAATGTATATCCACTGTCTAACTTAGCCTAACTGCCTGTACATGACATGCCTACCTACAAGTGTCTTCATGATCCACCAAGCATGTTTAAGAGGATATTTTGAAATAAGAAGGGTTTTGGTAGTGACTAAAGGATTTTGGGAATTTTTGGAAAATCTCAAAACTCTTTTAAACCTCAAAAAACCATATCTTCTACCTAAACTCACATTGCTACTTGTGTATGCAAATAACTACCTACAGTTGGCCTTGACAGAGATTTGAAGTGTTATATGAAGATGTTAAAATAGGTGATAAAACCATTATTGATGATTATAATGCATTGAGAAAACCATGGAAGACCTATTTTGAGATATTAGATTTCTATGAGAGTTGGAAACCACCTTCCAAAGGTCTAATGATAGAATTTAGGCCCTTTTTCCCCAAAATAGGAAAATAGAGGCCTAAGGCCTTTTGGTGAAATGCATATAATAAGGTTATAGGGGTTTTTGATGCATAAAATGTAATTATATTGTATATTATACATGGAATAAAGGCTATGCAAATTTTGGGAGGTAGATGACAAATGGAGAGTGGTCATTGGAGGGCGTAAAAAATCACTTTTATACACTAAACCGAGGTAGTGTTCACCTACAAGTTTGAACTCAAAGAGACCTTCTTCCACCCAAAAATGTAAAACTAGACCATGCCAACAAGTGAATAGTTATAAATAGTGAAAATGGCATTCATGATCAAAATAATCATTGGTATAAGTGGATATGAACTATTCAAGGGCCTAATCTATACCTACATGTGTCTATTTCTTTAACTATGCACCTATAGCCAGGGGTCAAAATCCATATCACCATTTGAAGTGGACTTAAGCATGAGATATAACATTGGGAAAATGGAAGATGACTTAAAAATATATAAAAGGTCCTGTAAGGAGCATGATACATATTTTAAGATGAAATTACACCTACAGGTTTCCATTTGTATCAGTATAGTCCATTATAAGTGACTGTATAAGGCAATGAATAAAAAGGTGATGGTTATTAGTGTTGATGTAGCCCAAAAATGAAAGGAATGGTACAAAATAATATCAAATAACATTAAGGGATTAAAAGGAGTTCATCCAAGGTTTTTTAAAGCCCATGCAGGTAGTGAACACCTACAGGCAGGGAGACACCTACAAGCAAGGTTAACTTACCAGTCAGGCCTAACTAAGGAAAGGTTTCAAGGTGAAAGAATATATTATAATGGTTTAATATCATTTTTAACTTAATTATTATGGTGTAAATAACCTTATTATACCTTCATAATGAATAAAATTGAAAGGAAAGACCCTTCCTAGTGCAAAACACAGTCCATAACAAGAAACATTACACACAAACACTCTTCTAACATTATACCTTAGTTTTAATGATTTTGGAAGGTCATAGGAGATTAAAAAGGTATAAATATTTGTAGGAAAGATCATAAAACATATATAAAATCCTATAATGATAAAGATTGTCTAAGGAAATAGGGGAGTGGCCTCTATTTTGTCTCAGACAGATGACACTCCCTTGTGCATAACACTTGCATTTTGGAGAAGATGGGTGAGAAAAAATGAACCAAAAGCTAAAATAAACTTGTAGGAAATTTTTTATAGTTTTTAAAAATTTAGGTAAATATGTTAGAACATGCAAAAAAGGATGGAATTCAATAGGGTACCCTATACTCTTAAGGTTTAGGCAGGGTTAGACCTAAAGACCAAATAAGAGACCAATGCCACTTCTAGCCATAATAATAATTTATAAATTATTGGATAATGTTTATGGGATGATAATATATGTGTATAATATATTGGATTTAGGGATAACCATAAAAAAACTCATTTTGGGCTTTAGGGTACAAATAGACCCACTAAACATGTCTAGGCTTAAAATCCAAAAGGGGGGTCAACTTAAGGTATATCCTTAGATGATCACTCCAACTAATTTTGGAATTTTAATGGGGGAAAAATAGAGGTGATATATCTAGTGGAAGGTATAGAATTTTTAGGGGAATCTAATTTTGTTTTAGGACTAACATTAGGCTGATATAAATGGATAAGTAAGCTCAATAGGAGAAGTTTAGATGCTCACATGTTTTTGGAGGTTGTGTATGGGGATATAAAGAGTTAGGAGAAGTTGATAAATGTATTGAAATATTTTATAGTGGATGTTTTTGGTATATTAAATGTCCCATCCTTATGAATGAACCTTAAGAGGGTGAAACATGCCTAAACCCTCCTAAACCCTTGTTAGTGACTAGTTTGATGAAGTGGAGATGGAAAGATAATATAATGGAATATTTTTCCTAGGATGATGAATAAAAATTATATAATACTCTCTTAGGATACTCCCCATGTTTTTGGACTGTATAAAATTATATAGATAGGGTGAAAAATAGGGTACTTTTGACTATTTTGTGTGTTTTACAGGTTTCAAGAAGATTCTAAAGATGAAACAAACTTTGGGAGAAGTATTGAATTAGGATAACCCATAATTACCATTTAATTATTTATAAAAAATCCTAAGTTTTCAAACAAATAACTTCATCTCAGCTAGTCAAAACTGGCATAGTGACCAAGCTAGTGAGAAATGTGAAAACTCCAAGTGGGAGTAATTTTAAGATGTGCTTGATGCCTCAAATGAAATGGAGGTTCTTGAAAAGTGTAATTAATTCAATTTTATGTATTTTAATGGGATAATTAAGCCAAATTGTATGCCAAGTGTGCAAGGTACATGAAAGAGATTTTTTTTAGATTGTAGATGGTGATAGCTCATTTTGGGAAGGTTACAAATAACCAAGGCTATAATAAATGCATGGAGAGGCATGTGTGAAATATTTAATATTCATTCCAATAATAATACCTATCTATAATTAATTTTGGGATGTTTAAATAGGTCCAAAAAATGACGGTAATTTTTTGAACTAGAATGAGAACTTTTAGGACACTTTTCATGAGTTTCATGTAGTGTATGGTCACTTATCTATTCTAAACTTGCATGATTCATCCCATATATTCTCATGAAAAATTAAATCCTTTTATAATATTGACAAGTTTCCTTGTGACCCTTGGACTTATCTCTTCTCCTTTCTCTCTCAAGTTCTATAAGAACTAACCATTTTGGCCATTGTAACTTATGCTCCACCTAATTATGGTGAAGCCCTGCTCTTTTACATACCATTTGATCAATAAGAATACTGATTTTTACCTCTTAATGACTATTAATATTCTGTTATACTTGGATGATTAATTTTTATTAAGTGATAACTCTTTTTTCCTTAGCATGTTGTTTCATTCTTTCATCCTATTTATAGTTGGAAAGCTTTTTCTTGCAGGGCATGTGAAGTGTTCTAGGAAGTGTCAAGGTTAAGTGAGTTAGTATATTCACTAGTGCCATTAAATTCCTCTTGTATAGTCCTCCTATCCTAAACATTCATCCATATCCTCATAATGTAACATTGATGTGAGAAGATGTAGATTGAAGAAGTGTATGTTTGGTTAGTCTCTTGATTTCATGTGTAACATGTAACTGATTGGTAGTCATCAATAAATTTGGTGTATAAAATCCATTAGGATAGTTTTCTTTTAGTTTTTTCTCTCTCTCCCCCCCCCACAAAGTTTAGGTGTAGTTGTGATCTAAAGTGGTACATCAAGGTAGTTAGCCCTACCTAGAGATTCACTGCATCCTTAGGCTACCCACAAGCCTAGAGGTGTTTCAATTGTTCCAATTAGATGAGGAAAGATGAGACATCTCCTAAAGGGGTGAAAATTCAAGTGAATTTTTTTTTGGCTTGCCTAGTGGGACTCATGGTCCAAGAGGTTGAAAGATTTTTGGTGTTGTATTTTAATAATCAGCCTTTAGAGGCATCTATCCAAGCATCAATGATGACTCTAAAGATACATCAATTGGTAAAGTAACCTAGGTTTAATTTTGAAGATTTTTGATAATAAATTTCTTTGTGCTCTTGATTTAAATGAGGTTTCATGGCTAGTTTTGGTGTTGAGTATTATTTTATATAAGTTGGTGAGATATATCAAGCTTATGGCACTCCTTATTAGCCTTGATGTGATCCTTACCAGTCTTGTCATGAAGTGTACCAAATTAAACATGAAGTTAGCCCATTCATGAAGTGTATCAATAATATAAATAGCCTTCTTAATATCTTTCTCCTTTTAGTCAACTTATCCACTTCTCAAGTCAATCCATTTCCACCTTCAAGCAAACACTTTTAGGCTATGAGAAGTACATGTTAGATATTGACACACAAAGGGGATATGGTTTAGATATTCCTATCCATTTCATTTATAAGGTGATAGATGCATTATAGTTGGTAAAAATAGAGTGGGTACCTATTGAGAGAGCTAATTGGAAAAGGCTCACAAATGAGATGCTAGATGTGAGTGGCCTTATTTCATCCTTAAAGGATAGGCTAAGAATTCATGAAAGGCCACGTCACCAAACCTATCAGTATTCATATCCACTTCCCCAATAGTGATATAGTCCTAATTAGCTCCTAATCATGAGCCTAATCAAGATTTTAAAATTCATCCTTTTTCCAATCAGTTGGAAGAGAGAGTTGAAAAGAGAAACCCTATTTTTGAAGCAAATATTGATAGGTAGATTGAGTTGGCTAATATGTAGATGCAACATTCATTTTCATCAATAAATTAAGTGGAATATAAGATCTCATTTCCCTCTCCTATTTCATCCCTATCTCAAGAAAAAACTTCTAGATATGAAATTCCAAGTTGGAGACAAGGTGGAGAATCCAAGCCTAAAGAGATCCCAAGCTTCTTAAAAACTTCATCCACTCCTCAAGTTGCACCAAAAGGAGTGTGAAGTTGAGAACGAGCTTGATTCTATGCAATTCCCTCCCACCCTTCCTCAAGAAGCTTCTTATGTTCCATGTCAACCCTTGTTTACTCCTTACCCTCATCAAGATTCCTATGAACTTCAAGAAAGACTTTTCCAATAGAACCTAGCCAAGCAAATTAAAGAGTTAGAGTCAAGGATGAAAATGTTGAGTCAAGGTGTGATGGAAGGTTTGGACCCAAAAGAATATCCTATGCCTAAACACACCCCATCTAACCTACCTCAAGAGACTAATAAAGATACATTAGATGTGAATGAAGTGATTTTAAAATTTAAGGAAGAAAACCAAGCCATTTTAGCCCAAGTTCTGACTCCCCTTCCTCAATAGCTTCCAAAAGAATCCCCTACATTTCACTCTCAATCTGATTTTGAATTCTATCTTCCACCTCCACCAACTAGTTCATATTTTCCTCACCCCATCACCCTTTAACTTGATGGACATATGGTATGGAAACCTAAGGAGTAGTTGGTTGACAAAAAATTAGAACTCTTTCTTGAAGAAAGCTTAGCTCCCTTGTAGCCTCATTGGACTAAGTCACATGGCTTCAAGATGCCTAGTCTTAGATTCACAAAGAAGGAATTTAAAGATCTTGAAGTGCTTGAGGAAAAAATTAAGGTTAAGATAGTTTAGATATAATTTGAGATCCCTCAAGAGGTCCTAAGTGCTTAAGAAGAGGTGGTCTCTTATATGGAAACTTTTGATTGGGTTGATATGGAAGAATGTTTTCCTTTTGCCAAAGAAGAAGAAATAGTCATTGGTTCTTCCATCACTATGAAATATATCATGGATGGGAAAGAATAAGTTCCTAATCAGCCTTGGGATGATTTTTTTGTGGTCATTGGAGCAGGTTATACTCCTCTTCAAGGAAGCTATGATCTAGTCAAAGATGGATAAGGTAGTCTTGGCACTCAAGTGAGTATGCAAAGGAAAAGCAACCTTTCAAATCTATCCTTCCAAGAGGCATATACATCTCATGATGACATGCTTGAAATAATCAATATGGGATTTTATCCAGTTGGGAGAAACACATTATCTCTTGAAGGATGGAATAGGCTCCTATTAGCCTTAATATTCTAAGGAACAATAAACCAATCCTCTTGAAGCCATGATTACAAAGAAGATGTAAGTTAACCATGAGATGGAGAGTGGGCAGTAGTATGAGGTATATTTAAAATTTAAATAGGAATACATATACATTAGAGGCCTATTTAAGGATGATTTGCTTGAAAGTAGATCAAGTGAAGTGCGAAAGAATAAGTCTGATCTACAAAACATCTAATTCAAAGAGAAACATGCTTGGCACTATGACTCATCTCATGAAGAAGAAGATTCAAGAAACTTTAATTTTGATCCTAGAAAGGAGGTATGATTAGTTTCTATTTTGTGCATAATAATTTGTTTTCTAATTCCCCTAAGTGCCTTGAGCACATATGTGTGTGTGTCTTGTTAGTTAGTTTGCTTTGTTTTGTGTGTCCTTTGCTTTGTTTAGTTCAGGTAGTCAAGTTGTCTTGTCTTGATCAAAGTGTTATCAATGACCAAAGTTCTCTTGTTGTGTTTTAAAATTTAGATGACTCTCTAAGCCTAATGGATTGATAAGGCTACTGGTCTAGTTAGTATAACAGGTATACTACCCTTATGAGTCACCAATTTGCTAACCAAATTTGACCCTATAGGTCAAATTAGGACCCTTATAGGTATAAAATTGATTTTTAGGTGTTTTTGTGTCTAATATATTATGTATAAATGTGTGTTATAGGTCTTAGTGTGATTTTATGCTATATTGGCCTTAGTCATTAGTCATTTTAGTCCTTTTATCATTTTGAGTCATTTTGAGGTAAAAAAGGGGCATTTAATGACTTGAATGGCCTCCTTGAGGAATTTGAAGGTTCCAAAAGGTGATGCAATATCCCATGTGTCCTCATTTGTCTTAATTAATTGTATGTAACTAAAAGTGGTAGGTTCTTTAGAAGAAAGGGTAGTTTTCATGGGAAAAAAGAAGAGTTTGGCACTTGTACGGCCCATGGGGAAGTGTGCCACATGGGATAAGGTTGTAATATGAATATTAATATTTTTAAGGTTTATTTACATATTTGACATGCTTTTGAAGTGCTATGTTTGAGCTAAAACTATTCTACTCCTTTTTCACCCTTCTAGACACATAACTAGTCTTCAAGTTTGTACTTGGTACAGATAGCTGAATAAATTCTAGATAAAAAGACTTTGGGAGGTGAAATTAAACTTAGAGAGACTAATTTTCATACAAATATTTAAGATAATGGTGGCTTATGACTTATGAACTATCCTCATTAAGTTGACTATGCTTTTCTGCTTGCCAATCTATGTACCCTATAGGTTTTGCTCTTGTTTAGATGATTTCATATAATTAAGTTATTAAATTTGGTTCTATAGGATGTTGAATTACCCATATAATTATCTCCATGTTTGGGTTATCATTTAAAAGTGTTTTTATATGTTAAGTATCTCAGATTGCAAGTGAAGACAATTTTCTTTGTAATAGGTAGGTTTCCACCATTTTCAATATTCTCAAGCTTTAAAAGTGATTAAAATGGGTGGAAATAAGTTTATTACCATGTATTAAATGTATTTTTGGTCCAATATTCTTTAAATATTCATTTAAAAAAAAAAAAATCATAGTGTGCAGTCATATGCAAGAAACACAGTCACATTAGCATGCACAGTCAACTTTCTACTTGTTCTTGACTAAAACCATGATGCTTGAAGAGTGTCACATTGAAATGAAGTGAGATAAACTATTTAAATTTATGAAATATCATGATGTTTCATTTAAACATAATAAGGAGAGATAAATTGACTTGAAGGGCAAATGTATATCCACTATCCAACTAATCTTGACTGCTTGTACATGACATACCTACCTACAAGTGTCTTCATGATCCACCAAACATGTTGAAGATGATATTTTGAACTGATCAGGGTTTGGTTAGTGAGTAAAGGATTTTTGGACTTTTTTAAATCTCAAAACTCTTTTAAACCTTAAAAAACCATATCTTCTACCTAAACTCACATTGTTTCCTGTGTATGTAAATAGCTACCTATAGTTGGCCTTGATAGAGATCTGAAGTGTTATATGAAGATGTCAAAATAGGTGGTAAAACCCTTATTTGTGATTTTAATCCATTGATAAAACCATGGTAGACCTAGTTTGAGATACTATATTTCTATGAGAGTTGGAAACCACCTTCCAAAGGTCTAATAACAAAATTCAAGCCCTTTTCCCCTAAAATAGGAAAATAGAGGCCTAAGGCCTTTTGGTGAAATTCAAATAACAAGGTTAAAAGGTTTTTTGATGTATATAATGACCTTATATTTTATCCTATACATATAATAGAGGCTATCCAAAGTTTGGGAGGTAGATGATAAATGGAGAGTGGTAATTGGAGGGCCTAAAAAAGAACCTTTATACACTAAACCCAGACAATGTTCACCTACAGGTTTGAACTCAAAGAGACCTTCTTCCACCCAAACCTATAAAACTAAACCATGAAATCAAGTGAATAGTTATAAATAGTTTAAATTACATTCATGATAAAAATAATCATTGGAAGAAGTGGATATGAACTATTATGGGGCCTAATCTATACCTACAGGTGTCTATTTCTTCAACTATGCACCTATAGCCAAGGGTCAAAATCCATATCACCCTTTAAAGTGGACTTAAGCATGATATATCAAATTGGGAAAATTAAATATGAATTAAAAATATCTAAAAGGTACTCCAAGGATCATGATACATATTTCAAGATGAAATTACACCTATAGGTTTCCATTTGTATCAACATAGTCCACTGTAAATGACTGTATAAGGCAGTGAATAAAAAGGTGATGTATTAGTGTTGATGTATCCCAAAAAATAAATGAATGGTAAAAAACAAGATAAAATGAACTTAAGGTATTCAAAGGATTTAATCCAAGGTTTTTCAAAGCCCAAGTAGGGAGTGAACACTTATAGGTAGGGAGACACCTACAAGCAGGGTTAACTTACCAGTCAGGCCTGACAGAGTAAGGAAAGGTTTCAAGTTGAAAGAATATATTATGAGGGTTTAATAAATTTTTAAAAATAATTATTATTGTTTAAATAACCTTATTATACCCTCATAATGTATAAAAATAGAATAAAAGACCCTTCTAAGTGTAAAACATAGTCCATAACAAGAAACATTACACACAATCACTCTTCTTGCAGTCTGCCTTAGTTTTAATGATTTTAGAAGGTCATAGGAGATTAAAAAGGGATAATTTTTTTAATTAAGACCATTAAAACTTAGATAATATCCTAAAAATTCTAAATATTGTTTAAGTAAATAGGGGATTGCCCTCTATTTTGTCTCAGATAGAGGGCACTCCCTTGTGCATAAAACCTACATTTTGGAAAAGATGGGTTAGAAAACATGAACCACAAGATAAAATATCCTTGTAGGAAAGTGTGGAGTTATAAAAAATATATGTAAATATGATATGACATGCACAAAATCATGTAATTCAATAGGGTACCCTATACTCTTAAGGTCGCAGTCAAGCCTATTTGAGTAGGGTTAGACCTAAAGACCAAATAAGAGACCAATGCCACTTGTAGCCATAAAAATTATTTATAAGTTATTGGATAATGTTTATGGGATGATAAAAAATGTGTTTAATCTATTTTATTTAGGGAGAACCATCAAAAAACTCATTTTGGGCTTTAGGGTGCAGACAAGCCTATTAAACATGACTAGGCCTAGAATCTAAAAGGGGGGTCAACTTTAGGTATAGCCTTAGATGATAACTATAATGAATTTTTGAATTTTAATGGGGAAAAAAAGAGGTGATATAGCTATTTAAAGGTAGATAAGTTTTAGAGGAATCCAATTTTGGATTAGGACCAACATTAGGCCTATGCAAATGGAGAAGCTCAATAGGAGAAGTTTAGATGCTCACATCTTTTTGGAGGTTGTGCATGGGGATATAAGGAGTTATGGGAAGTTGATAAAGGTATTGAAATATGTTACAGTGGATTTTTTTGGTAGATTTAATGTCCCATATTTATGAATGAACCTTAAGAGGGTGAAACATGCCTTAACCCTCATAAACCCTTATTAATGACTAATTTGAGGAAATGGAGATTGAAAGATAATATAATGGAATATTTTTCCTATTATGATGATTTAAACTTGTATAATACTCTCTTAGGATACTCCCCATGTTTTTGGACTATATGCAATTATATGAATAGGGTGCAAAACAAGGTACTTTTGACTATTTTGTGTGTTTTATAGGTTCCAAGAGGATTATAAAGATGAAACCAACTTTGGGAGAAGGATTAGGACTTAGGATAATCCATAATATCCATATAATTATTTATAAAAAACTACTAAGTGTTCAAAAAAATAGCTTCATCTTAGCTAGTCAAAATTGGCATAGTGACCAAGCTAGTGAGAAGTATGAAAAATCTAAGTGGGAGTGATTTTAAGGTGTGTCTAATGCCTCTAAGGAAATTAAAGGTATTTAAAAGTATCATATAGTCCATTTTATGTATTTTAATTTGAAATTTAAGCCAAATTTGAGGCCAAGTGTGTAGGGTGCATGAAAGAGAAGTTTTTAAGACTACAGACAGTGATAGCTCATTTTGGGAAGGTTCTAGATGACCAAGATTACAACCAATGCATGGAGAGGCATATATAAAAGCCTTCCCATTAATTATAATCATCATAAATATCCCTAATTTATTTTGGGATTTTAAAATAGGTCCAAATCATGTAAATAGTTTTTTGAACCAGAATGAGAACTTTCATACCACTTTTCATGAGTTTCATGCCTTGTATGGCCACTTGTATCTTTTTACCTTGCATGGTTCATCCAATATCATACTATCATGAAAAATTAACTCCTTTTATCAACTTGAAAAGTGTCCTTGTGACCCTTGGAATTCTCTCTTCTCCTCTCTCTCTCTCTCTCTCTCTCTCAAGTTATATAAGAACTAGCCATTTTGACCATTATAACTTATGCTCCACTTTATTATGGAAAATAATTTCTCATTTACATACCATTTTATTAATAAGACTACTAATTTTAGCTATTCATGATGATTCATAGTGTATTTTACTTGTATTATTCATTTTATTTAAGTGATAACTCTTGTTTCTTTATCATGTTATTTCATTCTTTAATCTTATTTTTAGTTGGAAATATTTTTTTTTTAGGGCATGTGAAGTGTTATAGGAAGTTTCAAGGATAAGTGAGTTAGTCTATTCACTCGTACCATTCAAGGCATCTTGTCTAGTCCTCCTAGCCTAAACATTCATCCATAACCTCATAATGTAACATTGATGTGGGAAGATGTAGATTAAAGAAGTGTCTATTTGGTTAGTCTCTTGATTTCATGTGTAACATGTAGTTTGTTGGTAGTCATCAATAAATTTGGTGTATCATCTCCCTTAGGATAGTTTGCTTTCAATTTTCTCTCTCCCTTTCCCCCCAAAGTTTAGGCGTAGTTGGGATCCCTAAATTGGTACATCAAGGGAGCTATCCCTACCTAGAGATTCACATCATCATTAGGATACTTAAAAGATTATAGGTTTTTAAATTGTGCCACTTGGATGAGGAGAGATAAGAAATATCCTCAAGGGTTGTAAATCTAAGTGATAATAGTTAGACTTAATACTAAGAAATGCATCATTAGTGTTTCTTAAGATAAATTTTTAGGCTTTATCATCTCTTGTCAAGGCATTAAATTTGATCGTACCAAAGCACAAGCCATTGTTGAGATGCTACCACTTTCTAATTTCAAACAACTCCACAATTTACAAGGCAAGATTCAATCTATCAAGTAATTCATCTCATAATTAGTTGACAAATTCCATCTATTTACACACTTACTAAAGAAGGTGTCACATTTCATTAGGATGAAGATTTTTAGAAAGCCTTTCAACACCTTAAGGAATATCTTGCCAATCCGCCTATTTTTTAATACTAATACCAAGAAAACCATTTTTACTATACATATCTACCATAGATAAATCCCTAGGGGCACTTCTAGCCTAGCATGATGACAATGGGAAATAACATGCTATGTACTATCTATGATGTACACTGGTCATGTATGAAAACAATTATAAATCAATAATTTTTTTTGTTTAGCTATGATATTTGCATCCTAGAATTTGTGGCATTATATTTTTAATAACAGGACCATAGTTATTTATGTCAACACCTAAAATTGGCCACCAATAGCCTTCGATAAAAATTTAGATTGATTCTTATCAACCATTGTAAATTAAGCCTAAGAATCATTGAACATCCTTAATTTGCTTGTGAATCATTTTTCAAAGCTCAAAATATCATTAATACATCCCTAATTGGGGTATCCTATCATAAGTAACAAAAAGCCGTCACAGATTCATCTCTAAGCACCCTGTGGCATCACAACAGTTAATTTGGCCTATAGACCTATTAAGGCAAGTGCACACATAAATAAAATCTTAGAAATGCTAAAATCCTAATCATAATTAATTAAAAAACAAAATAAAATTAAGATCCTAGTTGAATTATCCATGTGTAATTAATGAATTACTAAAAAAGGAAATAAAAAAATATGAAATATCTTAGCTTTTCATGATTACCTTTTGTGAGTTATCAAGCCTTTGAAAATATCTCAAAATATCTCACCTATGCCTATTCATTAAAAATCATGAGTTTTTGACACATTTTAAATCTACTAGGGTTAATTGACTCACTTGGGTTAGGTTTGAACCTATTCCTTGTTTAAACTACACTTTAACTCACCTTGAGCTGGGGTTAGTTCCTAAGCCTATAAATACAATCTATTATCTATTGAAAAGGGAGCTTGGATAATATAGAGTTATAATCTAGGTTTTGTATCAAAATTCATAGAAATAGTTTTATAATTACAAAATATTGATCCAATCCCCATCAAGCCACAAGCATAAGCCACATCAAGCAAGCCATAATGATGCCAAGGAGAGAAGGAGAAAATAATACTCCATTGTCAAAGACTCTTTGAGCACAAAATGAGTAAGCCACATATTGAATCATTTGAAGCATTCAAGGAAGGTAAGATATTTTTGTTCTTTTGGTTAAGTTGAAACACCACAATTTGTGAGATCATGATATTGTCTTATGAGTTACATTTTTGTAGTATGAGTTGTGTTTTTTCACTGTGTGTATACTCGAGATAGATAAGCCATCTTTCAAGCTTCATTTGGGGTCATCTGAACTCCATTTTTGATGATTTTTTTTAAAACTACATGTTTTATCCTAAATTTTTAGAATATTCTTTAAATTTACCTTAAAATTGCATAAATATTTCACAAATATCAAAAACTCTCTAACATTTGTAGGTCATGCATGGAAAAGTGCCAAATTTAAACATGCTTAAATTATTGAACACTTCATTTTGGTTCCTAAAAGGAATGGTTAAGTCTTGAACATTTAGTTTTAGTGCTTAAAAAAGGAACCTAGGTGTTTATGTTAATCATTTTGTGAAAGTTTTAAAAATTTGCAATTAAGCCAAGGGGCCTAAGTTTCATTCATATTTTAGCTTGGTATAATAAAACAAATTCTCACATTAGTTAGATAACTCATAAGAGTTTTTCATTTTATGCCTATTTAATTGAAACTTGTGTATTTTGTGAGAAATAAAGAGTGCATGTATGCTCTCCCCCTATCCCCTATAGGGAACTTGGGTGACCAAAAATGCCTTTTCTTTGTAATTTATGCCTGTTCCAAAGTGTGGAAAGAATGTTGTCTAGGCTCTCCCCAGAACCCATATGGTTTGGGTGATCTAAAAACAACCTCTAAATTTTTTTCACTTAGTTTTATTTTATATAATTTGGCTTGTGAAGGGTAGTTCATGGCTTTTTCACAAGTTCTTTAGGGAATATTTGACCTAGGGTTTCATCTCCTAACATTATTTTAACCCCATTCCATGATGGGGTATACAAATTAGGGTATGCATATTGTGAGAGCTAGGGGGTTGAGAGGCTAACCTCTCCTTTTATAATGAAAACACAAGTTAGGTTTGGCTAACTAGGGGATTACACTAAGTAGTCTATAGATGGAATAACTATGCAAATGAATAGACCCTTACATAGTAAGTTATCCAATATGAACTTAATTGATGTGATTGCATCTCTAGTATTAACCACATTTGGGACCATCTAGTCAGTAAAAAAATTAAGTTTTAGACAAACCCCACTTATCATGGATATATTGTTGATGCAGGGTGAGTATACCTAAGGTCCATGAAACTAAACACTATTTTGGGAGAAGGGGGGTGTAAAAACCCTACTACTTCATGCACCTTTATTTTTGGATTAACTCTTAAAATCCTCCCAAGAGTACATATATAGATGGATTTTAACTAGACGATGCAACCTTGTCAGCTATAGGA
Source organism: Torreya grandis (assembly GCA_037957365.1). NCBI lineage: Eukaryota > Viridiplantae > Streptophyta > Pinopsida > Cupressales > Taxaceae > Torreya > Torreya grandis. The sequence goes on from JARHVA010001790.1 coordinate 2,421,595, forward strand.
TCTAGGACATTATACTTAGTTGTATTTTATCATTTATTCCTTTATTGCTTGGTCTTTGAGTCTAAAACTATGTTTGTTTTTGCCATGTCAAAAATGATTTTTGTGTCCACACCACTCCATTGTTTGAGGAGGCATTATGTTTTCCATTTGACACCTTGTTTTTACCTTAGTCTTTTATCAAAAGCATTGTGTGTGTAACTTGATTGAAATGGGTAACATTACACTTCCCAAATCATTTCAAGTTTGTGCCTTAGAGTCTTTAAAACCAACCATTGTTTATATATTTAGAGACTGATAATGTCATTATGCTACTCAAATCATTTCATAGACTCATCTTGTTTTGTGTCAAAGTTTTCAATCTTTCAAACAAATCCACATGTACCTTTTTTTGGTCTTTATTTATTGACATCATGTCATTCACCTTTGTCTAACTTGTTTATTTAAAAAGCCTAGTTTTCTTAAGTTGATTTTCTAATTAACCTTGACAAGTTCAAATCCAAACATTGATTGATTTATATTTATACCTTATTTAATTAGAGTTTAGACACTAATATTTCTCTTTTGGGTTGCATAACTAAGGTTAATTATTTACCCAAACTCAAAAACTATTTGTTTGTGCCTTTATTTAAGAGAAAATAATCTATCTCTAAGTGCCTTTTGTTTCATGCCTCATGAAAATTTGACCAAGTTCATGTCTAAAGTCAAAGGCCTAGTATATGTCAAAGTGTTTCAAGTTTGTTAGATTAAATAACCCTTTGTTTAAAGTCTAGATTTTGATGCCACATTTGGCCAAAATACCTCGCAACCTTTATTTTATTAGATCACACCTATTTGGAACACTTTGAACCTAGAGTTTGGCATTTTTTTTTAGTTCATCCACTTGTCTTGTTTGTGTGAGACATTTAATGTTAGACATTTGATGTTATATTGTTTTATAAAAAATATTAACATAGACATTTTTTAAAGATACAACTCCATCCACTGACCAAGTTGTATTGAGTTTGAACCTTTTATATTTTTAGACATTATTTTTCAAAGTTTGTAGAACTCTAACACTTTTATCATGAAACATTCACTATTGATTTGAATATGTCTCACTATACACATAGTGGTGTCATGTACAATCTAGGGTATAGTAATGTGGTCGCACAAGAAGACTTTGTTTAAGATCCCTATGGAGATGATGTCATTTATGAGATAGATCCTTATCCACTTTAAAACAATCGAATAGGGGAACAAAGCCAAGATTCTTTGGCCCATTATTTGGTCCATACACCTCCATAATTTGAGTAGGATCAAGAGTAAACAACATAATACCTAACTAGCATATCTTCAGTTGTAGAACAAGTCCAATAGTAATCATAATATATTACAATGCCATTAGCCTACGACCCTTAATTATTTGGTCACCACTTCATTTTGGGCAAGGATGAAGTATTAATTAGAGCCATAAAGGTAAGGGCTATGTTTTTGGAATACTTTCCCCATGAAAACTTGCCATGTCTAGTAAGAGTGCCTTACAACATGCCTTATAATCAAAACAATGAACATGCCTCTTTTAGTAATCATCAAGCTATAATATTGATGATGTATTATGAGCCTTGTATGATTGTCACTAGAAAGGGCCTTATGGAGGACCACTTCATACAGATGCAAACAACATACCAAATATATCTAATCTTAACACACAACTTTAATAACATGACCATGTCAAATGCTCCTGTTATCAAGTTAATTCCTTCAATAGGAGTTTTAATTAAATTGAAAATCCAAGAAAATTGGGGTATAAACCCTTTTATGGAAATTAATTTGTTTGGAGACATTTTCAATGCCCCCACCATTGAATAATTATCTTTTGATTGGAGACACCTAAAACTGGCCACCAATACCCTCCAACTTGGCTTTTGACCAGTTTCCACCAAAGTACACAATTTGGCTTAAAAAACTAAAATGCATTAAATGAGTTGAAATTGATATATTCAAGTGTTGATTTTGGCTAGATTATCATTAAATGGGGCAATACAATTTATGAGCCAACTAATTTTTATTAGATCATTTTGATTCAAAATGCCAATTTCGCACCTAGGTGCTCTAGATTGCTCTTTTATGTCAAATATCTTGCACAAGACATGTGCCTTTATTATTTGGTGTTGGTAACATCCTAAATGGGATAAAAGATCTAATGCATCTGACATTGACTTCCAATTCCAATCCAGTCAAATTTTGGAGCAATAATAAGACATTTTGACCAATTTGATTAATTTGTGCATCAAGAGCCAAAATTTGCACTAAAGTTGACTAATCATGTTTTAGGATAATTAAACCAAATTAGAGACTTAAGTTAATTTTACATGGAACTTTTTGAATATATATTTATTGGAAATTGATTTCTATAAACTACATCATCAAGTGACATCATCATATGGGGTGGCTCCATAAGCCATAAATGCATAAAATATCAGGATTATGGGTCTCCCATGCCTCATTAAGACCCTCCATGCATATTCAATACCCATTTATATAAAATATTAATGGGGATATTTTTATAATTAATTTCATATTTGGATTTATTCATGTCCACACATTTTAATCTTGAGATGGACGATCATGATTGATCCTTAAACCATTCCAAAAATATATAAATAAGAGGCCTTTCCTATTGAATTTTAAGATCTTTTATTCAAAAATTATAATGCCTAAATGAATTAAAAAATCATTTCATCTTAGTTTTATAATGTCCAAATATTGATCCAATCCAAGCCAAGCTAAACCAAAGCCACAAGGTGCCAAGGAGAAGATGAAGGTAGCCACACTCCATTGAAGAAGATCTCTTGAAGCACAAGCCAAGCAAGCCAAAGAAGGAGAATTTTGGAGAAATCAAGGATTTGATAAGAAATTGGTGTTTTGTGTTTATATTTCTTATTTATTTCCATTTTTAGTTGTGTTCTCAAATGGCTTTCCCTCACTAAACTCTCCCTAGTAACTAGGCCTAGAGATGTATGCTAGCTAGTGTGTTGGTTTTTCAATTTGATTTAATTTTGTCACTAACAAGATACTAACACCTATTTTGAGTCAAATTCCTAGTTCAAATTGATTATACACAAAATAGTGAGCCAAACATAGTGGATAATATGCAAGTAACATCCAATCTACACCAAAGTACTATAAATGCACAAACAACTAGTGCACAACAAAATGTGCCTTTAATTAATACCATGAATGGTAAAAAAATTAAGGGGGAAATAAATTGTACTTCCCAACCATAAAAAAATACCTATAATCTTCAACTATCTACTTCTTTAAGCACCTAACCTCAAGGATTAAGTAGTCAAGCAATGATCAGTGCCATACCTCAACAAAATGTGATGAATGTTACTCCACCACAATAGATGATGACTAACATTCCACAAAAATAGGCACCATCCAACTTAACCATGTAGGAGAGGCAAAACATTTACCACCTTAATAGGGGGAAACCAATGTTCCACCTCACCAGGTAGTTACAAACATACCTCTTTAGTCATAGACTAACATACCATTATAATCACAAATGATGTCTAATCAATAGCATAGAAGTATTGGTCAATGATAAATTTCAAACCTGCAACATGCATCTACTTCTCAATAAGGGTTCATGCAGCCAAGAGGTTCCAATATTCCACAAGTATTAGTTAGGAAACAATTGCCTTTTGTTCCTAACATGCCATAAACTCAATGATAGGTCTTGGTTTAGAATTTCCCCTTAATTAGGTATGACGAGTCGATAATAAGTCCCTAATCAACCTAAATAGGCATATTATTTCAATCCTATCCATATCCTTCCATTTTAACCACAATTTACCCAAAAACATGCTTACATACCCAATCCTAACCAAAATACTGACTATAACACGTGCAATTCCAAAAATCACACCCTAATCTGTGTATGCATATTCTTGGTCAATTCTCAAATGAAACCAACCTTCCACAATAAACCATGCCTCCATTATACCCTAATCAAAGTAATCCACTTTTGACTACCCTACCTCGACCTCATACCAATGTTCCCTCTAGTTTATTAGCATAATAAATACCACAAATAAAGGATGCGATTGACCTAATCCAAGCTAGAAAGTAAACCAAGAGGTTCCAATTGGATGACATTTGTTCTTACCCATTCAACATGGAATATTTTCAAATACCATTTCTTCCAAGGTATGATCCACCAAAATTCAATATATACAAGGGGAAAGGTGACCCCAAGGCCCATTTAATAGAATTATTTGTTGTTTACCAACTAGTGGCCTATAATGACATATACCTCTTATTGTTGTTTCTAAGGAGTCTAATAGGACAAGCTTGGAATGGTTTTTTAAATTACCTAAAAATTTGTTTTGTGACTTTCATGATATTTCAGACAAGTTTGGGCAACACTTCTCTTATAATCTCAAACATGAGATTTTTTTGGTAGATTTGATGCAAGCCAAACAAAAGGTTGGTGAAAAAATTTCAAGTTATTTGTAGTGATGGAGAGTCCTTGCTAGTTGATTCACCCATAATTTATTAGATAAACAACTAGCCACTATGTTTACTAAGAATTTACATAGCAAGATATCTTACCATTTAGAGTTGTAATGTGCACACACTTTCAAAAAAATCATTTATAAAGGTTTGTTAATTTAAATATACCTTATTAACAAAGGGATTATTAAACTTACCTCATCAAATTAGAGCCAAAACCAAAACCAAAACCAAAACCAAAACCAAAAGGACGATCAGAACTAGAACCAAGTCCAAGCACAAGCATCATAACCAACATAGGCTAATAATTATGATAAACCTAAGAAGCTCAATTGCAATAAGAATGTTACTAGTAATGGAGTAATCAAGTTGTGACATGTCCAAATATTACAAAAAACATCTCCTCAGCCTATGCCACATATGTAAATTACTCCTAACCAACAACCTCTTAGTAAATGCATCAAACACAACAACCTAGTCTAGCACAACAAACATAAAAACCTTTGCATTTAAAAAACCATCCACAAAGGAGAATTGTGCCTACTCATCACATCTTTAGTGACCTTAGAGAGCCCATTGAATATATGTTTCACAAGTTTATTGCAACTAATTTGATTAATGGACCTATTATGAAGCACTATCTTAAGGGGATTGACTATCCAGATTGGTATAGGCAAAATGAATTCTACGAGTATCATCAAGTTAATAGACATAATTTTTATTATTTTATGCAAATTAAAAATTTGATTGAGAATATGTTAGAAAATGGAGAGATAACATTAGATCATGGAGCTTCCACATCCAATCAAAATCTTGATATTTATTAGAACCCTTTTCTTTAACATAAAAACCAACAACAATAAGAATAATGATCGATAAAATAACAACAAAAATATTAATAGCTGAGATAGAAACAATAAAATCAGTAGCAAAACCATCATCAGAAAAATAGATAGAACTAAGTCCAGAATGATTCCAACAACCAACAAACCTACCATGTAGTTGTACATGACTACAACAAGGTTTTAGGTCATATTACAGGAGCTCATATTTCCACCATATTCATTAATCCAAGACTAAATACTAATCAAACAAGACCATTGCTAATCAATTTCAATAAACCAATCCATGCCAATGATCCTTATTTAACCTAGGACTACATATAGGTGTACCAACAAATAGGTGTTGAGGTCAACATACCTCCATTTTGAAAATTGGGACCCTTGAGACACTTTGAACTTTAACACTAAAAGCATGGTTTATTTTTAACATTATTATAATTTGAAGATCATCCACTTTGATAAAATTGGCCTAATGGTTTATGGTTTTACTTAAGGTTACCTAATGTTGCTAATAGTTTCCCTTTGTGTGATACATTATAGGTTTCATGGAGCCTTTATAAATGGATCATGCTTAGATCCTCACTATTTATCTTCATTCAAGCTTTTACTAGCCTTTGATTTGAATAATCTCATTGTTGGATTCATGGAATGAAACCCTCCTTTAGAAAACCTTAGATCAAGCCCTTGGTTCAAATTTACATTTGGTAGGAGCAAATTGGTAGGATAATTTCAAATTACTTTGGACTTAAGCTTAATTTTCATGTTAAGGCTTAGTCATATTTCTTAACATGAATAAACCTTAACCTGAAAGTCTTACTTGGTCCTTTTTATTTTCCCCCTTTGTTTCTTATATTTCTAACTAAGTCTAATGTTCATACTGGTAGGGTCCTTTTATTTTTTCTAGAATGGTCCCCTTTGATTATTTATTTAGCCTAAAGTCTTAATTCTCACACCTCATTCATGTTTATCGACACAAATGAGACCTTAGTCTTAACATTTTTAGCCCAAGTTTTTAATTTCATCCTAGGTCCTAACTTAAATACCTTGATTCTTTGCAAATATAATGGTTTGTACTTCATCATGACTCTTAATCTGATGGAGTGAGGAAAACTTGATGAACCTAAGCATTTGGTCCTTCAGACCAATCATTTACAACTGACCAGATCATAATCAATAGTTCACAATCACTCATAGATCTAGATTCAATGGAGAAAAGATAATGATGAAATATCAAAGGGCCAAAAGAGTCTCATGAAGATGACAAGTGTCATCATCTCAGGGACTCAAATAAAGATCAACAACCCATGGGTCCTCCCCAAGGTCATAGATTTAAAGCTTGGGAGCCCTGTAAAGCTACCGCATGGCACTTTTATAATCATTAGGACATAATGAACCAATGGTGTGCATTTAATTAGATTGTAATCAGATATATCTCACTTCATTATACCTCTTGATTAGATGAATCAAATTGAATCTAAGATCCAAGGAATATAGGAACTTTATGAGCTTAAAATTGACAATCACACAACCATCATTTGATGCTTGCAAGATGGTCATTAATGAAGCCATGGTTAGTAATGATAGAGAGTTGAATGATCTAGTCAACAAGGAAGAAGAGTGTCTCTTAAGGTTAGTTGTGGATTTTGGAATTGTTAATGAGGAGCATTAAAAGGCTATGAATAGCCATCAACAACAAGTAAGTTCTCAGGTGTAGGGCCCACTAACCAACTAAATAATATTACACTTTTGTAGAGCATTATAATATTTTGAAAATGGAATATTATTTTGTACAGGCATATGCTAGTTTGTTAGCATATTTACCTCTAGGTCAATTTATATTAGAAAATCAAGTGTATTCTAGAAATTGGTAGAAAAAGGACAACTATCCTTACTTCTTGTACATTTGTATCTTGCAACTGACCGGTATGCTACCTAGTCCTTATATAAAAGGTAGTACTACCATTTTGTAAAGGGGGAGCTCTTTGAGGTAAAATTAATTGGTAAACTTGGAGAAAACAATACAAGCAAGAAATTCTACAAATATTGTCTAGTATTTATCTGTGTTTTTACTATCATGGCTTCTCTCTCATTTACTTATTCTAATTTTTAGATTTGAATGGTTTTTATGGATTCTTGGTGCGCACCTTTAATTTTAGTTTTGTTAACTTGTGCCAATTCTAGGTTAACTAAAAGTCTTTAGTTTCATTTCATTTTCTTTACTCTTCTTTCATTTGGGCCAATGCTATTTGCTTGCAAGGGTAGAATCTTTAAAGTGAACCTAATTCTTATTTGCATTATTTACACCTTCCTTAGAAGTTTTCCTGATGTATGATAAGATTTGAGATCAAGCTATTTTGTATCATACATTGGTTTTAAGTGTCTACCTGGATGAGACTTAAACTTTTTCATGATGTCTGAAATGAAGATCAACAATAATTCTTTCTGCCCTACCTTTCCTTTTGCTTTTTTTTAAACCTAGATTCTTAGTGTGCACCTTTAATTTAGTTCTTGATCATAATTCACTATTCTTTGCATAGTTACTACATATTCTACATAGATCTATTGTTTGGCCATGGTGGCTCCCAACCACCAACTAATATAAATATTGTGAAACAATCACTAATTCTACCTCTATTCCACCAATAGGTAATAGGATTACCTTAATTTGCCACTCATACATTAGATTCTTAGGAATTCAAAAAAGAGAAGTGTTCACTAAACACTCTGGGCACTTGTGGTACATATTTAGGCATCAATAAGAGGAGTTTTGCTAGCGTTAGAAGGATGGCCCTCAACAAAATCTTTGTGAATTTCTAGGATCTTTGCTAGTTTTGGTGTATTTGGATCAAATATCACTCTATTATTTACATATTTATATATATTTTAGCATATTTGTGTAAAAATTGGTGATATTCATGGTTTTAGACCGGTCTTTGGGCTTATTTAGACAAAGATTGACATTCTTTGAATACATATGCTTAGTTATGGTAAAGATAGATTTATATCTATGAATCCAACAAGATTAAGGTTATTAATAGCTATTTTGATCAAATATTCATAAATAATTTGAAAATTTGAGTTTATTTGGACTTGAACATGTAAAGATCATTCATACTAGCATATTTTGACACTTCTTTGAGCTAACTTAGTTAAAGAGTGATATCCTTTATTGTTATTTATATGAATCTTTGAAAATTTTGCTTAATTTACAAATTTAATATTATTATTTTTGAAGAGTGATTTGACAAATCATATTTCAAAATAGTTTCAAGGTCACAAGCCAGAATTACCCAAGGCAAGGCTTAGACAAGCAAAATTCCTAAAGTCTCAAACACTTCACCAGTTCAAGGTACTCATGTGTTCAAGGTAAGGCTTAGCTAGGTGGTTCTTCAATCAACATGTTAGGAATATTACATGATATTCCTTGAAATCTTGAAAGATATTTGCCTTCTTTTATCCCTAATAATGTTGTCACAGCTGAAGAGTATGTCAAAAGTTTCAAAGCTAATCTAAGATTTTTGAATGTGATTCATGAAGACGTAGCCTATAGGTTATTTCCATTTACTTTTAAATTTCTCCTATGAATGGTTTCTTAACCTTTTAGAGGATTGCATTGCTAGCTGGAATGACTTAAACAATATCTTCATTAATCAATTTAGCAAAATTATTAGTCCTTGTGTCTTGTATCAGTAGTTTACCACAATTAAAAGGGATGTTAATGAAACTATCAAAGCATTTAATTTTTGATTATAAAAAATGTTCAATAAAACTAAAACCCTTTATATACCTAAAGAGGTTTTAGCCTTAGAGATTTATAGGTATGCTATAGATCCCTTGACCTCTATGTTCCTAAAAAAGTCTCCTCTAGTCATAAACACATTGACCCAGGCCTATTCTAAAGCTGTAGTCATTAATGACTAAATGAATCCCCAAGGTTAGATGGAACATTCCTTGCCTAAGGTCAATTAAAATTGGCCCATATAGAATGTCATTCCTAGTATGCCTACTTTAACACTAGTTGAAAACTATTTCCCCTTAAGTCATACATATCCTGGCCAAGACCTAGAGTTTCTAAATAACATTGCTAGTGGATTTCATCCATGAAATCATGGAACTCTAGTGCCCACAACCAATAATAATGCTTCAATTTGTGAGCCTGAAATACCAAAAGGTTCAAACAACTTAATATTAGAAATGATCCAAAAACTGAGCACTAAATTTCATCATTTGTAAAAATAAGTAGGAAATACAAAGGAAGGCTATGATGGAACTTATGCTTCCAAAAGGTTTGATAGGCCTCCAAATGGGTTTAATGATAGCAATAATAACTTGTCATCTAATGACATACACATGAGTTTTTGTGACATTATTGTGGTTGATTATTGCAATATTTATAAAACCTCAAAAATTGTGCCCAATCAAGACTTTGCTATAGGGACATCTGGCTTTTCAAGAACATCCCAAGGTTTCATGATAGAATATTTTAATTTCTCATTTGAAGATGAAGATGAACTAATTAAAGAAATTACATTTGAGGGAACTTATACTCTTGAAGATGTAAAAGAGATTGAAATTGAAGATCAACAAGATGTCATCATTAGTACACCTATAGATGGAGATGAAGAGTTTCTATAAGTAGATATGGATCACGTACATGCTGATATTTCTTTAGAAGGCATCCAAAAAGACAACCCACAAACATTTATTTATTAAATAGAGAATACCCCTAAATAAGATGATCACTGGTAGAGGTCATTCCATGATTTCTTAAATGGAATCAAAGAGTTGAAGATGGAAGATGATGGAATAAGACAAACCATGGATGCTTCATCTGAGGATTTCACCAATGATCTAGAGTTCCCAAAAGATGATATTATTTTGGAGGCCCAAAACCAAGATAATCTAGAGCCTAATTGGATAGAATAACTACATTCATTCATTGAAAATGAATATGGAGTGAGTGAATTAGATTAGGAATTGTCATATGAAATCATCAAGAGGTTAGGAATAGGGGAACAACATGTCTCTGATGATGGGATTTGAGATGGGCATCATACAATTGATCAAGATCAAGAAGCCTTTTGGGATGAATTGGAATATTTTTGTGCAAATATTGGTAGTCCACTTCCACCTTAAAAATAACCTAATGAAACACCAATATGAAGATGCAAGCTAGGCTATCATTATTAAGTTAAGGTGATATAAGACACTATTTGTCTATGGTTGAAACAAAACTAGCACTCCTACTAAAAAGTATGAGAATTTGGGAAGAAGATGATTGGGTCTTAGAGTCATATTTTTGATCCATACATCTGAGTAGGTTGATAGGAGATCAAGCTACATCACCTAGAAAACACAAGCACACAAGTGATCCCATCCATAAGAAGAGGCCATGGGATGGAAGTAATCATGCTTCAAGGTTCTTTAGTAGACTAAATTAACTTTCCATTTAATCTTAGAGGTAAGTATTTTATGAAGTTAATATAGGGCTTAGATTAATTTCTTTCCTATTATTTCTTTCTTGTTTTTTCCTCCATGTCCCTTGTTTGTATATAAACATGTATATATTTATTTGTTTCTCCTCTTGCATTTTTCTTTGTTGATTTTGTTGTGTGTTTGATTTTGTTACCTTATTATTTGCTTCCAATAAATCCTTTTGGATAACCCTTAGCTCAAGTTTTATTTAGGCTACTCAAGAGATTATTATTTCAAAAATGTAGGTATGTACCTCATGTACATGTTGACCACAGATTTGAAATATGAGCTTGATGCTATAATTTAGAGGAAATAATAAGTAATGATGAATAGGTTAACTATTTTATGAGAAATTAAACATTAATATGATCTAAACTTGGTTTTAATAGGAGTTACACATGTAGAATGAAAGCTTGAGCTATTAGGGCATAGTCATGCTTACACTTAATAAACATCCTTGCTTAGGATAAAGGTTACAACCATAGGTGATTACCTAAATATCAAACACTTGAACAAATATTTCAACTTGACTACCTTGGTTCCAAAACTTTCTAAAAGCATAAAAGATCTAAAAAATAAAAAATAAAAATTCAATACAAAATCAAAAGCTCAAGCATAGGTGATTCTGGTTCTCCACTAGGGCTATGGATGCCTGGCTGGTAGTAGAGAAAGGTTGTGAGTGGAACCAAAAGAATATCTATCAAGGCTATAGAGACCTAGCTGGTTGTAAAGCAATGCCTAAGCCTTCCCTGAACTAGAAGCATATTCCTTAATGGATATCTAAATATGCTCTAAGTCAATGTTAATGATTAAAGGCATATAACTTGGAAGTTGTCCCCTAAATCCCATGGAAAAACAATAAGTGGAATCAAAACACACACATAGAATGGCTATGTCTTAATGTTTGACCCTAATTCTACATGTTCAAAGCTTGTTTCAACCATGAACTAATCTTGGTGATGACATAGATCAAGTAAAATAGGTAGCCTAATCACTTGTCCAAACTAGAGCCTTTGAATTCTAACATATTTCTATATTTACCTCAAAAGTCACCATTTTTTAGGTTAACATACCCCCATTTTTGAAAATTGGGGACCCTTGAGACACTTTGAAATTTAACACTAAAAACATGGCTTATTTTGAACATTATTAAAATATGAAGATCATCCACTTTGATAAAGTTATCCTACTAGTTTGTGGTTTTGCTTTAAGGTTACCTAATGTTGATAATAGTTTCCCTTCATGTGATAAGTTTTAAGTTTCATGGAGCCTTTATAAATGGATCATACTTAGATCCTCACTATTTATCTTCATTCAGGCTTTTACTAGCCTTTGATTTGAAAAATCTTACTATTGGATTCATGCAATGAAACCCTCCTTCAAAAAACCCTAGCTCAAGCCCTTAGTTCAAATTTACATTTGGTAGGAGCAAATTGGTAGGATCATTTCAATTTACTTTGGACTTAACCTTAATTTTCATGTTAAGGCTTATTCATATTTCTCAACATGACCAAACCTTAACCTGAAAGTCCTACTTAGTCCCTTTTATTTTCCCCCTTTGTTTCCTATATTTCTAACTGAGTCTAATGTTCTTGTTGTTAGGGCCCTTTTATTTTTTCTAGCATGGTCCCCTTTGATTATATATTTAGCCTAAAGTCTTTATTTTAAGGCCTCGTTCATGTTTATCAACACAAACGAGACCTTAGTCTTAACATTTTTAGCCTAAGTTTTTAATTTCATCCCAATTCCTAACTTAAAAACCTTTATTATTTGTATATTTGATGGTCTGTGCTTCATCATGACCCTTAATCTGATAGAGTGAGGAAAACCTAATGAACCTAAGCATTTGGTCCTTCAGACCAATCATGTACAATTACTTGGATCATGATGAATGGTTCATGGTCACTCATAGATCTAGATCCAATAGAGTGAAGACAACATTGAAATGTCAAATGGCCAAAAGTGTCCCATGAAGATGACAAGTATCATCATCTCAATGACCCATAGGTCCTCCCCAAAATCAGTAGAGTCAAAGCTTAGGAGCCTCATAAAGCTATCATGTGGTGTTCTCACAGTCATCAGGGATCGAATGAACCAATGTCATGCATTCACTTGGATTGTAATTAGATGGCTCTCACTTCATCACACCTCTTGATCAAATGGAGTGAATTAAATTTGAGATCCATAGAATACAGGAACTTGATGAGATTAGAATTGATGAATACACAACCATCATTTGATGCCTATGAGTACATCATTGATGTTCATGCAACTATCAAATTTAAGCCCGCCAAAACTAAGAACTTCATGAGCTTAAATTAACATTCTCACAAACATCATTAACCTCTATGAGGCTGTTAAATTCTATATTTTTAAATATTTTTCCTAGATAATGGGAAATGTTTTATATCATTCAATGGGTCATTTGATAATATGCTTTAAAACTTAGCATAAAATACTTTAGCCTAAGTCTGTGGCATGTTTATTAACATGAAATAGACTTAACTTAAGGGATTTTAGCCTAAGTTCCTTTATATGACCATACTCTAATTAAATATTGTGCATCTTGTAGGATTAATGACTCATGCTTCATCGAGACCGGATGACCTAATGGTGCAAAATTGCCAATGACTATTCAATAGAGCTCTGAGAGCCCACAAGCTTGACACATGGTGGATGTGCATTTAATGTGCAACTAACATAGAATATAGAGCTCAAAAATCCTATTAGGGTGACAAGTGGCATAACTACAAGGTTTGATGCAAAGATGGCCAATAACAGGTGAGATCTTAGATCATGATCAATGACCCATGTTGATCTATGGGCAATGATCTAATTATATAAAACAAAAGGACACATATTAAATAACTAGTGCTTTAAAGGCATTTTTGAAAAATTCCATGAAATTTATAGATAAATTTGAAATAATCACCACACAAGCACAAAGCAAAAAAAATGAAGATATTATGTGCTCATAAATGTAAACATATAGAGGTAAGAGTCAAGGCCAGTCTAGGGTAGATAATAGTAGGATCCTAGACATGATCCTTGCTATAGGAGAAAGGATAACTAAGGTCAAAAGCATTAAGGAATCCATGGTTATAAATGATAGAGTTTAATGATCTATTTGACAATGAAGAAGAGTGTCTCTTAAGGCCAACTGTGGATTTGGGACTTTTTAATGAGGAACATCAAAAGGCTATGAATATCCTTTAGCAACAATAAGCAAGTTCCCAGGTGTAGGGCCCACCCACTAGCTAAATAATATTCCACTTTTGTAGAGCATTATAATATTTTTAAAATTGAATATTCTTTTGTAAAGGCATATGCTAGTTTGTTAGCATATTTTTCTCTAGGTTAGTTTATTTTAGAAAATCAAGTGTATTTTAGAACTTGGTAGAAAAATGACAACTATCCTTACTTCTTGTACATTTGTATCTTGAAACTGATTGATATATTTCCTAGTCCTTATATAAAAGGCAATACTACCATTTTTTAAAGGGGGAGTTCTAAGAGCTAAAATTACTTTATAAACTTGGAGCAAGCAATACAAGTAGGGAATTTTGCAAAGATTGTCTAGTATTTATCTGTGTGTTTGCTATCATGATTTCTCTCTCATTTTCTTGTTATGATTTCTAGATTTTAATGGTTCTTATGGATTTTTGGTGTGTACCTTTAATTGTATAATTTTAACCTATGCCAATGCTAGGTTGATTAAAAGTCTTTAGTTTCATTTTGTTTCCTTTACTCTTCTTGCATTTGGGCCAATGTTGTTTACTTATAGGGGTAGAATCTTTAAAGTGAACTTGATTCTTATTCACATTATTTCCACCTTCCTTAGGAGTTTAACTAAGGTATGGTAAGATTTGGGCTCAATCTATTTTGTATCATACATTGGTTTTAAGTGCCCACCTAGATGAGACTTGAACTTTGTCATGATGTCTAGAATGAAGATCAACAACATTTATTTCTGCCCCACCTTTCCTTTTGATTTTTTTAACCTAGATCACCTTAGTTTAGCTTATCATTATAAATATCTATCCTAAATTAATTCTTAATTTAGTTCTTGATCATAATTCACTGTTCTTTGCATCATTATTACATATTCTACATAGATCTATTGTATGGCCATGATGGCTCCCAACCACCATCTAATATAAATATTTTGAAATAGTCACTTGTTCTACCTCTATTCCACTAATAGTTAATATGATTACCACAACCTAACACTTATGCATTGGATTATTAGGAATTCATAAATGAGAAGTGTTCACTAAAGAATCTAGGCACCTATGATACACATTTAGGAATTAATAATAGGGATTACTATTTTTAGACCTCATATCGATAACTTGACTTTGGCCCATGACCAAGCAAAAGTACACTGGAAATTGAGACTTATTTTATATGGTCCCCCACCACCATCATTTGCTAGAAACAATGGTCTTGTGTCTAATCCTGATTATGAAATCACAACTCGATGGTCTAAGATTACCATCCTAGGCCCATAATCATTTTCCACTTTATCTATCCAACCAACCATTCTATCTTGGAACAATCCATTTACCACTGTGCAAGAAAATATGTTTCATATTATGGAATAACTACAAAAAACACCTTCACAAATCTCCATTTTAGATTTTCTATGTACGTCTACAATCCATAAAAACATCTTGACAGAGTTCCTTTGCCAATCCTAAGTTCCTAGTGACATATCTCTAAACAAATTTGAAGCTTTGGTTGGACATCTAGCTCTAGGTCAATAATTAATCTTTGACCAAAGTGATATGTCATCCCTTATCCCATTGCATAATAATCCATTTTACATCAAAGTTGTCATAATGTGACACAAAGTGAAACTTGCCCTCATGGACAATGGATCAAGCCTAAATATTATGTCTCTAAATCTCATAAACCTCCTTGGGTACACTATAACTGATATCTAGCCAAAAATGATCATGATCAAGGCCTATGATAATGAAGAATAAGAATCACAAAGCACCATTAACTTGCTAGTTATCATTGGACCCTTGACTCAAAATACACTATGCCATGTGTTAGACCTTGATTACTCATATAATATGTTTTTGGGTAGACCTTGGATACATGAAGCTTATACAATCCCTTCAACATTGCACCAATGTATCAATTTCTCCCATTTAGGTATGGAGGTTACTATTCATAGAGATTTGTATCCATACAAACATTTCAGGAATTTAGAGGCTGAGTACCAAAGTTATAACTATCATCTCAGCTTAAATTCAATTACCAAGAAGGATAAATGGAAGTAAATACTTTTTTATTCACTAGAGGCCAACTGTATTGACCCTAACACCCTTGATTGACTTTCCCACATACCACCTCCTAAAATATCTAATCATTATATTATCTTGGATAATTACCCAAGAGAATATTTGACCCATGATACATTCCACATTGCCAAGCTTCCATAGAACCCCAAGTCCTATGGAAGACCTAAATTCAAAGCACCTTACATGGAATTGAAATGAAAGGGTAAAGGCAAATTACATAGTCTAACACCTATCACTTTCATACCAGCCACTGGCCAAGAATAAAACCCTCTTATAGATGATGAGTCTTGGTTGTATAATGACAAAATAGCCAACTATTACATAAATGCCAAATATCCCATTTCAAACAAAATCATAGAGGCATGCCTATGAAGGAGGAGGCCTAAGGATGAATCGGTAGGGTCTGCTTGATCCAATTTTTGCCACTCAGTATAAAGGAACATATGGACTCAAATTTAAACTACCTAAGAGTGACCCCATATAACTTATGTTTTAATGCCAATGACTAGTGATGATGATTCCAATAACAAAGTAGAGCTGATCATAGCCCTTTTGATGACTTGACCAATACCAATTTGTTTGACAATAATTCATTTTATACCCTTTGACCAGTTTGTTATCATAATCCACTTCCATTATATTTCCCTTAACTTAGAGATTGGGGCCAACAAGAATTAATAGTGTTTGCCAATGAGTTTTAGAATGATGAGGCATTTTGCAATTTTGTAGGCGTAAAGGACAATGTTCTATTGGGGGACCATAAATAAGGGTTCTCAATCAAGTTAGATCTTGAAGCTTATTTAGAGAATGGGTGAACACCCTTAGCCATAAATAATTAAATAAAACATTGAGGTCCTATTGATATTTTTGTCCCAAAAATCTCATTACATTTAGAGCCCTAAAGGGGACCCCCTTTATTTTTTACAAAAAATCCTTAAACCCCCAAAATCCATCTTGCCAAAAATTATGGAATTTAGGACTGTAGATGCAATTTACACCTATGCAAGTTTCTTCACAAGTTTTAGGTCCTAGGAAGCACCAAAATCCAAAAACTATACAATCCAAAACTTACCATGCACTTTGCACATTGTTGAATGTGAAAAACTCATGGTGAGCTTTGGATCCTATTAACCACTAAACCTCTCAACAAAAAGTGGACCTACTCTAAGTAGGTTCAACTTATACTGACCCACCTTAGTCTTTTCTCATGGGAGGTGGGGATTAAAGTGCATGTGAAGCTTTGCTCTCTACCAAGTCATTAACCCATCCATGGAGGGTGGACCTACTTGAAGCAAGTCCAATCTCCACCAAACCTATCAAGCCCTTCTATGGGAAGTAAAGATTGAAGTACACATTACACATTTTTACAATGTGCAAAGTGTGTGATGAACTCCACCTCTCATCGAGTCATTTTTGATCATGGAGAGTAGACCTACATCAAGTAGATCCAATCTCCACCACCAACCATCATCACTATCATTAAATGCAAGTTTTTCCTATATAAATGAGGGTTAATTTGTAAAAGGTTTATCATTTGATTATCTTGTTAAGTATGTTTTGGAGATCCAATCTATCATCCTTGCCATTTTTTGACCTTGAACCATGAACAAGCATACATCAAGCCATATCTGTTATGCCAAGTGGCATCATTAATGCTAGTTAAACGATATTCCTCTTGTGACATCCTTAAAGGTTTTTTTTTCCATTTCTTACAAATTTTCCTTTCTATTTTTATGGTTTCTTTCATAGGTATAGTTTTATAGCTGTTAGAGTATAAAATTAATATTCCCAAATCATATTCCCCCATTTTTAATATGAGAATATTCCCTCCAAGTTTCTTTCCCTCCCAACATCCCTATGGACACTGGACTTGTTCCAAGCACCTTTGACCTCCACATATTCCTTCAAGCATCATGGAAAGTGGATGTGCCTCAAGCACCTCTCACTTTCACTAAAAACCCAATAGATTTTAAACATCATAGAGAGTGAACCTACCTCAAGAATGTCCCACCTCCATCAAATATTCTTATATCATAAACATTTCAGACAATGGACGTACTCTGAACCCCTCTAGGTTCCACCAGAAGGAATAAGTGCTTCATACACTTGTATTTTCCACCAACTTCCATAGTTAGTTACTCAAAAGATTTTTTATATAATATCCATGCCTTCCAAAGAGATGAATTTCAAATATAAGGGCCCTAAAGTATGTTCTTATTTGGAATCCAACCTCACAAAAATCAGTGATACAAATTTAGGTCATATTGACCTTGGAGACTTCTGGGCTAGAATAGGGGCAAAATTCAAAAATGACTAGATAAAAAGTATTTATGACTCTGGACTTCCATAAGATGTAGCCTTTCCCCTAACTATTTAAAGTCCTAAATTAATCTTAACAATGGCTCAATATTATGAACCCAATAGGAGGCAAGTGTATAATGATAAGGGAGAAAGGATTCTGGACCTTGACTTTGACTACATCAACTTGATGTTTGCCATTCTTGAGTTTGAAATTTATCTAGATATAACTCCCTAAATATATACATAGTTATATGAGGAAAATAAATATGGATGCCAAAAGATGATCAACAAATAATGGCTCAAAACCCGTAAGCACTCTTCCACCAGATTAACCAAGATAATGATTAGGTTTGATTTTATAGAGGGGGTGGGAGATTTTATAACATTGTTGCATAGATTCACTAACAGTCTTGATGCCCAGTGCTATGAATAGTGAATGTACCATTATATTTAGACCATCTAAGAGAATAAATAATATATATATTAGGCACAATTAAGCAGTGATTATCTTCATTAGTAGTTGTTGGAGGTTTGAATCTTAAACAAATTTTACATGAACACATATGTTATGTATATTTTGGCTAAGTAGAGATTATTCCTAGGTCTCAAGGCTATTGCTGATAAAATAACAAGAGTGTATAACTGCTACCCTGACCTCACCCTTTAGGCTAGTAAACAATAGTTCAAAAAAGTTAATGATGCTTTCATCTATAACATCATCACCATGTTCAATCTAGAACTTAAGAGGGAGAGGATCTCAAGGGAGGCAAAAGATGAAATCAAAAAATAGGGATCATTCTTTATATAATTCCCAACATATTCCTACATTAAGGCAACAAGATTTAGTGGCTATCCCTACACCCTCCCCTGATACGTAAGTGACAAATGGACATTGTTAGAGTTGGTGTGGTAGCTAGTGGAGACCCATAAGCTCCTCTCATATATACACAAGGCAATGATTCATTTACCTATTTCTATTGGCCATTATACATGCCAAAATCTTATAAAGGCTAGAGGTGTAGAGGCAGAGATGAGCCAAGTAAAATTGAGGACCCTGGAGTCTGGGCCATATTTTGACCCATATGATAAAATCACTCATGTATTAGAGTTGGCATCATATGAACATGTGCCATACTATGAATATTATTAGGAGGATTGTTATGCTAAATATATGTTCAAAAAGAGGGACTACTTGAGAATGTCCCTGTAGTAAATAAAAGATTATGTCTAACACCAGTCCCTAATGACTTGGAGGATGATGTTTCTAGAGTGGATCCACTGTAGCTCACCTAGATCATTGTGAAACCTTACCATTAGCTAGGTGGTCAGTTCCCAAATCATTTTCCCTATTTATCATCAACATAACTATTAGTTGGTTAAGGAGTAAATGAGTGCAAATTTCAAGAGAAGTCATAAGAATTAAAGAAAAAATCATGAAATTAAAACTAGAGGGTATTACACTAATAATGGAGGGCCTTGGTGAATCATCAGTAGGACTTGAATAGAAAAAGAAGAGGAAAACAAGGACTGAGGCCATAAAAGGAGAATCAAGCAAAGAAGGAGAAGTTCCACATGAACCCATTGATCTTTCAATAGAATAGGAAACATAAACAATGCAAAGATCTACTGATTTAGATCTTATATCAAAGGCCCCTATTTCCATTGTCCCCCTTTCTTCTAATCCTATAGTATAGATGGATTCAACACTTCCACCAATTATTTCTCCCCAAGCACCTTAGGTTTCTAGTGCATCACAAGTTTTATCTCCTTTCCCTCCACTCATCCCCATTTTATCTACCACTTTGTCCACCTTAATAAGCCAAGTGAAAGCAACACAAATAAGTCTAGGGAGTACTCAAGGTCCCCCTACAGTGGGAGTCCAAGCTTATAATTCACTTTCCATTCCTCCCATTTTTCCTTCCCCATTAAATCCACTCCCACTTTCTATTCTATTCATAATTCCTTCCATTTCATCACCATTAATCCCCAAAACCACTCAACAATACATTGCCTTAGAGTCAATCATATTGAATACCATCCCACAAGCCACTTCAACCATTGGAGTGAGTACTATTCCCTCTTCCTCTCAACCCACCATTTTCACCTCAATAACCTTTAGTGGCCCCACACACCTAATTGACACATTCATTACCTTGGATTCCATGCTTCTATTAGTTCCTAAATTCATGATTCTTGCTTTTGTTGCTTCCACTTCCCTCATTTCCACTACTTCATCCATACCATCAATGGAGCTTGGAGCAACTCAAACACTTGGTAATGTAATGAGTTTGCACACTATTGGTGAGAATATAACTTCATAGACACCTCTGAAGTTGACAACAATGCCATCTTCCCAAGAGGCCTCCTTGGTCACAACATCAGTTAGTGCAGCTACATCAACTATAAATTCTTTGGTGACTATACCAGATACACAAAAGGATTCCCCTAGTTGGTTAGCCCAATCAGTGAGAAAAAGGATAAAACTAATTATTGATCCCAACACTTTGGACTTCAACATGATCAAAGTCAAGAATAAGTCAAAACCTACTCTAAGGATCCTCTCAAGAACATTCACTAATGACAAAGGAGAGAGATATGTTGAGATTTTAGTTCCCCCACTAGATAAATCAAAGGAAGATCTTATGGTGACATATTATCAGGTATCTCAAATACACCTTGGTCAACAGATAAGAAAAGGGCTCAAACATGATGTGTAGTTGGGCATCAACTATCTCTTCTAGAGAATTAATCATGACAAAGCCACCAAAGATGAACTTAAAAGGAAAATTGATCAGTTGATCAAAGTTTTTAACCAACTCATAAATCCCAATGAAAAATTGAAATAAACGTAAGTAATGCAATTGATTAATATAGATCAAGCTATAATTAATTTGGGATGAGAGATTGCTCACATGAGAAGGGATACAAAATAATGGTTTGAGAAACTAATTACAAGAGGCAACAGGGCCCATGCAGTAATGATAGAACATTATGGTATCATAATAGAGAGAAAATATTAAAATCACAAATTAGTATCTATGAAGGAGAGGGTCAAACTTTGAACATGTATTACCTCAAATTGATAGCCATAAAATTAATTAATATGAATCCCTTCATTACTGAGAATATATGGAAGAACTCTACAAATCATGAAGAATTACACAGGGCTTCCTAATTTGAGATAAATATAATGATTGAGTCTACTGAGTTAGATAAAGAGGATTATGATAAAGCTATCGATGTGCTATATGAGATTGATGGCATGATGAATTTAATGTCATGCCAACCAATAGATGATGCTAATAATATTTTATAGGTAGAACATGTCCAAAAACATTTTGAGACAATAGTTGAGAAAGAGTTAGCAAAAGAAATAGTCTTTGAATTAATTTTAATTCATAGGTTTCTCAAATATGAGAAGGTAGTTGATCAAATGAGAATCAAAATACAAGGTATAAGGACTTTTTGAAGAGAGTTATTTGATGTACAGGTAGACTGCATAACCTCTAACATTTATTCTTATGGGCCAGATGAAGAATGAATACAAAAAATATTCAAGGCCTTTGATACATACTCAGAGAAGCTACAATAAAAAAATGACAAGAAAGCTAAAGCTATTTTGAAGATTGATTAATTTTCCCTCTTTTTTGAATATTTTCAAATGTTGATTCATGTGTATTTTTATTTTGAAGACATTATAATTTGTAATTTATAATTGTAAGGTGTAGTTGTGTGATGAGACCATAAAATAGCTCATTATATCCATGAAATAACATCTTTTTTCCTTCCATAAATAGTGGATCTAAGTGTAGTTTCTGAACTTATGATTTATTTGAAATGAAATAGAGAACAATATCTTATTTATTTATAAATCATTGTCTTATTATTTGTTGATTCTTATTACTAAATCTATGGAAAATCTATTAATGTGTATATATGCAGCCCATAATAAGATATATTAGACATGAGCATGAGGTACCAACCAAATATCAGTTTTGAGGTGAGCTACGGGTACTCTAGACATAGCTACGACTCACCTAGTCTAACTACAAACTCAGCCAAATTTACTATAGACTCACTTAGTTCATATCTATGAACTCAGATATTAGCTCTAAATCCATGTAGTTCATTTATTAAAGACTAGTTCAAAGCATAAAATATCAAAGGAGCTATAAAAATGAACAACATTTTAAAGAATGCAACTTGAATAAAATCTATAGACTTTGCAGGTCTAAAATCTATGGACTCTATAGGTTCTGAAATCTATAGATTTTGTAGGTTTGAAATCTATGGACTTTATAGGTTCTAAAATATAGGAACTCTGTAGGTCTAAAATTTATGAACTCTATAGGTTATAAAATCTACATACTCTATAGGTTTTGAAATCTATGGACTCTACAGGTCCAAAATCTATAGACTCTATATGTTCTAAAATCTATGGACTCTATAGTTCTAAAATCTATGGACTCTACAAATTTTAAAATTTATGGAATCTAAAATTATAAAATATATGGACTCTATAGGTTTTAAAATCTATAGACTCTATAGGTTCTAAAATTTATGTATTTTGTAGGTTTAATATCTATGGATTATGTAGGTCTATCTATGGACTAGCTCAGAATTATATCTAAATTTAGATTTGTATAATTTTATTCCATAATTAATTCTCTTAATATTTCATAAAAATTAATATTATGTTGTAAATAGATAATAAAATCTTTCTCCATATTTTGTGAAAGATTGAGATAAGTTAGAATATCTAAGTTATTATGTTTCTTTCCATATTTGGTGGAGAGCATCTAGGATTGTTATTCCTGAATAAGGAGTTGGTTGGAAGGATGAGATTATAAATGAAACCTCTCACACCATTGTAATTAATCTTTATCATTAATATATTTTTAGGTTTTTTGACATAAATCGAGTGTTCTGATTAAAATCCTCTTTCAATAAATGAGCTGGCCACTCATTCCAAGGAAGATGGATAAATGTATTTTTCTTTATTTCTTTATTATGTAATTATGTTTTTGAATTATTATTATTTATCTATTATTGAAAAATTTATTTTTTATAAAGTTTGTTGTGAACCTACATGTGTTTTTTATGTTTATCATTTATTTTCATTTCAACAATTTACTTTCTGTAAGTGTGATTTACTTTTCTGTAAAGTGTGGTGTGATTTACTTTTCTGCAAGTGTGATTAATTTTTGTAAGTGTGTTTTAATTTTCTATAAAGTGTGGTGTGATTTAATTTCTTGAAAGTATTATTTAATTTCTAAAAGCGTGATTTAATTTTCTACAAAATATGGTTTAATTTACTTTTTTGCAAGTGTGCTTTTCAATTCCTGTAAGTGCGGAGTGTGGTATAAGAGACTAGTTTCTAGAGATCTCTTTATCCTATTGCATACAGCCTTGAACATCAGCCCTAGATTGAAATTATTAAATGATGAATTGATGACTCAATTTTTGGCACAATTGCTAGAGACACAGTGTTATTAGGATATTCAAAGTTTATTAAGATAATTATCTAGTGGTAGTAGATAAACAAGTTTCTACTGAGATGAAATGTCTCTTTACAAATTTTGTGACAAGAGATAATTAGTTAATGGTGTCTTTAGAATTTATTTTCTTAAAAAATAGATTAGTATTTATTTATTTATAACATATATTAGAGTTTTTTTTTTTTTGCAATTATCTTTATAAATTTTAATTTCATGGAAAAACCACCCATGTCATATTAACACTACTATGTAGAAAATAACAACTACCAACATCATACGAAAGGAATTAAATGTTGATGCAGGTTGGAGGAAGAAAATGATGATCTAAAATAGTGTAAAAGATGGGAAAAATTGGGCTAAATTTCTACAACTATTCATAAATAGGAATCCAAAATTTATGCTTCTGTGCCTAACATGCCTATTGAAGCATTAATCTACTTGTTTGAGGAAAACAATTGAGATCGATTATATGGAGGATAAAATATAGTTGCACTTTTTCCAAAACCATCAACAAAAGATCAAATAATTTTTAGGTCAGTTGACTTTAAAAATATTGCATGTGATTTTATTTTTATAATGGAATAAGAGAAAATAATCAATTGAGTCAATCTCATTCTATTCTAAGAAGGATATAATAGATCATGCATGCATGAAGTTAGTTGCATAGATTTGAATTACATGCATAAATCTAGGTGGAAAGATAATATGCATGAATTTAGTTGCATAAATTTAGATTGCATGCATAAATTTAGGTGTAAAGACAACATGCATGAAGTTAGTTGCATAAATTTATATTACATGCATAAATCTAGGTATAAAAGTAGCATACATGAAGTTAGTTGCATAAATTTAGATTACATACATAAATCTAGATAGAAAGATAACATGCATGAAGTTAGTTACATAACTTTAGATTGCATGTAAATAAATATCCATGTATGTAGCATTGAAATTAAATAAATTTTAATGCATGTGGGTCAACACACAAATCAACCATTGCATGTAAATAAATTGCCATGCATGAAGTTAGAGCGGATTCCATATGGGTCAATGAATTTGACAAGAATAATAAAAATAAATTATTGATGCTACTAATTCTTTGATAGTTTAAAGCTAGATTTTAAGAATGCCAAATGAAGATAAACACAGAGAATTTGTGGTTATAAAGAGAAGCTTGAATATTTTATTTGAAGCTTAGGACAATAATGATTAAATATTAGATGGGTTAATGCTAATATGAATGGAAATGTTAATATTAATAACACGGCTAAGGCTAAGGTATTGACCTTAACATTATAATAAAGACCTTGATTTAGTGATTTATTGTTGAGGCTAATAAATACCTTGATATAATATAGTAGCAGTAACAAGGATATCCTATAGTACAATCTTATATATGAAAAATATTTAAGTATGTTTTCTTGTACTCTGGTTTATTTTTAGTTTGGTATTTTCATATCATTTCTCCAATAGCTACGATGCATACATATCATAGGTCATTGTATATTCCTTCTATCCATGCATTATCATTTAAGGTATGTTAGATTTTTATAAAATTAATAGCTAATTTTAGCTATTTTTTTTTAAATATCTATCATTATCTCT
This sequence comes from Torreya grandis, assembly GCA_037957365.1. Classification (NCBI taxonomy): domain Eukaryota; kingdom Viridiplantae; phylum Streptophyta; class Pinopsida; order Cupressales; family Taxaceae; genus Torreya; species Torreya grandis. The sequence goes on from JARHVA010001790.1 coordinate 2,447,128, forward strand.
ATGTATATCACAGTTAGAATTTCCTACTCAACCTACAAATAAAAAGATTTGATGACAATCATCTTCATTACATTCCATATATTAGTCAAACCAAATCCACCAATCATAATAATAGAACTTATTTGAGGGAGTTCTTGTTTTCATAATAAAAATTCATTAGAATTTTTGAACTACCAATCATTCTTACATAGGCTAAACTGCATTCTTTCATGCATATTTAAATGATTCATTTTAATAGTTTATTGTTGGCATTTATATTTATTTGACATTGTTAATATTATGCTTGGTTGGAAAGGTCTTGTTTGTTTCTATTTTTTTATAGGATACTTTCATTACAAGAAGTCATTCTAAAGATGAAAATTTTTGTTCTTGACTTTAGCAAGCAGTTGAGACATTATCCTGAATTACCTTTGACAACAACATGCAGTAAAATCAGCTAGTGTCTATCATTAGTTATTGGTCATCACTCCATAGACCAATGCTGGAGAATGTCAACATACAAAAAATTTCATGTTATATTTGTAACTAGTATGGAGATGCATAAAATCTATAGCTAACATTTTCTATTTCATCAATTTTAATAAATTAAAAAAAAAAAAACAAAAAAAACCAACAATGAAAACCTTCAGATGTTGTTGGTAGTCTTGGTTTGAAAACCAACTTACTGGTAGACCAAGTACTAAAAAAATGAGACTTGATTAGAAAACTAGTTTTACTGGCTAGTCAAGGGCAAACAATTTTTTTTTTTGGAAAAGTTGAAAAACCAACAATGGCTAATTTTCCCACCTACAATGAATACTTGGTTGCTAAATTTTTATGCTCTCATTTATAGTATTGCTTGGGCTTCTATTCTTTGAACATCTTTTCCAATATGCTCCATGGGGTTAACATCAAGAAAGACAAGGCAAACTAAAGTTGTGCCAAGGTATCTAGTTTTTTTTATTTCACTTTTAAATTTATTTATATGTTTTGTTATTACATAAAGATCCATTTTTTTAAGAAGGAAAAAGAATCAAATATCCCCACACTTTATACATTTTTACATTGACATGCATTGGATTAGGTGTGGGAGAGAAGGAAAAAGAAAATAGTCTCAACAATAAATAAAGAATGGGGCTTAATAAAATCAAGTTAATGACTTTGATAATGGTATATAGTTTTAAAAATTCTTTAAAGATTTCAAGCATCAAAATTTATTTTATGCCAAAAATTATTTTATGGTAAAAATAGAGTTATGTAGGCACAACAAAAAATTCTCAACAAAAGGACCTGCTCTCACTTCATTATAAAAATAAGAAGAGGGCAACATGAAAATTCCACACAAGAACCTGTGTTAAAGAGAAATCAAGGATTGAAGGAAAATTTCCACACAAGAACCTATCCTTGACAAATGTATTTTATTAACCATTTTTATTGAAATTTTTTTTCTATTAAATCTAAGATGATTCTATAAGATAAAAATCATTTTACTCATGCAAATTCAAATCTAAAAAGCCTATTAGAAAATGAGAACATCTAACTCATGCATTTGTATCCTAAAGAATTTTATGATAAAAGAATGACATGTATGAGGACATGCATGAGGTTAGGTGTGGGAGAGATGATGAGACCATAAAATGGATCATTATATCTATGAAATAATATCCTTTTTCCTTGCATAAAAAGTGGATTTGAGTGTAGTTTTTGAACTTATAATTTATTCAGAATGAAATAGAGAACTATATCTTGGTTATTTCTTTATAAATTGCTGTCTTCTTATTTGTTGATTCTTGTGAATAAATTTATAAAAAAAGCTATTACTATGTATATATGTAGGCCATAATAAGATATATTAGCTATGATCATGAGGTACCAACCAACTATTATCTTTGAGGTGAGCTATGGGTACTCTAGACATAGCTACAACTCATCTAGTCTAGCTATGGACTCACCTAGATTTATTATAGACTCACTCAGTTCACATCTACAAACTTAGATAGTAGCTCTACATCTATATAGTTCATTGATTAAAAACTAGTTTAAAGCATAAAATGTAAAAGGAGACATCATAGTCATCAACAATTTGAAGAAAATCTATGGATTTTGCAGGTCTAAAATTTATGGACTCTATAGGTTCTAAAATTTACAAACACTGAAGGTCTAAAATCTATGGACTCTACAGGGTATGAAATATACAAAATCTATAAGTCTAAATATATGGACTCTATAAGTTCTAAAATCTATAGACTCTACAAGTTTTAGAATCTATAGACTTTATAGGTCTAAAATCTATGGACTTTGTAGGTTCTAAAATCTATGGACTCTATAGTTCTAAAATCTGTAGACTCTATAGGTTCTAAAATCTATGGACTCTATAGTTCTAAAATCTATGGACTTTGTAGGTTATAAAATCTATGGAATCTATTGTTTTAAAATCTACAAACTTTGTAGGTTCTAAAATCTATAGACTCTATAGGTTCTAAAATCTATGGATTTTATAGGTCTAATATCTATGGACTGTTAAGGCATATCTATGGATTATGCAGGTCTATCTAAAGACTAGCTTAGGATTATATCTGATCTTAAATATATATATATATATATATTATTTTATTTCATAAATTTTTTTTTCATATTTCATGAAGATTGAGCTTATGTTGTAAATATATAATAACATCTCTCTCCATATTTTTTGGAAGATTGAGATAAGCTAAATATCTAAGTTATTATGTTTCTCTCTATATTTGGTGGAGAGCATCTAGGATTGTTATTCTGAATAAGGAGTTGGTTGAAAACATGAGATTATAAATGCAACCTCCCACACCATTGTATTCAATCTTTATCAATAATACATTCTAAAGCTTTGTGACATACATCTAGTGTTCTAATTAAAATCCTCTTCTGAAGAATGTGTTGGCCACTCATTTTAAGGAAGATGGATAAATGTATTTTTATTTATTTATTTATTTATTTATTATGTAATTATGTTTTTGAATTGTTATTATTTATTTTTCATGTAAAAAATTATTTTTTGTAAAGTTTATTGTGAACCTGAAGGTATTTTCTATGTTTATCATTTATTTTCACTTCAGCAATTTACTTTCTACAAGTGTGATTTACTTTTCTACAAAGTGTGGTGTGATTTACTACCCTTCAAGTGAAATTTACATTCTACAAGTGCAATTTATTTTTTTGAAAAGTGTGGTGTTATTTACTTTCCTAAAAGTGTTATTTACTTTTTGCAAGTGTGATTTACTTTTCTATAAAGTGTGGTGTGATTTACTTTTTTGTAGGTGTGATTTTCAATTCCTACAAGTGTGGAGTGTGGTAGAAGAGGCCAGTTGCTAGAGAACTCTTTCTCCTATTACATACAACCTTGGACACTAGCCCTAGATTGACATTATTAAATGATGAATTGATGACTCATCATTGTGTATTTTTTATAACTCTTTTGGAGAAAGATAATGACATATTTTTCACTTTATATCTTTTAAATGTGAAAGTTTCAAAAGGCAAGTTGCAAATTGCACTTTTTATATTAATTAATATGAAATAAAAAAGGATCAAAATCATAAAAAAAATTACACGGCCCCTTTTTGGTAAAAGTGATAAAGGCTTGGATGTTGAAAAAGTCTCACTTTTATTTTGCATGCTAGGGTTTGCATGAAAAGAAGTTTGAAAATTTATTATCAATATTATCTTTCATTTGGGAAAAAATAAAGTCATTTTGAGCACCACTTATTACATGGAGTTTTATTTTTAGCCATCATCCAAGGATTCTCACATGAAGATCTCTAGCTATGCCAAGATCACCTCTAGATTCACACCCAACTGATGCATGCAACATAAGCACTCCCACAAGTCTAAAATACCAAAAATAGAGGAATTCACCCCCTTTTGCATGAGGCATTCCAATTTTCATGATTTCTTTCTATTGGGTGTTAATGTTTTGACAACTACATGTCTTCTAAGACATATTTTGTATAAATATAGGTAGTTTCCATGGACCAATGGTATCTTTTTTCTGTTAGTGATGTTTTTTTTGCATTTTGAATGTATTTGCTACAAGTTGTAGTCTTTAGAGAGAAATAAAGTTAAAGTTTTACCTTTATTGTCTTTGGAATCTCTATATCATGTAAGTTATCTGATTCTTTGTGTAATTTTTATCTTTTATTTCAATCTCAAGAGAATTCGTTTATGGTATTTTACCCTCTTGATAATATTGTTTAAAATAAAGATCCTTTTCCCTTTGCTGAAGAATAGCTAAAATACTACCTCTAATTTTCAAATTTGCATGAGTCTATGCTTAAAATAAACTCAGTCTATTTTTTTCTCTATTGTGTTTTGTAAGCAAGCATCTAGATTCATTATAAAAATTTGGTGCAATCACCATACTTTTAATTTTTTTGTAATTTCAATTTCTTCAAACCTTTTCCTGTCAAAACCCTAGTTTAGGATACGAGATCACTAAAGAGTAAAATTTATCAAAGGTTGATATCATATCAGTTTGCATCAAATTTTAGTGAAAGGAAGCTAACCTTCTCTGAATATTGACCTAAAATTTCCAAGGTCCCATGGATTTGGAAGTTTTATCATTATTTCATTAGGTACTTGCATAACAAGCTACATAATTAAGATAGATGCAATCCTATGTGATAACAGGTCCCAAAGTGAAAACCTCTTTGAGGCACTTTTAGACCATGGAAATAGTAAAGAGAAAGGCTATTCTAGTGGTAAAAACTTCTTTCAAGCACCATTATATGTGGGTGTTTAACCTTCCTCAAACATAGCTCAAGAGATCACCAACGATGAAATTACCTATGAGTATGAGTTCAATCTTGAAGAATAATAGGTTTTTGACCGAATCATCCAATATTTTTTAATAATAATTGTCACATGGACATCCCTACCATTTTGGGATTCTAATTCATTATGCCTAAGGAAACTTGAGGAGCCAATACTAACAGAGGATTATACTATTACAAACTAGTTTAAATCTTTGCCAATCATTCTAGAAGATGGTTCAACCCATCATGTAGAAGACATGACAAAAGTTAACATTGGGACTCTAAATGACTTAAAATGGATCAAATTAGGCACATACCTCACTAAAGATGAATGTGAAGTATTTATATCGCTTCTGAGGGAATTTATTGATAATTTACATGGGCTGACTCTAACATGCCTAGTTTGGACCCCACCTTGGTTGTACACCACCTCATGGTACATCTTGATGCTAAACTTGTGAAATAAAAATTGCACAAGATGCATCCTCAAATTTCTATCTTAGTGAAGGAGTTGGAAAATCTCTTTGAAATAAGATGTATTCGATCAATCAACTATTCATAGTGGATCGCCAATATTATAACCATCAATAAAAAGGCAGAAAGAATCAAAATATACATAGATTTCAAAGACATAAAAAAATCTTATCCCAAGGATGAATTTCCTCTATAGACATTGATATGATTATCAACTCCATAATGGGTTATGAAATGCTTTCATGAATAAATGGATTTTTAGGGTATAACTAGATCTAGATTACACCAGAAGACCAACATAAAAAAGTGTTCACCACTCCATGGGGAACATTGTAATGAAATTACTTATATGTTCGCACATAATAATTATATATCACATAAAATAAATAAAGATAAGGTATCACACAACAATAATTGATAATATAGTATAATACTGGATAATATAGTATAATACTGGATAATATAGTAGAGCCACTTTGAGGGAGCAACCTCCACAATAATACAATAAGAGCAAAATATTTACTATCCTAATCAAAGACTAATCACTACCTCCTATATATAGTCTACTTAGCCATGGTTATTCCATAGACTAACCTAAATAAGAACATAGATAAATGTAATAAGAATATAAAAGAGGTATGTAAGCTATAAGTTAGCCACACATATCCCTAGACACACCAAGGGTTAAGGGCATAACAAATATTATGTTATTAAGTTATGTCGTTTGGTCTCAAAAATGCAAGGGCCACATACCAAAGATCCATGATCATCATATTTCATGTTATGATGCATGACATTATTGAAGACTATGTCAATGACATACTAGGTAAATCAAAGACCAGGGCTGATCATCTAACAACACTAAGGAGGATATTTGAGAGATTGCATGAATACAAATTTAAGATCAACCCTAAGAAGTGTGTTTTTAGAGTTACTTTAGGAAAATTACTTAGCTTCATTGTATCTCATTAGGGAATTAAAGTCAATCCAGCCAAAGTATAAGCCATAACTCAAATACCACCATTGACCAATCTGAAGCAACTCCATAATTTGTAGGGCAAAACAAATATATTAGATGCTTCATTTCTTAGATGACCAATAAGTGCCACCCATTTACACACCTCCTGAAGAAAGGGGTCACATTTCATTAGGATGATAAATGCAAGAAAGTTTTTAGCATTTGAAGGACTATCTAGTAAATCCACCTATTTTATTGCCTTCAATGATGGGAAAGTCATTCCTCCTATACCTTCAACCATCGAAAAAGCCCTTGGGGCACTTCTAACTCAACATGATGATAATGGTCAAGAGCATGACATGTACTATTTAAGTTGTACATTGGTAGCATATGAGCATAATTATATGCCCATTGAAAAACCCTATATATCTATGGTCTTCATAGCTTAGAAACTATGCCATTACATGTTAAAAAATAAGACCATGGTTATTTCCAAAGTAAATTCATTCAAGTATATACTATATAAAATAAATTTACAATTTCATATGGCTAAATGGATCATGTTTTAAAGTGAATTTGAGATAGGATATGTTAACCAAAAAACCATCAAGGGATAAGTTCTTGCAGATCAGCTTGTTGAAGCACCCCTTGATATAGAACCATTAACATTCCAATTTCAAGATGAATCTGTTATGACCATTATTGAAACACCTCTTCAGGAGAAACACTGGAAGATATATTTTGATGGATTATTCATAGCACATGGATCAAGGGCAGGCATTTTTTTTATTACACCATAGGGGATTCTAATCCCTAAATCATTTTGGATCAACTTTCCTTATACCAATAATATGGTTGAATATAAAACACTTTTTTTAGGGCTTCAATAGGCAGTACAATAGAACTTATAACATCTCAGGTTTTATGATGATTCTTAGTTAATCATTAATCAAGTTATAAACTATTTTTAAACCTAGGATGATAAGTTGGTTCCATACAAGGCCATGGCCAACACTCTCAAACTACAAATTACTGATATATAGTTTGAACATATACCAAGGGCCAGTAATAAAACAATAATGCCATGCCTACCATTGGATTTTTTATTTGACATATAGATATGATACAAGAATACTAGATCCTCATTGAAAATCTACTAACATCAACTCATGAACCTTCAACTATCACAATGATTTATGCTATTATTTATCCCAACTCTATCTGGTATTTATACTTATATTCCTATCTTCATGACCATATTCTACCACTTGACCTATCATGTAAACAATCCAAAGCCTTTATCCACCATGTCACATGATATACCTTACTTGAACCAACCATATATCACCATAGTTTTGATGAAACTCTATTTCATTTATTAACTTTGATATAATATAAATTAGCATTATGAGAAGTTCATAGATAAGTATGTGGATCCCATACTAAAAGGGCCATCTTATCCAAAAAGCTCTTGCATATTGGGTATTATTGGCCAATAATGGACATCGATGTAGTTACATATGTGAAAAAGTGTGATAAATGTTAATGACATGCAAATCTGATTCATGCCTTAGCCAATACTTTGAAACTAATGTTTACACCATGGTCATTTTCTACATGGGGCCTTGATCTCATTATAAAAATAAACCAACCATCATTTGATGACCACAAACATATCCTTACTACCACTAAATACTTCTAAGTGGGTTGAAGCTATACCCCTCACATGACTAGAAAGTAAATTTATAAATTCATCTTTAACCATCTCATTTTACACTATGGTATTCCCTTTGACATTATATCTAATAATGGTGGATCATTAAAAAATCAATATGTTGAATCACTATGTGCTGAATACAAAATTAAATAATATTTTTCCATGGTATATTACCCACAAGGTAATGGCTAGGCAACAGAATCTAACAAAATTATTGTTAACATCCTCAAAAATATTATCAATGATGATAATCATGATTGACACATTCAAATATTCCATGCCCTTTAGGTATACCACACCAATCAATATACCCTAATAGGAGCCACTCCATATTCACTTGTTTAGGGAACTAAGGCCATTCTTCCCATTGAAGTCGAGTTACCTTCTTTGCCATATCTTTAAAGCATGTATTAGATAATGAAGACTATAAAGTAGTTTGCCTAAAAGATCTAGATTTACTTGATGAGAAACACATGGCCACAATCAATAACCTTCAAGCATACTATAATTGACTCCATGACCACTACAACCGATGCATGAAACATAGAGAATTTAAGCTTGGTGATCTTATTCTTAAATAAAACCAAAATAATACCATGGCTGAGAAGAAACATAAAGGCAAGTTCAAACCTAACTAGATAGGTCCTTTCATCATTGTTTCAAACTATGGCACTGAAGCATACAGGCTCGCTACACTAGATGGGGATGAACTTGATAGTTGATGAATATTATACACCTCAATCATTACTTTTATTAAGAGACCTAGGGTATTATCTATGAGGCCCATTTTAGTTATATCATAATATCAACATTCTTATTTATACTATACCATTCTAGCACATTTTATTCTACCATACCTTTTCTATGAACCAAGTTGAGTTCACCCTCCTAACCCAACCCTTTAACCTTGGTTTCATTCCATTAGTTCCATAGCTGCTTTCAACACAAAGATTTAGATCAAGTTTTAGCAATTGGTTCGATATTATAAGTAGAGGCCATGTTTTTGGAATAATATGATAGAGATTTTGTAGTTGCATCCTTCATTTCTTGTTACATTTTATACTAAATGTGCCTGATTATAATCACCTTTGGGTAAATCAATGTATCACTATCATACTACTAATTATAATAGCCTATGGAAAAATTAGTATTATTGAAATATGCCATTATTTCCTAATTATACCCACCTATGGGAAAATTAGGGGTAACACTTGTTTATCATGCCTTGAAGTACCACCTTGCCATGCCTATGTTGTACTATGCTATTTGCCAACTTACCCATTTTATTTGAATTGGCTGCTAACTAGTCATATTTATTTATTGTAAAGTGGAACTAAAATGACTTGAGGTACCATCATGGGACTATGTAGGTATCACTAAATTCATGTTGAGGTCATCTCAGTCACCCCTATACCATGCTCTTGCAATTTTGTAAGGAATTTAAGTTTGAACACTCTCATTATTTTAAGAACAACCTAAGCCATGCTCTTACTATTTTGTGAGTAATTTAATTTTGAACTTTGTCACCATTTTTTGAGATTGAACCATTTTATATCTCATCAATCTCCATCGAGTTGATATGATCCAAAAATTCCAAAAACATTCATAAATAGATCTAGAAAATAAAAAAATAATGACCATTGACCACTTCTTTGCCTTAATGATTCTAGAAACCCTCACTAAGTCAGAAGAAAATACTTGTAATTTAGTTTCCCCATCCTTTTTGGCCCCTCATCCCATGATATTACCATTTGGTGAGCCCATTCCCACATTCTTCTATAAAATTCATCATGTTTTATTTCTCAATCATTTTCTTCTATCCCATTTCCTTGGAGAACTATATTTGACTTAAAATTTTTGTTGGATATTCCATTCATGAAACTATGTAGGTATCATCCACTTGCCTAGTGCATCTAGAGACATCTTGACCACTCCCTTCATTTTATTTTATTCCCCCATTTTGTTTGTTTGTTTGTTATGTTGTCTCATATTGTTTAGGGGCAATGCTCATTGTCTTATTTATGACATGTTCTTTGTACTAACATTATGATTAACCATTATTTATGTTTTATGTTTTTTTGGATGTTTGTTATTTGTTTATTATTTTATCTTTCTATTTGTTTAACTATTTTTCCTATTTTTTTGCTTTCTTGTTGTAACTTGATTTAGTCTATGTACATTCATTGGGTGATTCCTTGTGATTTATTCTTGAATGCATCCATATTCATATGTCAACATTATCATCATGGTTTTTATCATTGGAAAATTGTTTTCAATTAAATATTAGATTGCATGTAAATCCTTATGCATATTTTGGCCAAGCCTTCATGGTGTTCTATCATGATGCCTACTATCATGTGCTACAACAAAAATCAGCTTGATGAGTCTACATAACAATGAGGCAAAAATATATCTCCTTGGCATCAACAATATTCATGATATAATACAAATCATATCCTAAACAAAATAATTAAACAATGAAATAATTATTTCCCTTGCTAGTTCAGATGTACATCTCTCTACTTGCAAGTTTCCCAAATTCATCTTTCTCTTTTGTGATATTTGCCATCATATTCCATACCATGTTTGCCATAATCAAGATACCAATTATTCTAACCACCTATGGGCAAGTCATTATATATCATCCCACTTGTATTTCCAATGATTCTAACCACCTTTGGGAAAATCATTGTGTTTCCATCCATTTGAAGGTTAATGATTATAACCACTTATGGGCAAATCATTCTCTTTTTTTTGCCTAACTGGGGTAGGTTTTCATTGTGACAATGCTTATAACCACCTTTGGGTAAATTATTATCTCTATTTACCCAACTAAGGCATGTTTTTATCCTACCAATGATTATAAATACCTATAAGCAAATCATTATTTTCCCTTTTATTGATTATAACTATCTTTGAGAAAATTAGTATCTTATTACCTTATGTCTTTTTTTGATGATTATAACTACCTTTGGGTAAATTATTACATTTTTTATCCCACCAATACCAATGATTATAAAAACCTATGATAAAATCATCTTATTTGTCTTCCCCAACTAGGTCAACTCCATATGACACTAATTATAACTACCTCTGGGAAAATCAATCCCTTCCACCCCCATTTCATCTTTTTGGTCTAATCATTTCCTCCTTTCAAGGGATAGATTATCAACCCCTTTGCCAACCACTCCCTTGAGGGGGAACCTATAGTTAATTCATTATCTTTGAAGTTTTAATTATACAAGATTTTTTCATTCTTTGATAAGATGTTGCTGTGCTTACAACTTACAATGCCTTCCTAAATAGGGGCAAATTGTAGACACATAAAATTGGCCACCAATGATCTTCGACAAGACTTCAGACTGATTCCTACTAAATATTGCAAATTAGGCCTAGGAATCATTGAACATCATCAATTTACTTGTGCATAATTTGTCAAAGCTTATAATCTCATTAAGACATCCCTAATTTGGGTATCCTATTGTAAGCAACAAAAACCTCTCACATATTCGTCTCTAAGCACCTTGCAACATCAAAACAATCAAATTTGGCATGTAGACTTATTAAGTGGGGCAAGTGCACACATAAATCAAATCATGGAAATGATAAAATCCTAATCATAATTAATTAAAAATAAAAATAAAATTAAGAGCTTAGTTGAATTATCCATGTGTAATTAATGAATTACTAAAAAAGGAAATCCAAAAATATGTAATATCCTAGCTTTTCATGATTACCTTTTGTGAGTTGTCAAGCCTTTGAAAATATCTCAAAATATCTCATCTATGCCTATTCATTGAAAATCATGAGTTTTGACACCTCTTAACTCTATTTTTGTTAATTGAATCACTTAGGTTAGGTTTGAACCCCTTCTATGCGTAAACTACACTTTAACTCACCTTGAGTTGGGGTTAGTTCCTAAGCTTATAAATACAAGCCATTGCATATTGAAAAGGGAGCTTTAAAATTATAGATTTATAATGTAGGTTTTGTAGCAAGATTCATAGATATAGTGTTATAATGCCAAAATATTAAACCAAGCCTCATCAAGTCACAAGCATGAGACACATCAAGCAAACCACAATGGTGCCAAGGAGATAAGGAGCAATGAATACTCCATTGTTAAAGACTCTTTGAGCACAAAATGAGCAAGAAATATAATAAATCATTTGGAGCATTCAAGGAACGTAAGATATTATTTTTGTTTTACATTTTAGTTGTGTTTTCAATTAATTTTGTTCATTAAGCTCCCACTATGATCTAGGTAAGTAAGTGTTAGCATGCTAGTGTATTTTTACTCAAGTTTTGTTATTTATTCTAACACTTAAGCTAACCTCCCTTCTTGGATTCCTTGATAATAATTTAAAAATTATATCTAATTAAGTATTTAATATCCAATGGAGCTTTACAAGGCTACATGGCTAAATGGATCATGCTTCTGAGCGAGTTCAAAATTGAGTATGTTAACCAAAAATCTATAAATAGACAAGTACTTATATATCAACTTGTTGAAGATCCTATTGCAGATACCAAACCCCTCACTTTTAAATTTCAAGATGAGTCCATCATGACCATCATAGAAACACCTCTTGAGGAACAACATTGGAATATGTATTTTGATGGATCATTCACATTGTGTGGATCAAGGGCAAGCCTATTGTTTATTACACAATAGGGAAATCTTATGCTTAAATCATTCCATATTAACTTTCCTTATACTAATAACATGAAAATATATGAAACACTTATTTTAAGGATTTGTTAGGTAGTATAATGGAATATTCATCATCTCATGGTTTATGGTGATTCTTAGTTAATCATCAATCAGGTTACAAACCACTTTTAAACCTAAGATGACAATTTGGTGTCATATAAGGCCATGGTCGACATTATCAAATAATAGATCATCAACATATAGTTTAAATGCATACCTAGGGATAGTAAAAAGACAATATATGCCATGTCCACTATTGGTTCTTTAATTAGCCACAAAAATAAGGCAAAATAATATTAATTCCTCATTAAAAATATTTTATCACCTACTCATGAACCTTCGAACATCACAGTGATATATGATATTATTGGTCCCAAATTTATTTAGTACTTATACCCATATAATTACCTTCATGACCATTATGCCATAAAAACTATCACATAAAAAATAAAATGCCTTTACACATCAAGCCTCTCGCTATACCTTACTTGACCCAACCTTTTACTACTGTAGCTTTGATGGAACTCTGATTCATTATTTAAATTTGATAGAAATAACATTAACATTACAAGAAGTTCATGGAGTATGTGGAGCCTACACTAGCGAGGCCCTCCTATCTAAAAATCTCCTATATACCAATTACTATTGGCCAAATTTAGAAGTAGATGCAATTGCTTATGTCAAAAGGTGTGATAAATGTCAAAAGCATGCCAATCTAATTCATGCCTTGGCCAAAACATTCAAACCAATTCTTACATTATGGATATTTATAATATGCTAGCTCGATCTCATTGGGAAGATTAACCCTACCTCATCTTATGGCCATAAACACATCCTTACTACTACCAAATATTTCACTAAGAGGTTTGGAGCTATACCCCTCATTTACATGACTAGAAAATAGATTTCCAAATTCATCTTCAATCATCTCATTTGTCACTATGATATCCCATCTGACATTATATTTGATAATTATGGATTTTATAATAATAAAGGTGTCATAACCCTTTATGTCAATTAAATCATCACTTAAATTTTTTATACCACATATTACCCAAAAGGTAATGGCTGAGTAGAGGTATATAATAAAACCATTATCAACATCCTTAAAATGATTATCAATGATGCTAGCCATGATTGGTACTTCCAAATCTTTTACACCCTCTAGGCATATCACACTAATTATCATACTCTAACTAGAACAACTCCATCTTCCCTAGTCTATGTCACTAAGACCATTCTTCCCATCGAGGGCAAGTTACCTTCTTTGCATATCTCATTGAAACATGTCTTGGATGATGAAGATTATAGATTAGCTCACTTATAAGGGCTAGAGTTAATGAAAAATGCATGGCCATTGCCAACAACTTTCAATCATATTAAAATAGACTCTGTGGCCAATATAACCAATATGTCAAACATAGAGAGTTAAAGCTTGGGGATATTATTTTCAAATAAAACCAAAAGAACACCATGACTGAGAAGAAGAAGAAAAAGGCAAGTTTAAACCCAATTGGATAGGCTCATATGCCATTATTACAAATTATGGCTCTAGAGAATAAAAGCTTGATACACTAGATGGAGATGAACTTGATGAAATGATCAACATCATACACCTCAAACATTACTTCACTTGAGGGACTTGAAGTATTTTCTTTGAGGCATGTTTACATTGTACCATATCATCTTCTTTATACCATACCATATATAATTATACCATACCTTCATTAAATACCCAAGTTATTTTTACCCTCCTTACCCACCCTTTTGTCCTTGGTTCTATTCCATTAGTTCTTCAGGCACCTTCAGTGAGGGGATTAAAATCAAGTTTTAGCATTCTAGATATAGGTAATATCTTGGACCAGTATGACAATAGTTTGGCAATTACATTATTCATTATTGACACATTCTATTTCCTTTTTAGTGTTACTAATTATAACCACCTGTATAAAAATTAGTATCATTAACCTGTGCCATCGTTTCCTAATTATAACTTCCTATGGAAAAATTAGGAACAAGCCATTTTACCAAGCATTGTTGTATCACCCTACCATTCCGATACTATACTATGTCATTTTCCTTAATTCACAAACTTTTTACTATCTAGTCAGATCCTCCATTGTAAGGCATAACTATAGTGACTTGAGGTCCTAATGGGATTATGTAGGCAATGCTTGAATAACATTGAGGTTAACTTAGTCATCCCCTTTCCTACCACTCTCACCATTTTGTGAGAAAATTAAGTTTAAACACTCTCACCATTTTGTAAACAACCTTAGCCACGCTTTCATCATTTTATGTGTTGGACCATTTAATATCTCATAATTCTCAATCATGTTCATATGCATATATTTTTTCAAAAACATTTGTAAAATATCTAACAAATCCTAAAATTCATAAAATTATGAAAATTGGCTTAGAATTTTCATGAGAGATATAAATCCATCAAATTTTTTGGGATGGGCCATCTTATTTATTTAGTTTATTTTTAAACCACCTTGGTCTTTTTCCTCCCATTTCTAGGAGAACTACATCATCCTAAGGTTCACATTGACACAACACTTGGATACATGGGGTATATTGAGTTAGCATAGTCACACTTTCCTTTCTTTTCAACCACTTATTTGACTTAAGGATTTTGGGACTCCTATCTCTTTCATGAGTAACCACTTGTGATTTAATTTACCCATATTTATTTGGACTTAACCTTACACTTTCACCATTTTGCTATACCACTCCCATATTCCTCTATACATCAATCACATTTTCTTCTTATGCATCTTCTTCTATCCCATATCCTGGGAGAGCTACATTTGACCTAAAGTTCATGTTGGATCTAGCATATATGGAACTATGTAGGTAGTATCCACTTGCCTAGTGCATCTAGAGTTAGCTTGGCTACCCCTTCCCTTTCTTTTATTCCCCTCATTTTGTCTATTTGTTTCATTGTCTCTTATAACATAGGGGCAATGTCTATCATCTTGTTTGTGTGATTGTTTCCCCATAGCCTAGGGGTAACCTTGTGCCATTATTATGGTGTTATTATATTTGTGTCATTACTATCTCACTTAGGGGTCACCTTGTTGCCAAGAATAACACCTCCATTACACATGCAAAAATAATTTGTCTTTTGTTTGAACTAACATTATGATTAACCATTGTTTGTGTTTGTTTCATGTTGTTTTGGTTGTTTTGTTTACTTTTTTTATTTCTTGGTGTTTTGTTATACTTTTTATTTATTAGTGTTTTATCTTTTTGTTTATTTATTTCTTTGCCTATTTTTTTGAATTTATTGTTGTGCCTTGACTTAGTATATCTATATTCATTGGGTGATTACTTACACATTATACTTAAGTCCATCCATATTCATATGTTAACATTGTCATCATAATTTTTATCATTGTTGAATTTTTTTTAATTATTTATTGGATCACATGTCAGTCCTTATGTATATTTAGGCTAAGTTATCATGGTGTTTTATATCATGATGCATACCATCATGTGCTACAATAAAAATTAGCTTGGAAAATATTACAAGAAATGATGCCATAATACTTCTCCTTAGTCTCCTATAAAATTCCTGATCTATCCAAATCATTTCCTAAATATAGAGTAATTAAATCATGAATGAATTTTAATCCTTACTAGTTAGGATGTCATCTCCATATTAACAGGTTTCCCAAATGCATCTTTCTCCTCTGTACTAGCTTACTCTTACTTCATGAGTATGGATTTAGTTAGTAATCCCCATTTTCTAAATTACCATATTGTTCCAACTACAATGCCAATGATTATAATTGCCTTTGTGGAAAATCATTATTTGCCCAACTGGGGCATGATTTCATTGTGTTAATGATTATAACTACCTTTGGGTAAATCATTATCACTATTCACCTAACTTGGGAATGTTTTCACTATGCTAATGATTATAACCACCTTTGAAGCAAATCATTATCCACCCAATTGGGGCATGTTTTCCTTTTAATAATGATTATAATCACCTTTGGGCAAATCATTATCTTTTTACCTCATTATGCTGATGATTATAATTGCCTTTGGGAAAATCATCCTTTTCATCTACCCAAATTGGGCATCTCCATGCATCACTAATTATAATTGCCTTTGGGAAAACCAACATTTTACACCCACTTTATCTTTTGGTCCCATAATTTCCTTCTTTTGAGGGACGGATCTCTGACCTTCTTTATAAACCGCTCCCTCGAGGGGGCATCCAAGGCTCATCCATCATCATCTGGGGCCTCAGGCATAAAGGACATTTTTATTTTTTGAGATGTTATTATGCCTATATCTTTTAATGCCTTAATAAATAGGGTAAAAATTTAGACACCTCATTATGGTCATAATTAGCTTTCGACCAAACTTCAGATTGATTTCTACCAAACATTACAAATTAAGCCTAGGAATCCTTGACCATCCCAATTTCATTTGTGCATCATTCATTAATGCTCAAAATCATGTTGAGGAATCCATTATTAGAGAGTTTTAAATGATGTCATGGAGGTGTCTAGGTGAGTGGATTAAGTGCCTTGATAGTCTAAGTGATAATGACAAAGTGTACAATATGTTTATCCTAGTATGCTTGAAGGAGGCTTGGTTGATCTTCAATTTTGGCATGGTTAGAGATGTTAAAGAATGAGTATGGTGATTTGAAGATGTGAAAGGGATCCTATCATAGGTTTTTTATGCTTTGAGTGCTTGTGTACATGATTTTATTTCATGTAGTTGATCATTATTTTCATCTAAATATTTTGGGTCTAGTGGCAGAAAATCTAAGTAGGTAGTTTGCTGATGTCATAATTGCCATGTGTGAATGAGTTAGGGGGAGTTGGTTATATGGTTGTGATAAATTTTTTGCCTAGTTATAATATGTTAAATTTTATGTCATTAAATGAATTGAAACATAAGATATGCAAGTGTAAAGTTGGGATCCTAAGTAGTTTGACAATGTTTTCCCATACTTAGCCAAATTTGTAATGTGGTAAGAAAAATTGAGTATGCATTTTGATGGTGTTATATTTTGGACGTCTGATAGTTTTAGAAATATTTGATCATATTGGTTTGTTTAGTTTTGTGCCTAATTAATTTTCACTATATTTAAGGTCATGTGATGAAGTGCACCAAAAGATATGCATTTGCAAAGTTGGCCTTTCAGACAGTTCTTGACATAGTTGGCTCTATGGAAAAAAATGTGAGTGAGTAGATTAATGGAGTTATATCTCAAATATGCAAAGGTTTTAGGAGAATATTGATACATGAATAAATTATAATATTTGAGGAGATAATATGGCTCAAGTTTTAGGTCATGAGATGGATTGAGGCAAAAATTATAAAGGAGCAAAAATGGCCTTCCAAGCAATTTGTACTGGTCCCCTTAGCCAAATTTATAAAGGGTAAAGACTAGGACCAAGTGGATATCCAACAGTTCATAGGAATTTTTAGAGATCAAGATATATGGTACATTTTGATTCAAATGAGTCAAAGTGGTCATTGGTTAATGAAGTTAAAGATTAATCTCCTTACAAAAGGATCAATACAACATGTTTTTTCTAAGGTGTCAGGAAGCAATGAGATGTGGACAAGTGTCCAAAGTTTAATGTTAAGCAAAGGTAAAGATCAAGATTTTTATAAGATATAATAGTGAGTGGATGTTTGTACATATATAGATCAATGGTTCATAGTGAGTGAGATGATTTCAAGGTTTCCAATGTTTAACATAGATAAAGACTGAGCTACCTATAAGAGATTGATGGTGCATATGTGGTCAAGATTGCAAGATTACATGAGATGAGGTCAACTGTTTGAAGTTTAATTTTTGGGTAGTGGCACACTATGAGTAAAAGTTTGAATAATATCGATGGTGTGTATTTTATCTAAGTAATGAGGACACGAGATGCATTTTAAGTGACTGAAGTTTAACTATGACCGTTTGGATTTAAATATTCAAATTTTTGAAGGAAAAAATAGTGCTCAGTTTTTATGCTATATCTTTTGATCTATATAGAATTTACTCATGGTTTAAAAAAAAAATTGTATAAGAATACAAGGTTCATTTGGAAATGTAGTTTTTAAGATTTGAAAGTGTGTATAGTCAAATATATTAAGGTTCAAAGTTGACTATGTGTTCGTGCATATTCTGTAAGTAACTCAAGAAGGGTGTTTGAGCTATGTTGATTGGTAGCTCATTATTTAAAGGTGAACTAGCTATTAGAGTAGGTTGTAGACTCCATGAAGACCATTTATGCGCATTATGAAGTTTTAAACAATCATATGTAGTATGAATAAAGGGTTAGAAGTTAATTGTGTTTTCATTCATAATGACTATGTGTACAGAGAGATGCTTTAACTAATTGGGGGTTAGCAAAAAAGTGATATGATGGATGTTGGCACTTAAAGGGGACTTATAGATCATTTGGCATGGGTCCATATATTAGAAAGTGTTCTTGTGATCTTATTTTTCTTGAAGACATATCAAAGAGGTGAATGGGTCATCATAGGACCTAAAAGGTGACTTAGGCTTATTTAAAAGAGAGTTGTGGTTAAGTGTGACCCATGTAAGATGCCTTAAGGGTGAAGGCATGTGTTTTAGCTGATAAGAAACATTGTGGACTTGATAGTTTATGAATTCTCTATAAATAGTGAAACCAAATGTGATGGTTTCTATATTTATGAGTGGCTTATGTGAGAGGAGTATGTGTTGAAGCGAAGAAAAGAGGATAGGTAGTGTGCCTCTTAGATGATTTGATGAGCAGAATAGTTTGTTGATTAAGTGTATGACTTATAGGTCATATTTATGATGACAAAAGAGTTCTCTTGTAGGTCTACAATTTGAGGATATGCAAAGAGGTTTGAGTGTGCATATGAGGATGATTTGAGTGAAAAAAGAGAGAGATTGTAACATGCCTATGTAAGAGGTCTATATGAGATAGAGAGGGAGTTTGTGTAGGGGTTATAAAATTAAAGATCTATCATTAGGTGTTGAATACATTAGTTTTAAGGTGGATGTGTTAATTTCAAAGGAGGTTCTAAAGGACTTAATCTTCCTTAGGGGTAGTTCCTCCTTGTGAAACATGTGTTTCACTAAAGCCCTTAGGTCAGGAGGACTTGATCAAAGTTTCTAGTCTAAAGGACTTGACCAATCTCCTATTTTTAATCTCTTATAGGACAAATATTCCATGTGTTTTAGGTTTGAGAGTGGGTTTTATTCCCTATGAGGGTTTTCCATAGGAACTATGTGTTTTGTGTTTGATCTTGTATATGAATTGAATGAATGAGCTTTCTTGTTAATGTTCCTTGATCAAATTGATATATGTTGATTTTTTAATAGTGTGAAAGGATTGGAATTGAAATTTAAATACCTGGGCTTATTGATTCACCCCTCTTTTTAGTGATTGTACCTCTAACAATTACTATCAAAGTAGGTCCTTTGGCAAAATATTAATAGCTTGAAGGTGATCCAAGGTACAATATGGGTAGTCATCAAATGCAAGGAGGTTTCTCTACTAAGAAATCATCAATGTTCAATGGATCCAATTATGCTTGTTAGAGTGTAAGGATAACGACATAGATTATATGCCTATGGTTTGATGTATGGAAATCTATTATGGTGGTTATGTTGTTCCTAGTACTCCTCCATCTAGTGTTGTAGATAAGAAGCTATTTGAGAATAATTTTAAGGCAATGAATGCCATTACTTGTGGTCTTATAGAGACTGATTTCACCAAGGTAATCCATTATTAATATGCTAAAGAGATTTGGGACAAAATTTAGATCATTTATGGAGATTCAAAGGTCAAGCTACCTAAGTTATAGACTCACATAAGGAAATTTAAAAGTCTCAAGATCAAGGAAGAATATTCTATGGTATCCTTTCTATAAAGAGTTTATGAGGATGTGAACATCATCATAGGTCTTTGAGAGACCTTTAAAGAGGCTCCTATAGTTCAAAAATTATTAAGTTATATATCCCTTAGTTTAATCCAAAAGTATCTGCTATAAAATAAAGTCATGATCTTGCTTAGTTGAAGATGGATCGATTACATGTTACCCTTACTGCCAATGAGATGAGAGTAAATGATGATATACCACCAAATAAGGAAGCAAATTTCAAGATTGAAATGAAGACAAAGAAGAAGTTCCAAGGTAAAAAACCCAAGGAGGATGACATTTATGATATAGATGAGGATGAAGTAATTGCTTTGATTTCAAGGAAATTGAAAATAGGTTCAAGCAAGTATAAGGGTAAAATACCCATCAAATGCTTCAATTATGGAGAGGTAAGAACTTTTGCTAATAAGTTCCCTCATAAGTATAAAAAGGATGATGATGAAGAGAATGATCAAGGTCATGATGATGACAAGAGATCATTCATGTTTGATAAAAGCAAAAAGAGATTTAGAAGGTTTGACAACAAGAAGTACTTCAAGGATAATAAGAGTCTCTACACTAAATAAAATTGTAGCTCATCAGATGAGAGTGAAGTCAGTGACTTAGAGTATGATCATGAAGATGATGGTCCTATTGAAGATAAATCCCTATTCATGGCTGAGGAAAGTAGTTGCTCACATCAAATGGAGTCCAATTGGAGTGATTTAGATGATGATAAAGATGAGGTGGACTGTGAGACTAAATTGATGAATGCTCTTGAAGAACTAAAGATTGAGAAAAATATTAACAAGAAGATGAAGTCTCAACTCAAAGATAATGAGGAGAAATTCAGTGTGTATGATGCAAAAATGAATGAATACATCAAGAATCATGAAGATATGGTCAAGCATCTTAGTTTTCAATTGGAAATCCTATCTATAAGCGTAAAATCTAAAGAAGATGAATGTTCAAGGTATGTAATTAAAAATGAGTTATTAAAATCTAAGTTAGAGAAGACATATAGTAATGTGAAGTCATTTATGAGATTTGAAAAGAGCTCAAGTGATCTGGACAATATTTTGAATGATCAAAATCATGAAAGTGATATAACTGGTCTTGGATACAAAGAAGAACTAGATAAGATGAAGAATAATGTGAACATGGAAAATCATACTTTGAAGACAAATCCTTAGATAAGGAATGAAGGTGCTAAAAAAATGAATATAAATTAGATCAGATAACCAAATGCCATAAGGTATGCAAATTTCAATGTTTACTACTGTACTTGTAATAAATTTGGTCATAGAGATATATAATGCAAGATACTTGTTAGAAATGATTTTGCATAGAATTATGATGGGGGTCATTAGTTAAAAGGTGTGAGCAAGGTTAAGTGCTTCAACTATCTTAATGAGGGACACTTTGCTAAGCATTTTCTAAATAAAGAAAGGTAAGGTAAGTCTTCTTCAAAAAGAGTAGTTTGTTTTAGTTGTCATGAAATTGGACACATTGATAGTTTTTGTATGAACAAGGTATGATAAAATGAGTTTCCATCAAGGAGTATGGTTTGATACAACTATGAAAAGAGAGGTCACATTTCTAGATTCTACAAGAAAAGGTCTATAAGTCAGAATAGGTTTAATCAAGGTCTTAGAGTACAAGGAAGAAGGCAAGTCAACTCATAGAATCCAAATGTGGTAAGTATGAGTCATGATGAGAATACTTGTCCAAGTAATATAATTTATATGGTAGAGAATACTACAAAAGGTGAAGAGTGCCAAGGGCTCTCATTATCTGCTCATGTCATGAATGAAGAGACCAAACTCAAGGAGAAGACCAAGGTGATGGTTGAGGCTAGTTATGAGGTATGTATGGATCTAAGTAAACATCCTGATATTGGTTAGCAAGCTTCATCCAAAGAAAATTAGTTTTTAGTGCCTAATGATGAGGTTTCAAGTTGTAAGGAAGATTTTATAGATGAAAAGGTATGCTATGAATCTATGTTGTCTCTGTGTATTATCAATCCAATCATAAAAGAGAAGGATAATGTTGTAGTGGATAAGCATGTTTATTTTATTAAACCTAAGAAGAAGAAGAATAACTATAAGCATCAGATGACCAAAGAGGAGAAGGAATATGAGGAGTTATGGGTAACTCCTAATTTCACATTATTCTAGGACATTGTGAAGTATGGTGTCTCTGCTTATACTTCTTAGGAGACATCTTTCTTATGGAGAAGCAATTTTGTATGCTCAAGATCATACTGCCAATATGTATATAGAATTGTGTTGATCTTATAAGGTCATTGGTTAAGGGGGAGCAATAAGTTCATGAGCTTGCTCAAGAGGTTTGTGAAGGAGATTTAGTATAGGGTCAGAATGGGTGTTTCTAGGTGGATAATGAAATCAATGAAATTTCAAGAAGATTTTGGTGCTCAAAAAATTTTATGCACTTCTTTGTGGCATGATCCAGGTGTTTTTGTGGTCTGAAGATATGTTGAAGTCAAATTGGAGATTTTTGAGTACTCTTAGTTTTCTCAGTTTTGACTTAAAGGCAAGCAAGCCTAAATGGGTTATAGAATGTATGGATTACCAAAGGTGTGAAAGCTCAAATGTTGGTCCAAAAGTGTGTGATAGGTATGTCTAGGTGTGAAAGAAGTTTCAGAGGTGTGTGTTGACAAAAAAGAGATTTTTTTTTACCTTGTTTATTTTGAGTTTCTAGGGTTTAGGGCTATGCTAGAAAAGTGGTTTGAATTATGAGTTGAGGTTTAAGGATTCTAAATAGGCTGAATGGGATAAATGGTTTGTTAAATAAGTCTTCATAGATATTTTAGGGTTTTTGTTTTTAAAATTATTTATGTTTTTGTCAAGATAGAGGATTAATTGGCAAGTTGGTTTATGAAGAAATTATTTTTCAGAGGTTGAGCTAGGTGTTGAAAATTGGTGTGATTTAGGGGGAATATGAGAGTACTCTATATATGAATTTTTAGGTCTTGATGGCATGTACTTTAATTTTTGGGCTTTGCAAGTTATATGTAGGGTTATAAGGAGACTAGATAGGTCTAGTAAGAATAAGAGTTCCTTTTGTTTAGTTTCTCCAAAAGAGAAAGGCATGAGTATTTAAATGTTATTTCTTAGGTTTGTTTAAATCATATTTCCTATTTGGTGAGTGGCATGAAGTTATGCTAGTAGTTTTAGTGGTAGCTTGAGAGAGAAGGCTAGTAGACCGGTGTGATGGTTCTTCATGGTGTGTGGAGATATGAAGATGGTTAGGAGGTGAAATTTCTCAAAAATATTATGAGGAGTCCCTCTTATATATTTATTGGTGATTTAAATTATATTTCAATTTTTTACATGTTCTTTCTTCATTGGTTGTAGTGCTTGGTTGAAGAAGAGTATAGGCATGTAGTAAGAGGAAGTTATCAAGGCAGAAAGAGGTATAATCAAGGTAAGGGGGAGTTTTAACTATATTTATAAGATGGTATTATCCTATTGGTAGTATTTTCAGGTCCTAAAGATTAGTTAGTACCCACTTTTTCATTGTGTCAAAGGGGGAGAAAGTTCCTATTGTGGGAGTGCTTGAAGAGAGAGAAGGAAGGTGAGTTATATATTACTAAATGATGGTTGTTGATATCAATGAAAAAGGGGGAGATTTTTGAAGAGTTTTAAATGATGTCATGGTGATGTCATGGAGGTGTCCAAGTGATTTGATTAAGTGCCTTGATAGTCTAAGTGATAATGACAAAGTGTGTAATGTGTTTGTCTTAGTATGCTTAAAGGAGTCTTGGTTGATCTTCAGTTTTGGCATGGTTAGAGATGTTCAAGGATGTATGGTGATTTTAGGATGTTAAAGGGGTCATATAATAGGTTTTATATGCTTTGAGTTCTTATGCTCATGAGTATATTTCATTTGGTTAATAATTTTTTTCATCTAGACATTTTGGGTCTAGTGGCAAAAAATCTAAGTAGGCAATTTACTGATGTCATAATTTCCATGTGTGGATGAGTTAAGGGGAGTTGGTCATATGGTTGTGATAAAATTTGTGCCTAGTTTCTATGCACTAAATTTCAAGTCATGTGATTAAGTGTAACATAATATATACAAGTGCAAAGTTAGGCTCCTAGGTAGTTTAATAGTGTTTTCCCATACTTAGCTAAATTTGTAATGTGGCAAGAAAAACTAAGTAGGCATTTTAATGGTGTTATATTTCACACATGTGATAGTTTTAGAATGAGTTGATAATATGTTTTTTTTAAATTTTTGTGCCTAGTTAATTTTTGATAAATTTAAGGTCATGGAATTAAGTGCATCAAAAGATATGCATGTGCAAAGTTGGCCTTCCAAACAGTTTTTGACATAGTTGGCTCTATGGTAGAAAAATATGAGTGAGCATATTAATCAAGTTATATCTTGCATATGTAAAGGTTCCATGAGAAAATTTATACATGAATAGATTTTAATATATGATGAGATCATATGGCTCAATTTTTAGGTCATGATATTGATCAAGGCAAAAGTTATTAAGGAGAAAAAATGGCTTTTTAGGCAGTTTGCAATGGTCCCCATACTTAGCCAAATTTATGAAGGGTAAAGACTAGGACAAAATGGAGATCCAATGACTCATGGCAATTATTATAGATAAATATATATGGTGTGTTTTGAGTCAAATGAGTCAAAATATTCATTATTTAATGAAGTTAAAGATCGAGCTCCTTAAAAAAGAATCAACAGAGCGTGTTTGTTCCAAGGTGTCAAGAAGTAATAATATTAGGACAAGTGTTTGAAGTTTAAAATTAAGCAAAGGTAAAAATCAAGATTATTATAAGATATAATGGTGATCAGATGTTCATACATACATACATACATACATATACATACACATATACATATACATATACATATACATACATACATACATACATACATACATACATACATACATACATACATACATACATACATACATATATATATATATATATATATATATATATATATATATATATATATATATATATATATATATATATATATATATCAATGGTTCATAGTGAGTGAGATGATTTTAAGGTGTCTAATGTTTAACACAGATGAAGACTAAGCTATGTACAAGAGATCAATGATACATATGTGGTCAAAATTGTAAGATTACATGAGATGAGGTCAATTATTTGAAGTTTAATGTTTGGGAAGTGGTGCACTATGATTCAGATTTTGAAGAAGATTGATTATGCATATTTTATATAAGTATCAAGGACATGAGATGCATTTTAAGTGACCAAAGTTTAACTGTGACTATTTGAATTTAAATATTCAAATTTGCAAAGGAAAAACCAGAGCTCAATTTTATGCTATATCTTTCGATCTATGCAAAATTTACTCATGGTGTAAAAAAAAAATTTGTAGAGGATTGTAAGGCACATATAAAAATATAGTTTTGAAGATATAAAAGTGGGTACAATCAAATATATTAAGGTTTAAAATTGATTATGTGTTCATGCATATTCTACAAGTAACCCAAGAAGGGTATTTGAGCTGTGCTTGTTGGTATCTCATTATTTAAAGGTAAACTAGATATTAGAGTATATTTTAGATTCCATGTAAACCATGTATGTGAATTATAAACGTTTGAACAATCATATACAATATGAATAAATGATTAGAAGTCGACTATGTTTTCATTCATAATGACTATGTCTACAGAGAGATGTTTGAAATAATTGGGGGTTAACATAAGAGTGCTATGATGGATGTTAGAACTTAAAGGGGACCTATAGATTATGTGGCATGGGTCCATATGTTGGAAAGTGTTATTGTGTTCTCATTTTTCTTAGAGAAGTGTCAAAGAGGTGAATGGGTCATCATAGGACCTAAAAGGTGACTTGGGCTTATTTGAAAGAGAGTTGTGCTTAAGTGTGACCCATGTAAGATGCTTTAAGGGTGAAGAAATGTGTTTTGGCTAATAAGAAATATTGTGGACTTGATAATTAATGAATTATCTATAAATATTGAAACCAAATGTGATGTTTTCTATATGTGTGAGTGGGTTATGTGAGAGGAGTATGTGTTGAAGTGAAGAAGAGAGGATATGTAGTGTGCCTGTTAGATGAGTTGATGAGTAGAATAGTTTGTTGACTAAGTGTATGAATTTTAGTTCATATTTATGATAATATACAAATTATCTTTAATGTTTTTAGTTTGAGGATATGCGAAGAGGAATGAGTGTGCATATGAGGATAGTTCGAGTGAATAAAGAGAGAGATTGTGGAATGCCTATGTGAGAGGCCTGTATGAGATAGAGAGGGAGTTTGTGCAGGGGTTAGAAAATTAGAGATCCATCATCAATTGTTAAATAAATTAGTTATAAGGTGGAATTTTTCATTTCAAAGGAGGGTCTAAAGGACTTTATCTTCCTTAGGGGTTGTTGTTCCTTGTGAAACAGGTGTTTCACTAAAGGCCTTAGGTTAGGAGGACTTGATCAAGGTTTTTGGTCTAAATCACTTGACCAGTCTCTTGTTTTTAATCTCTTATAGGATAAGTTGTCCATGTGTTATATGTTTGAGAGTGGGTTTTAATCCCCATGAGGGTTTCCCATAGGAACTATGTGTTGTGTATTTGATCTTGTGTATGCATTGAATGAATGATCTCTCTTGTTAATGTTGCTTGATCAAGTTGATAAATGTTAATTATTTAATAGTTTGAAAGGATTCAAATTGAAATTGAAATGTATAGGATCACTAATTCACCCCCCTTAGATATTTTACCTCTAATATCCCCATCTAGGTTATTCTATTGTACACAATAATAACCTCTCACATATTTATACTCAATCACTTTTTGACCTAACAACTAGCAGTTTGGCCTATAGACCCATCAAACATGGCACTTAAACAATTCCTAAAAGAGATAAAATGTTAATCAAAATGAATTAGGTAATTAAACTAAATTAAATGCCTAGCTAAATAATCCATTTACAATTAATGAATATCTAAAAATTGAAATAAAAAAACTCAAAATATCAAGCTTCTTCATCATTTCCTTTTATGAGTTGTCAAGATCTCACAAATATATAAAAATATCTAATTTGAGAACCATGACTATTAATTGAAAATCATATTTACATGTACCCTCCTTAACTCAGTTAGAGTTAACTTTAACTCACTTAGGGTTAGTTTGAACTCATTCCATGTTTAATTCCTAACCTAACTCAACTTGGGTGAGATTTAACATTGAGGATATAAATATAAGGCCTTACCTATTGATATCCAAGGCTTTTTAGTGAAATTTTATTATGAAAAAATACCTCCAAGAAGCTCTTTTGGTGTAAAGTTATTATTCTCAAATAGATGTAAGAAGATTTTCTAGTAGTGTTACCATGCCAATTTCACAAGATAATCTAAACCAACCAACATTACCAAGGTGCCAAGGAGAGGTGGAGTAATGGAGCTTCATTGATAAAGATTTCTTGAGCATATATTCAAGCAAGCCAATTCAACAAATTATTTTGGAGCTAAAAATAAGGTAAAAGGATGAGTTCTTTTATTTTTTAGTTGTGTTTTCATTATATGCTTGTTACGTATGCTCTCCCTAGTGTCCAAGCTAGAGGTGTTAGTGTTTAGTATGTTTATTTTGAGTTTATTTTCTTGACTAATACTATATGAATATCCCCTTTATGGATTCCTTATTCATAGATCTTATGTATATACTAGTCCCTTTTAGAAACATCTTGCACTAAATCACTTAGACTATCCTTTATGATTCATTTATTTTACAAATTGGATGATTTTTGGGCACTTGACACTTTGTAAGAAAAGTAGACACTTGCATCAATGTAGGTTTTTGTCTAAAACAGAAGTGTCCAAGAAGCTAGAAAATAGGTACAAATCTAAAATTGATAGTAAAGGATAATAATTAGGTTTAGAGATTTTTGAATAGTATAGAAGGCTTGGTCATCATAATAATAATGGTTAGACTATGTGATAAGTAATTAAGCACAAAGAGATAGTGAAAATAAGCCTTTTGATAATGGGCATGTCTATAACTAAAAGGTACATTCATTATAGGTGTTTTTCAAGTGTATAAGATTGAGGAAATGTTGTCTCCAAATCTTGCTCTCTTGAAGAGAGTGTTCAATCCTCTTCTAGATTTAGGCAATGTTGGACATTTCAAAGCATGTGGGTATACCTAAAGAGGAAATGAACCTCCAAATTTAAAAGGGGCTAGCTCCCTAAATGTGTCTCTGGAAAACCACTTATGTGTAAACCAACTTTCTTGAAGGGAAAAGAGTTAAAAATTATAGAAAAGGAAAACCTACTCTAAGAATGGAGATACAACAATATTATCTTCCACATGCATATCATATTCTAGTGTACAATATAGAAAAACACATAGACCATTCCCAAGCTCCAAGGATTCTAATGCAAGTATTTCAACATAGAGGTGAGATGTGTAAAATGACACAAGGAAAATGAACTGAAAGACAAACTTTGTACATTTCAAAATAGTAATACACATGTAAAAATTCAATACACTTAGACACACTCTATATGACTAGTTAGATCCAAAACTCTTGCTCAAACATGAAGGAAAAAAGATAGAAGGATGAAAACCATCACTTGCTATCATGATATGTCTCTTACACACTCAGAACTTGAAAGAAAACAAACTAGTACTTAATGCTTAAAGATAAAATGTGATATCATTCCAGCAGGGCTTCACCATACACTGTGTGGGTGTCTTTTCACTAGTCAAAGGGCTACGTATATAACAGAGAGGAAGTGAGAGGGGGAGACCTTTGGCACCAAAGAGAGGAATTAATTGGTTGGAAGTTTCCATCTTCAACTACAACCATCTTTGAAAGGGATGCTCATTTTAACCATTTGATTGATTCATGTCATCTCCAATGGCTACACATTTGGCTTATTCTCTCAAAGATGCTCCTCCAACATTTGTGCTTAGTATAATCAAGATATTCTTGGGTTGAGTCATGGAATCAAAGTAGTTATCCACCTATTGTAGATTTTTCATTTTCAATCTATTTGGCTTTATCCTTCTTGTTTGATTGGTCCTTACAAAATGACATAGATCCTGGTTGATCAATAGTGATGTGGGCCCTCTCATTGCTTTGACATATGAAGGATGTGAGCCTTTGGATCTACTTGTGAATCCTTGAGTGTTTTATTGAGGACCATCGAGTTGCCTAGGGATCCACTATTTTGAATGCTAATGGGTATTTTCTAAGGCAAAAGTTTGACATTTGTGTAACCATCTTTCTACAAACTCCCTACAAGTGTCTATACCCTTTAGACTAATCAAACATGCCCTTAGACAATCCTTATATGGACTCTTTAGGAGTGTTTTTATCCTTCAGAATACTCAAACATGCCCTTCAACAATCCTTCTATAGAATCTTCATGACTTTTCTCTAAGGACATTTTTGTCAAGAATGCTCCTTCAAGACCTTGGTTTTAGGGCATTTTGCTTGAAAGGGGACCCTTTAGAGCTTTTGAAAAGGCCCTTTGGACTTTTCCCAAGTGTCCCTTCAGAAGAATGAAATTCCCCTTTCAAAATTTTTGCAAGTGATTGATTTCTTGAAAGAGAGACCATTTAAAAGAATAGAATTGCCCTTTTAGACTTTTTACAAGTGACCACTTTCTTGAAAGAGAGACCCTTCAGAACCTTTGAACTATACCCTTCATTAGAAGATGAACTTTGAAATAATGAAAGTGGACCTTTATTTAAGGAAAATGCCCTTAAATATTTTTGAAAGTGTCCCTTTGAACTTTTTCTAAAGGACACTTTAAAGGAAAAATACCATTTAGTAATTTGTAATATGCCCTTCAGAAAGATTATTTTAAACAAAAAGTCCAAAGTAATTCCTTTAGTAAAGTTTGCAAAGATCAATTATTTCAAAAATTTTGTCTGAAAAAAAAAGTTTGAAATAATTCCTTTAGAGATTTGCAAAGGAAAATTCTTTCAAAAAAGTTGCAAAGGAGAATTCTTTCAAAAAAGTTACAAAGGAAAATTCTTTTAGAATTTTTGTCTGAAACAAAAAGTTTGAATGAAAGAACAAACCCAAAGAACAAACCCTTTAGAAACTCAAAATTTCCCTTCAAAAAAGTGGATAGACCCTTTGGAAAAGTGAAATTTCCCTTCAGAAAAGTGAAATTTCCCTTCAGAGACTTTGAAGTGGACCAATCTTTTGAAAGAACAAACCCTTCAGAAAGATTATTTCAGAAAAAAAGTTTGAAACAATTCCTTCAAAAATCCTATAAGAGATAATTCAAAAGATAAATGATCCTTCAAGAAGCTTGAAAGGGACCCTTTAGAAAAGTGTAAAGAACCAAACAAAGGCTTCCTCTGATAGACAACATTTGAATATTGCACTTAGCCAAAATGAAAGATGAAAAACTTGGGAGTGAAAAATGGGTAATAGGTATTTCATGAAATCAAATTTTAGTATCTACATTTGCCCTTATTTAACCCTAATATGGAATCTAAATTTTTGTTAGCTAGATTGTATTAAAGGGGTATATAGAAATGAAATGGCACAAGGGTGATAATCAGATTTATAGCAAGCCAATTAAATGGTAAACTCAGATATAAACATACACTAAATTTATTATGCTAAGATAGTATAAATATAGAAAGTACAACTATGATATATACAAAAATGAAAAAAAAGTGAAGTAATTATCTTGTTTTAATTTTAATGTAATTTTAGTCTTTAATAAGATGAAATCAAGCTAGAAGGAGATTCTAGAAAAGTCATCAGATTCTTTTTCTGATGCCTCTTACTCGCTAGACAATAACATCTAGGGATAGTTACATCAAATCTACTATATGGGTTTGATGTTAGTGTCATGTATGAAATATCTATTGAAATAAGATATGACCACCTAGATGCTTCTAGGTTTTGATTTGACTTTAATCTAGTGAATTTAGATCTGGGTCATGGTTATTGCTTATGAAATGGCAAAACTCTAGATTTCCATATTCAATGTGACCTTTAGAAAAAATAGGTTAGTGGGCACATAGTGTCGAGCTGACCCAAATGACCCTATTATTAAAAGACACTACCTACATAGCCAATAATTTGAAGAGGGATTTAGATTGATGTAGTTATCCCCTATGTGTTTGTGTGTGTGTGAATCATACAATTTTTGCTATGTAAGTACAATAGTGACCTAGTATATAACTTCAATAATTAGGCTCTTGGGTTTCTCCTTTAGTACTTTAGACTTATAGATGTGTTGTACCTATAGTTGGTATATAAATAAGGAAGCTTTGTTTAATTGAATGCTTTCTTGATAGAGTGATTTTGAGAAGTGCCTTGGTCTCTTTGGTCTTTTTCTAGGTATTTTTAGGTGAGGAATGAATGAGGGTTGATCATGTATTTATATCAATACCTTTGGAGTAATAACTCATGATAAAGCACTTAGGCCAACCATTAGGATACATTTCATTTGTAAATTGGATGAATTTAGGGTACTAGACACTTGCATTAGGGTAGGATAGTAATGTTAATGCTATTATCTATCTCAAACATTAGTGTCTAGCATGAGAGTAGGTACATGTTCAAAACTTGCAGAGTGGAAGATAAGTACATTTTAAGTATTCTAGGAAAGATAAAATATTTGGGTCATCAACATAAGACTAGTCGAACTAAGAGATATAGACCAAAGGGCATAAAGGTAGAGCATATGCAAGACTTGTGAAAGTGGGAAAGGTAGAGAACTAAGAGAAACAACCAAGGTCTGAGTTTCTTAAGTGTACAAGACTAAGGTGTTATATAATCACCAAATATCATCTACAACTGCCCTTTAGCCTAGTAATGAAATTTCTAGTTCAAAAGAAAAAATGCATACCTAGGCATGTATAACACACCTTGTCTTTGTGTGATCCCAATTTGAGTGATCTATTGGTGATTGACCTACAACCAAAATCATGTTACAATATATAACCAGTGTATGAAATCTAAAATTGAAAGAGTTTAAAATGCTTGAAAGTAGAAAGATCAAGTTTATGAGTACACCTATGTGTCGATGCAACCATCTTGCATTTTGGCAATTTGACTTGAATGGATGCCTCATTATGAAGCATTGAGTTTGAAATTAGGATAATTCTAAACCTACAATGCATATATATATATATATATATTTGAAGACACATGCCCCCAATCTTAGTGTAAGTGTGAGTTGTAACATAACCATTGAGCTTTTTTCATCTCAATAGTGCAACCTAAATATGTGCATAATCTAATGAGTGAGATCAATTTAATCAACTCACAATATATATCTGGTGAGGGTGGATAATTTTAATCAAATCCAACCTATATTCCTAGTAAATTTAGATGATTTA